>OZ005654.1:10203701-10803701 GCA_963930645.1 Salticus scenicus | reverse complement strand
AGTAAAAATATTGATTGACAAAGTATCAAGAAAATGTTTTATGTAGTAGATAAAACAGGATGTTAGTTACAAAATGTTAAAAAAATATGTTAACACATTTAAATTTTTAAGCTAAAATGTATTAACAATAAATATATTATAAATTGTTTATACGAGGGTTGTAAATTAAATAGTGGCATATTAACCTTGAAACTCGCAGAAGGGCGGGAATGCGCAAATAGGATATGGGAGCGGTGAGGTGGCGCTGTTGTCGATGTGTATAGTGCAAAAAAAAGTCGATCTGCTAAGAAGGGTAGTTGTTGTGTGGCGTTAAAGTAAGGAGTTTCTTTTCCATCGCTCTAAAGAATGTTTTCAAAAGGTGATCGGCGGTCGTGGATTAAAATCGAAGTTGTCCTTGGCAAAAATGCGACAGAATGCTATCGAGGATTAGTGGAAGCCTGTGGCACAAATGCTTTACCGTATAAGACAGTAGCACGATGCGTTCAAGCATTTCTTTCGGGTCGGAATGAGACTGCGGATTTGCAACAACAAACATGCTTTAGAGCGATGGAAACGAAACTCCTTACTTTAACGCCACACAACAACTTCCCTTCTTAGCAGATCGACTGTTTTTTGCACGCTACACATCGACAACAGCACCACCTCACTGCTCCCATATCCTATTTGCGCATGCCCGCCCTTTTGCGAGTTTCAAGGTTAAGTTGCCACTATTTAATTTACAACCCTCGTAACTTCATGTTTTAAAAATAGTTATAAAAAAAAATTAAGAGGAATAAACAAAACAAACAAACAACAAAAAAAAAAAAAAAAAAAAAAAACGAAAGAAAAACTACTTTGCTACCTTCATATTTTGTATTTTAAAAATCTTAGGTTTTTTATAATTTATTATTATAATTATTTTGTTTTATATGAAGTGACAAAGAATGAAATAGTGTTCGTATCCCCAACACTACCCCCACTGGGTATTTTGCAACAAATTACAATTTATAATTAATTCATATTTTGTATAAAAGTAATATTTAATATTAATTTAAAAAAATGCATGTAATGCGTTTAAAAGTATCAGGAGTATTACATAAATTAATAAAGAATGTTTTTTTTTTTCAAATGATTACTTAAAAAATCCTCTTGATACAAAAAGATATATTACATTCACATGAATATTAGTGCATTTTCTAAATATAATTTCCTCACAAGTCAGATCAGATTTTCAAGAACGCAAATACGATATGTGCTACGTTGACACTTTCTTAACAAAAATTTTATTCATATAAGCAAAAAACTTCAATACTACATTTTATATTTGTTTAATTTTTCAAGCAGAAAACTTAGTTTTGACATAAGAAACGTCGATTGTTGTCAAATATATATTCAAATATTCGTATAAAACTTTAGCTTAAAAATATAACAGACGTGGAATTGATATAAAACGCAGATTTTCTTATTTTTGATCAATATTATGTATAACCTAAACAATTATTCCTATAAAATGTAATACTTTTTATCAACAGAATTGCCAACAAATTAACAATAAAAATAAAACACCTATATATTTATATAAAAATATAACTATAAAAACAATATACTACCTTTCATTTATTATATAAAAGTCTAAAAGAATGTTAAAAACATTTTTAAAAATATGATTCCGTGTTAGTTATGTTACAAATATACTGTGAGATACAAAATTAAAAGATAATATATATTGTTAATTATTTCGCAATAAAAATTAAAGAAAAAAAAAATGATGAAGTTTTTACCTTTAGACAATTATCAACAAACCTTTATCTCCTAATTTATTGGTTAAAACTATAAAATTGCTGTAAATAATCACTCCAATAAATGCGGTTAAAATTCATTGAATTATATGAGATAGAATAAGATGAAATTCCGTTGCTCTCAGACTGAAGCAAGACTTCCAGGAAATTTTATCCAAATATCTCTTAAGAATGATTTAACCACTTCACCCGCCAGAGTAGTATGTGGAAGGTTGCGTTTCCCCCGAGTTATCTCGGGATATTATCTTTTAGAGCTAACTGAATTTCACACAACTCGTCCATCAACATTTAAGTTTTTACTTCCATTACTCTACTACCGTAGGCAATGGAAGTATTGTATTCGGTCAAAAAATTCGATATCGAGCTTTCACCTGATTTACACGTTATAAGGCCTCCTGAGTCCAAAAATGTAGTTTTTGGCAATTGGTCAGTTTGTGTGTATGTATGTGTGTGCGTATGTATGTATATGTGTATGTATGTGTGGAGTCTTCTAGCTATCATATATCCTTTACTAATAAAGATAGAACTACAAATCTCCACAGTTGGTACAGGCCTGGTGTACAGATGAATTTCTCAAATTTTGGTGAAAATTGGAAAACCGGCAGTAGGCCATCGGAAACCGGAAATGCGACCGTAAGTCCGTAACTCCAAAACGGCTTTAACGGTTTTCTTCAAAATTGCTACATAAACATTCTATTAGATATCCTTTCGAATGATATAGTTGGTTAGTTCAGGAAAATTGATAGGCGTCCTGTATAAATAACTCAATTTCAGGTCTCGCAAGTGTGTTCCTTTAAAAACAGCTGCATGATTTTTTTTCAAACTCGCCATATTAAGTCCCTTTTAAATATGCTTTTGTATGTAATTTTGTTTTCCGGTTAATAATTAAGTATACCAAGTTTTGGCAAAAGTTGGTATAACAAAAACGGCTCTAACGATTTTCTTGAAAATTGTTTCATTAATCCATTTTAGATACCCTTTCTCATGTATTACGTGGTTATTAAAGGAATATTAATGGTCATCCTAACTAGGTACTTCAGTTTTAGATCTCGGAAATTGGTGTTTAAAAAAATAACTCTATATTTTTCTTTCCCCCCATTTTTTTAAACTCGCTATGTAAATTGTTTTATAAGTAGCAGCAAGTTTCTCTTACTGAAAAATTCCAAAGAATGCATATAATATCTCCAAAAAAGAAAATGCAGATGATACGAGTAATAGTGGGTAATGGAAGTCGTGTGTTGTTTCACACCTTTTTTTTTTTTTTTTTTTTTTTCAGAGTACATCTGTACGATTCACTAAAAAATTATGAACAACAAATTATGGCTTTCTTAACAATTGTACATGCGTAGTTTAAAAAAAAAAAAAATATGTGTTCATATTTCATGAAAATTTCATGTTTTTATTGCGTTATTTTGTCTAATTATGGTATGTCACGTTTCTTAAAAATGCATTAAATTGATTTAAAAAATGTATGAAAAATTTTCAAGCATAATTTTTACATTAATTGTATTAACTTCTCAATGAATCTCCACACCTACCTTCACTATCCAAATTTAAAACAAAGCTACCTATTATACCATTTATATGAGTGACTCCATAAACCACTTTGCGAGAAAATTAAAAATCTGGCAAAAAAATGACAGTTGTAACTTCACGTAAATATTGTTTTGTGTTTTTCTTTAAGTTTTCGTATGTTTTGTGCCCAAATTTCATTTTCATGTATTTATAACTGTTACCGCATTAAAATGTAATAGTAAAATTACTTTTGGATCACGTGTTCATAATATTTTTGATACACGTAGTTAAAACTTCTATTTTATCCTACGAACTATAAAAATAATTTTTAATCTACACTTTGTTAAGTGGGTAATTTTTATTTTAATTATATTTAACTTTAACCTTAGATTTTTACTTTCTTCTATGTTCAATCGAAGAAAGTATTGGATTCGTAAAAATTTTCGACTTCCGGTTTTCGACGGATTTGCACGTTTTGAGAGGTCTAGAACACGACTTGACACGACTTGTTAATGTCTGTCTATCCGTCTGTTTGTCTCTGTGTGTGACAAAAATTTTGTGGCATCCCCATAACTACTGCTCAGAACTACATATAAATTTATATGTAGGTGCACCTTGACCTAAATTATTGTCTATCAACTTTTGGTGTCAACTGCTCAGCAGGTGACACTGATATACAGCGATATCAGCAATTTAAGGGTTCTATTGCGTATAATGCTAAGGTTCTATTGCGTATTGCTAAGGTTCTATTGCCTATAATCAAACAAATCTTGATATGCGAGAAGACCATTATGAGATATTATGCTGATTCAATTTGAATGCTTATCGGCCAACAGGCGGCGCTGCTATACAGAGATTTCCGCAATTTAAGAAAAGGTTCAGGAGCTACTGCATAGAATTACACTACTGCACTGCTACAAAGACAGATATTTCTACAATTAACAGGACGGCTATATCTCAGGCTCTACTGTGTATCATCAAACAAAACTTGATATGTGAGATGGCCATTATGGGACATTATGCTGACTCAATTTGGATGCTTATTGGCCAATAGGTGGCGCAGCCATACTGCAAATTTCATTGATAATGGGATGGCTATATCTCAACGTCTAGGGCGTATAACTGTACGAAACTTGATATGTGAGATAACCAGTATAAACACGCATTTTTTAGACGATACAACTGTCTTTCTTTGGATATTTAGTGTTATATTTCCCTAAGATGAAATTCATTTGCATTCATCACATTAAATAATTGTAATAAATAATAGTTTTTATAAATTATTCGCACTTAGTAAATCTGTACAGGAAAATTTGGAAGAAAGTTTTGTGGTGGCCACAACATACTAGTTTTTTTAATGATCAGGGCAGTTGAAATAAATTTTAATGTATTATATTAGGTTTACATAAATTAGTTCACTGTATCTTTTATACCATACGGTAACTTGAAATGCGTAATTTATAATTTTCGATTCAAGTCAAAACATTTTTACTTAAATAATTTGAATATGGAAATTTTTCCTATACTTCCTCTTAGGTTGACGAATTGGAAATGAAAAAAGAATAAGATGTGATTTATATGTTAATTTTCTTCCATTTCAGTTGCAATTTTAATTTTGAAAAGAAAATTGATGTATTAGTTTCAACACGTTTCATAAAGGTTCGCAAATTTTAATAAGAAAAGTTATCTTTAAACTAAAGGTCCGATCTTTTTAAAAAGTATATTATTTGCATTTTAATAAGGTTTTCAAATCACTTAAATGTATTCACAGTTCTTTTTGTTAAATAGAATAACCAACAGGATTTTCAAATAAATATGTAAAACTTTTTAATGTTTAATTAGTAAAATTCGAGAAATGCAACTTCAATCAGCGTTATTAATTTTAAATCTTTATAAGCAAAATATGATTTTGTTAGCAAATTGGAAATAAATTCGGAATTTTTATACGTATTGCATGAAATTCCTTCTTTATGTGTGAAAATGTAACAGAATAGTAAAAGAAATTATTTTAATTTTCCCGTCACAAAATTTGAAAATTGATAAAGCTGAAAAGCTAAAGACCTTTATTTGAAAAGTAATTGAATTTCATTTTTTTTTATTTTTTTCAAATTCAAAAATGTTTTAAATAAACATAATTTGTTTTAAAGAGAAAAGTCTTAAACCAGTTTCAATTAAAATTAGAATTATATTTCATTTTCTTATCATACATTCTTCATCACGGTTTTTTTTCCTCAATTAAAAAAAAAAAAAAAAAAGGAACCCTCGGTTATAAAAGTTATTTACTGTAAAATGAATTTTTTGATTAGTTGGAATTTCCTTTTTCATATTTAGGTTTATGGCTGATGATATATTCGACCTGAGTAGTCGAAAACAGTTAAGGGCGAAAATATTTTGCAATGCGAATTCTTTAAAATTAATTTTTGTCTCTAACACCACCCGTTTCTTCACCGAAGCCCTCACTTGTTTTCATCGTACTGTCTATTCCGTTTTGAAATTTCGTTTGATTGTTTCTTTCCCCCTTATCAGAGTGGTATTTTTTAACACACCATTTTACTTCTTTCAGTTCCTATGCCCACCTTTCATTCTATTGACTCTCTCTCTCTCTCTCTCTCTCTTTTTTTTTTTTTTTTTTTAAATCCGCTTTTTTGTTTTACCAACGGCGGTTCGTGTAAGAATTTATTTGATAAGACTTTGCTGCTGGCAGTGAGGAATCGGACTCAGGATATTTTTGGCGGATAAGACTCAGCCAAAATTATTAGGAACCTACACTGAGGTTCATTTGTGAATTTATTTCTTCCTGCTCGCTTATTTGCTTCAGCGTTCTCGCGTTACGCTCTGTTTCAAATTGAAAACTCAGCATGGCACGAACGGAAAAGACATTGCTGGGGGCAGCGGGATTCATACTGAAGTTTTGATAGACTACAATAAATTTTCGTTTAGAGAGTGGGTTTTTTTTTTTTTTTTTTTTTTTTTTTTTTTTTTTTAGATTTAATATTTAAGTTGTTAAAAAAAAAAATATACTGATAAAAGAATCAAGCAGAATAATATAGTTTAGATATACACCTATTTGTAATAGACTAAAATTATTTTTGTCATTTAGTATTTTTTTCAGCAATTGTCAAATATTTTAAAGAATGTATACTATGAATTATATATAAAAAAAAGCACTACTACTGTTTTACTGTAATATTTACAGGGTAACAAGAAATAACTTGGAAACACTGACACATTATAACTTTAATGCTAATGAAATATTACGACCAAACTTCAATAAATATGAATACATTATTTTGTCTATTATATTTACAAATTTTCAGAGTGGCTACCTTTACCTTAATACAGAGCTTTAAATGTGTCACAAAATTTTCGGCTATGGGCTGCAACTCACTTACTGATATTTTATCCCATTCCTTGCATAAGAATTCTTTTAAGGATGCTAAAGTTTTATGAAGTTTAGCGCACACCTTTGTCTCCAAGATGGACCAAACAGATTAATCCATTGGGTTCAAATCTGGGGAATACGGTGGCCATTCTTGAGCCCCAATGAAGTAAGGAAAATTTGTCTTGTACCAATCTTGAGTGCCTTTAGCTCTGTGTGCAGGTGTGGAATCCTGTTGAAAGGTCCATCTTTTGTTTCCAAAGAACTTTTGCAACCAAGGTAAGACAACATCTTCCAAAATGAGTTTGCGATAGTGGTAGTTACAGATATTTGGTTTGAAACTTCGTCCAAGTTTTTTCTTGTCAACCTGTAAATTCATTATTTTTATTCTCTTATTAAAAACAATGATAATAAATTTAATTTTGTTGAACACTAAAATATATTTTGTGTCTATTTCAAAGTTTATAGAAAGAGTATAATTTCTATGGAATTTAGACCTATTTATAAGTCAATATTTCTTACGTACATTATCAAACATTAAATTAAAAATTATGATTTTTTTAAACCTTAAATATCTTTATTATTATTATTATTATTATTGTTAGTAGTAGCAGTAGTAGTAGTATTCTGAACAATAAACGTTCGTGTGGGTGTAAGAACAATGAGAGTCCTAAGGCTATTTAGCGTTTGGTGTTTTGGGAGTAACGCGGATAGACTACTCTAAGGGGTTAGGTCGAAGCCTAGTTGGAATATTTTATTTGAAGAGGGATGAGGGTTCTTGCAAATTTTTCCTATATTTTAGACATTTCAGAAGAAAACATCGGGTGGACTGTAAAGAGCTAAACTGACCGCTGGTTCCGAACTTAAAAGTCTAAAGGAGTCTAATACACTATCAATCATTAAATATTTGGACACTTTCGAATTTGACGTTTTATTAAATAGCTAGAAACCTTCTGCAGAAATTATCTCCAAACTTTGGGAGTATAAAGAACATGTTATGCTACATATATTGCAGCAAAATTGTCTTCCTGCAGAAGAAATGAGGACCAGTAAAAAAATTAAACAAAAGTCAAAATGTTTTAGATCACCCTGTAAAAAGAAATGCTTAAAAGGCGTTTTAGCTGTAGCCTATGATTATAAGGATTTTCCTGATTGTCTAAATAACTTTTTATTAGAGTACTAAATATATTAACGGAGGTATAATGATTTCTTTAAAGCATTGTTAAAAAAAAAAAAAAAAAAAAAAAAAAAAAAGCCACTTTTTTAATTATAACGCGTAAGGTTACCTAGTGCATAGCCTAGCCATGCATTTTTAGGAAATTTAGTATACATTAAACACAGCATACTTTAAGCTGAATGCAACAATATTAAATATTTTACGAAATATGAGCATTTTTTAAAAATTTTTACCTACGCATGCACAAGCTTTTTAAAAAAAATTCATTTACATAATATAATAGCCAAATGTATTGAACTACTTGCATGAAGGCCCCAAACAAATATAACGTAAACTCAGAAAGCTATGAGAGATAGAATGAACAGAATTTCAGTTCCTCTCGAAATAAAAGCCAAACTATGAGAGGTTTTACTCACATTTTCATTTTGATTCAATCAATGTCCAATAGTAACACAGTGTTAAGGTAAATAGGTATTGATAAAAACCCCTATCTTTTTTTTTTTTTTTTTTTTTTTTGAGAAGGGAACGTGAATTTTGTTCATTCTAATTCTCATGACTAAGTGGATAGTGGCAAAAAGCCCTTTTTAAAAATGAATTGAAGTTTGGTTGGTTGGCTGTATGGCTTACGGCCCCTCTTCACTCACCGCCGCCGGAAGTCGAAGCTAATGTTATTCAATGGGATTTTTTTTTCTTTTACAAATAACTTATTAACTAGTACATATTTTTAAATTCTGTTTTCACATTCTGAAAATTCCCAGATGTTAAATTCACGGACCTTTTTTTAAAAATTATTTTTTTTTTAATTTTTTATATTTTATTTCGAAGCTGTAAAATACGAATTTTCAATTTGTGAATTTTTTCAATTTGCAATTTCAAAATAAAATATTAAAAATTAAAAAATAGGTCCGTCCATTTAACAGTTGGGAATTTTCCGAACGTGAAAACAGAATTTAAAAATATGTATTAGTTAATAAGTTATTTGCAAAGAAAATTTCCCCGTAGAATAACATTGGCTCGGGCTTCCGGCGACGGTAAGTGAAGAGGGCCGTTAAGGCCGATTGACTACACTGGAGTCCTAGGTGTATAGGCGAAATGCTCTCCATGGGGGTCTTTCAAAGGGATCCTCGTCCGCATTTACGCGAGTTTAGGATAAAATCACGGAAAACTCCGAATAGCTTGGCCGATGAGCGTGCGACCTACGATCAAACCCGGTTCTTCCTGCCTACAAGCTTTCAGCACAGAACTGCTCAGCCACGGAGGGGGGGGGGGGGTGAGGACAAACGGAAGTTTGGAAATTGAAGAAAGTTCTGTATTAACATCACTTACAAACTCGCTCATAACATTTCAAACGAAGTACGTAGCAAATAATATATGACGCAGCAAACTGTTTAGATATACTCCTTTTTCAGCAGCCAAAAATTTTTCAAATATTGGATTATTTTTTTATTATTTTAATTTTAACCCTATCGCCTGTCGTAAAAAAGATTTTAAACGAAAGAACAGAAATAATTTCTTTCTTCCTAATAGAATATTCGATTTATTTGCTTTTACATTGATTTTTAAGAGTTTGTGATCTTTAAAATAAAAAAATAAAAAAATGCTATTTTAGTATATTAACAGCTAAGTGACTTATCCTCTTTAAATGTGTCGTCTCGTTTCAAAATTCTCCAACTCTTTGAAATCGGAAAATGTGTTTTCTTCCTTTTTTTTTAGTCTTTAAAATCTAAGTAAAAGTTTTTACCATCTTCGAAACACGATGACATTAATCTAATCACCAAGTGAACTGCTGCACTAGGGTATAACAAAAGCGCCCTCTAGCAGATATGAAGATGACTGGTTTTGAAACTCGCCAGCCTTAGCATTTGACCGGTTTTGAAAATCATCACAATTTTCAAACGTATATAACACAGAGATTAGACATACTTTTGCATGGTTTTATCTTTGCAGATGGTAGAAACATTTATTTAGAACTTAAAAAATACAGAAAAGCGCATTTTGATATTTGAAAGTGTTGATCAGTTTCACAACTGGACGACACAAATTATGAAACAACTTACAAAAAAAAAGCGCAGAAAAATGTTGAGCTCATGACTAAAAAAATTACAAGAAATCAAAATAAATTGAATGAAATATATTGGGTAGTATTTACAATTAATATAAAATAGTTAGAACAAACACATATCAGAGTTGCCAACTTTTATAATTTATTCCGGAGCGATTTTAGCCCCGCCTCCTTTTCGCACCAGAAATTTTATAGAATATTTCTCTTTAGTACGTGATAATGGTTAAATAAGGGATAAATTATTCTTTAAAATTTCTGCTGTGAAAAAACGGCGGGTGTAACTATGCTCCGGAATAAATTATAAAAGTTGGCAACTCTGACATATTATTACAATAAATATATTAATAATACGACCTTTTTATCAGTTCGAAAAAAAAAAAATAATAATAATCAAGGAACATAAAAAAAAAAAAAAAGACAATTGTTTGTTATTTTTTTTAAAATTTATATTGCTTCATTTTAAACACTTTTGGATATAGAATCATTGCGTAAAATTTGCATGAAAAATATTTATTGAATTGCACCTTATTTCATTTCCTCCCATAATTTTAATAGGTTCCAATCAGCACTTCATAGTACATTTATAATTCTTTTTTCGAGTTATTTTGTTTTCGTAAATTTGTTTTATCGAGCCGCATTTGAGAAAGAAATGAAAATCGGTGTAAAGTAATAAACGTTGAAGAATTTTCCCGAGGCGCATTAATAGGTTATTTACCTAAAGTTTAATTGTGTTCTAAAATAATAAATGAAAACACATTAAAGAAATTATTTTAGATATCTAATGGTTTTTGTTCGTGAACAGTTGATAAAATTCAGCATTGAACAACTTTGAACATATTTTTTGTGTACATAAATTTTAAGTTGCACATTTTCTTCGAATGTTCAGTTGTAAGATTTTTTATTTTTTTTAATAGAATGAATACTGCATTAAACGCATGTATATTAATGGACATTTTTTAAACATTTCTCGTTTAATATATACTACTAGTTCGACAAAAAGATTATTTCGCATAAAGGATTAATTAAATAAAAATGATAAATTATTAGAATAAAAAAAAAAAAAATCTTCTTCCAAATAAAAAAATAATCAATGATTATTTCCATATATTTTCTACTTATATTAATTTTATTTTTATACATAAAATATTATTCTATACAGTTTATATTTACGCTCTGCATTTAACAGCAAAATTGCTTCTATATTTTACGCATTTTGTTAACTGTAAAATACTGCTACTGTGAATGTAAAAATATTCATTTTATTATGAAGAATTTTAGAAGAATTATGATCATTTTATTATGAAGAGTTTTATCAATTAGAAGATTCTTATTTGTAAAATTGTGGAAGAGGCATCTAATGTTACTTTAGAAATTATCAAAATATGCTGTGATAAAAAAAAAAAAAAAAAAAAAATCTTCTATAACATTATATAAAACCACGACATCTATTGTTAATATGCACAAAAATTAAGAAGCAGTAAAGCTTCTCATGATAAAGATTCCACATAGCAGTTAGGGAAGATTTTAACCAATAGGTGCTGACATATAACCATTCGAAAATTTTCGAGAGTAATTGCGCCTCTTTATGCCATATTCCTCTCTATTAATCCATTGCCAGCCATAACGCTCTAAAACACTCAACTGTTTTGCCAAATTTAGGGACTCTTTTATTCAACTATCACCCATAATATAGAGGAGTGATATTTGATATAAATAATGAATAAATAGCCGTCAAAGTTATAAAGCAACTTTTACAGTTAAAATTTAGTTGTGGGTATTGAATAAAAACGTCCCTAAATTTGACCACATCGGCCAGAGGAGTGAAATTAAATAGGACCGGCAAAGGGTTAAATCAGCATAGTTTTTTTCTAATGGTAATCTAAACTGTGAAGTTTGGTGCACATATGTGTAGTATAAACTGGGGTGTAGCTTTCTGTACACAGTAAAAACTGCAGCCTGGTGCAGCCACTTGACGGCCAATATGCATTCATATTGAATCTTTTTTTTTTTTTTTTTTTCATAATGGCCCTCTGACGTATTAAGTTATGCGCATTTATAAACAGTAGCAACTCTTTTCGTAAGTAGGAAACATTATAGAATAACACCGGCTGTGCGATAAATGTCAAAATCTAATCGGAGCAGATTTTTATCAGGCGAAACCAAACAGAAAGACGCTTTTATGATAGAATACTTTTTTTTTTTTATCTATGCAGAAGTAATTGAAAAAAAAAATCTTAAATCTATCAAAAGTGTACATAAATGTCATTAAAAATTAAATAAGTCTATTGTACTTTATAGGAACAAATGACATATTGGTAAACAATCACTTACAGTTAATTAACAGGATACAAAAAGCCGAGTAAAGGGAAAAAAGGATTAATTCATTTCAGAAATAAAATATATAACAAAGCGTTTTTTTTTTTTACTGACAAAGGAAAAACTACCAAATGGGAAAGAAAAAGAACAAGAGAGAAAAAAATAAATAAAAATAAACAGAAAATGACAGATGTATCAATAGTTACTTTTCATTTGTTTGTAAGTGTCAAATTTAATTTGTGTTCGCACATGAATTATATACGAAACCTATCTACTATTGTCTGTAAATATAAGAGCGTTCTTTGAAATCCAATTTATTTTCATTTTTCAACTGGGTGTTGATTAGAAAAAGGGTGCTAAGATCTGTCTGAATGTTGGGAAAAATCTGTTTTATTGGATGCATTTATTACTAATTCTAATGGCCGAAAAGTATAACAAACGCCATATTTAAATATTTTGTTTAAATATATATTGAAAAATATATTTATAGTAAAGATATTTTTAAATTATCCAGTCACTTTTTCAAAGTTTTATATTAGTAATAAGCTCACTTTTCAGTAATCATTGAGAAATACTAAAATATTCTAATGAAACCAAATTTTTAAGTTTCACGTAAACACAGAAAATTACTTATCATTTTATTAACATGTTATTTAAAATGATTTTTTCTGCTTTTCATAATTTCAGTGAATCACAAAATATTTCTTGCGTTTGATTTTCATTTCGAGACTTTAATGTTCTATTATTTTGTCAGTGTCTCGATTTATGAATACTAATCTTAGACAGCTGTAATTATACAAAATTGTTTAACATGTTGTGTTTATTTTAGCTCTGGTGCCTGAAACAACAACAAAATGCTTTTTAGTACAGATATTTTTTTTTAGTACGAAAGGTCATACATCAGTAATTATACACAGTTGTTTAACATATTGTTTTGATTTTAACTATGTTGACTTAAAAAAAAAGTGAAAAAAAAATCTAGTACTGATATATATATATTTTTATTACGGCAGATCGTATTATTTCTTTCAAACGTTATCAATTTTTATCCATCACCTTTATTGAACGTGCAAACATTTTTGTTTTTATCTAAATGAGTAGCAAACATTCAAACCGTGTTTTCTACATCGGATACAATTTTCCAGACAACCCAAAAACTAATACATTAAAAAAATAACTAAACTTAAAAATTAACTATCGCTTCTTTACATTATTGGAAACTAGGAAACTGGATATTAGGAAAATATACAGGCATATCTAGGAAGACACATAGGAACACTATTTTTATGTGAAGCTCAAAGAAAAATCACTGACTCAGTATTTGGTTTTTGGAGAAAATACGGTTTTTAATGTTTGCTCCTCAAGTATATAAAGCTTAAAGTTTGTTATTGTACTTGTCTGGATTAATAAATTTCGTCAAAAATTGGTACACTTATGAATCCGGAAAAACCCTAGCTAAGACCTTATTTTTTAGGTCGATTTGATATTTGGTTGAAAAGATATTAAATAAAAAACCCTTGTAATATTAAAATATTTAGAAAGAAAAACCAAATTGACTTCAAAAATAAATATATAAATAAATAGATATGTTTACTTTTATGCCGAAAAAGTGAACGGGCAAACAATTTTCTTTTTTTTTAAATAATTAAAATAAAATTGAGTAAAATCGTGCTAAAGAAATGGAAAAGCTTCAGTACAGAATACCTTGGCAAATTTTCAAATTTGCCTCCGAAGTAGCTCGAAAATTTTGCACCAAGATGATTAATTATGTAATTGCAATAGCCATTTTAATTAATTGTCAAAATGTCAAAACAGATTTAAAAACTCCTTGGGAGTCCTATGCTATAGCTATACAAAAAAAAAAAATAAAATAAAATAAAATAAAATAAAATAACATAAAAAGAAATTAATATATTGACTCATGCTAGAGAATGAAACACAATTACTCCATGCCTTTATATGGAAAATGAATTAAAATAAGTCCGGCCATACTACATTAAATTCCGTTTTGTAAAGAATTTTATATCTACTACTTACAAAACAAAATCAGGCTTTTTTGTTTTTTCTTAAATATTCTAAAATACCAAAGTGATTACAACAAGAATTTTCGTCTACACTATATTTTTAATACTAACATGTTATGTCTATCATAAAACAGCCTTATATTTTGTAATTTTTCATTTTGTACAAGTAATCTTTTATATAAACAATTCCTATAGAAGAAAATTTTTAAACCGGCTCGTGCAATTTCTTAAAACTATATATAACCATAGATGCAGTAATTTATATAGATGTAGTTTTTCTATATGTTCGACTACGGATTTTTCGTTTTAAGAGGCTACAACCATTATAACTATAAATGAGTGGTAGCTCGAAATCTTATATTATTGTGAACATACATGCAAATTAGAACTTTCACATAATTCAATTTTTTTTTTCTAATTTCCTTTTGGCCTTTTATTTTGTGATTTACATCAGCTTTTACTTGAAGGCTTTTTTTTTTAGGTAGGTATTTTTTTGGCATTTCAAATAATTAATAAAATATACTACTTATTTTGAAAAAGTAGATTCATTACTATCTTCTGTATATATATATATATATATGTAGGATCTTGGCTGGAGTCTAGGTGGTGGGGTCAATGAGTAGATCTAGTTTATAGACACAATTTTATTTGAAGACATACGAAACATAAATTACACAAAATAAGGCACATATGAATTCTTTTAACAGTCGATAGTCGCCAGTGACCAAGTCTTATTCTTTTGGTTTAACAAGAAGCTCACAACATTAAGAGATTATCACAAAGCAGTATTTAAGCACCTACTCGTACTATAATACATTACAGTACTAAGGTATAAACCTTCCATCCAGAGCTCTACCTGATTAATTTGATCGTTTCATGCTCTAACTATGGTGTAATGACCGGATCAGCCTACGCGCTGATGGTCTGACCAGTTTACCACGGTAGCCGGATAGCAACTAACTTTTCTGCTTGTAAACTCGTTAACTGGTTGCATCAGAGACAGCATATATATATATATATATATATATAAGATTCGTAAAAATTTTCCGTTTGCAGTTTTCGATGTATTTACGTTTTGAGATGACCTGTTATATAAAAACACGTTTGTTTTTATATGTGAGTGACATACATTATATAGACAAATGAAAACTATACACCTAATTTCTGTACCCCATAAATATTTGTACTAAATTTGACATAATTTATAACGTTATCGAAAATCTTTGATGTTGCCATGTAGATAATTAATTACATACATGGCCTTTTGAACAGACAAAAATAGGATCCTACGTATTTTTGAAATGTTTCAATTAACTAATGATAAAAATAACTTTATGTCCCCGTACACAAACTACAAGTATACACCCCAAATTATACAGCAATTATGTGTGACTCATGAACATGTGTATTAATTTGCAAGTCAATCGGTTGATTTTTGCGGACATTATCGCAGTACAATTACATATACAAAACCCAAAACTTTTTGAGACTCAGCAAGGAGGCTCCCAGTGACAATTCGACAATTATCACACTAACGGACTTCGTCATTAATTTTCCTTGCATTTTTCTAACTGCGTAGAAATTCTGAAAAGTATTTTTATATTAGATTTACCTAGTTGAAGACTATTTTCCATAAGTTTAGATTTAAGAGAGTGTTTTTTCAACAATCATTCTTAATAAAAACAATCTGTAAATAATAGTAAATATATTCAGAAAAATAAAATAGAAGGAAATATATTTATTGACAACTCCTTTTGATATTTAACACAATCTTTAATCCTTAACAATCCAAAAACATATTAAATTTATATTTTAATTATCATTTACATTCACAATAAATTGCGAATTATATCCTTTTATTTGGCTCCATTTTGTTCATTTTAGGAATAATACGGATAGCCAAACAATGATACGGATAACCAAACAAAATATTATGTCGGTGAACCCTTCATATTCTAGCTCTAAAAACTGAGTAATTTCAAAATTTCAAGAGATAATTGCTTTAAAACTATTATCTAGATGGTACCTAGAGGTTAAACTAGTAATCCTCTATCTCTGTAACATGGCATTTTTCAGTTAAAGAATTTAAATGTGTGCATTTGATTCTTCATCATAAACAAAACATTCTAAAAAATATATTTCATATTTAATTCTTTTTAGTTGCTATGTAGTGTTTAAAATTTTCTTGAAGTAACAAAACTTTTGATGAGGTTGTAATAACGAAAAAATAAATAAATAAATAAATAAAATAAATAAAGATGATTTAGAATTTCTGTTATTTCAACGAAATGTGTTCCTCAAACAATAACGTAACTTGTTCAGTTTTTGTGAAAATGTTTCGTTGATGTAGCCTCACCAAAAACTTTTTTTGTTTCAACGAAACTTTTTTTTTCTGTGCACAGCAACTTTAATTCTCACAAAGTTGAAATTAAATTATTTTCTGTCTTTTCCATTGTTTAGAATGTCATCAATGTTTTATTACACTTGTTTTATTAAACTATAATGAGAGGTAGTATCTTCCGAGTAGTGTTGTAATATTGAATATCTGTATACAAATAGAATCTCGAGACTACTTATTACATTAATATTAACAGTACTACAGTAATTGAACTAATCTGCTATAATCCTGAGTGATATAGCTTTAATTATACTAATTTGTTAACCAGACCCGAACATCACGTTTAAGCGGTATAATCATTGCGCTGATTCCTCGATAAGGATTTCATAAATTATTCGCACAGTTCCACAAACTTTATTTTTAGTTTCATTTAATAATAATAAAATTTAAATAACTATATTTTTAATTAGTGAAATGCAGGGTGTAATAGAAAGTTGTGTGAGTGCCACACCAGAATATTATTAATTGAATAAAAATTTAAAAAAAAATGTGTGATGATTTATGTTTCTTCAAATTCAGTTTAAGGAGAGTAAGGGAGTTCCAATATATGGCATGATTATATAATAAACAGTCTCCTACAAAATATCCCCAGGAAATTCGTCCTTCATCTTTTTTTTTTCTAAAGGCAGTAAATTTCTTAAACATTTTCAAAACTGTGCTTATTTCTTTAAATAATTTAATTGAACTATTTTTTTTTCATTTATTGCTCTCATAAAAAATACATATAAACTCATTAAGAAGTTTATTTTAATAATTAGTAAGTTTAAATATTAAGTTATATTAAATAAGCTCAACGAAAATTAAATAACTCAATTGAATAACTCAACGAAAAGTTTAGTGTAGCATCTCTATGATACACATTTATGTAGAATACGAAGTGTGGATTTTTTTTTTATTATTATTTGTTCTTGAGATATGCTGTTAACAGACAGGCACACACACACACACAGACACATATACCAACCGCTAAAAACCTGTTTTTCGGATTCAGTGCACCTCAAAACGTGTAAATATAACAAAATCTCAATTTCGAAAATTTGACCGCAAAACAATACTTTCCTTATAGATAAGAGAAAGTAAAATAAAAAAGTTTATTTAAGTTGTTATTTTTTTATTTTTCTCGAACTATCATCGAAGAATTCAAAGAAAAAGTCTAAGTATCTGGGTACGATTCCAAGGTATGTATTATAAACTAGTATGCTGTGGCCACCACAAGACTTTCTTCTATATTTTCCTATACAAAATCACACAGTAACAATATTTAAAAAAAAAAAAAAAATACGATTTTTTTTCAAAGTTTTTTTTTTGTAAAAAAAAAAAAAAAAAAAAAAAAAAAAAATCGATAACTTTGTTTTAAATTATCACATATTTATAGTTCAACCATTCGTTTTAAAGATATTGACGAGACCTTTCGAAAGATACCCATCTTGAAAAATACCCCCCCTCCCCGGGGGGTACTTTCCCCTGGGGGGAGGGAAGCGATGACCGAGATTTTTTTTTCCTAATTAACTACTACTATTATCAATAATTCATATTAATTTCACAATCACAGGTTAAGAATAACTCCCATTATGTACATTTATACGAAATTTTGTCCTATATACTGCCATGTTAAAAATTTAGAGAAAATACGATCACAGCACCACCTGTTGAGTGATTGATTCCCAAATCTAATCAGCCCCAGTTTATGTCAGGGGCCAACTAAATACCAAGTCTGGTTAAATTTCGTTTAAAAAAAAAAAAAAAAAAAAAAAAAAAAAATACGATTTTTTTTCTAAGTTACTTTTTGTTAAAAGTAAAAAAAATCGATAACTTTGTTTTAAATTATCACAGGTTTATAGTTCAACCATTCGTTTTAAAGGTATTGACGAGACCTTTCGAAAGATACCCATCTTGAAAATTTCCTCCCCTCGAGGGGGGACTTCCCCCCTAGGGGGGTTCACGAGGCTCCTACGCATACAAAATTTTTTCCCCAGTTGACTACCTCTATTATAAATAATTCTTGTAAATTTCATAATGATTACTAAAAAATAATTATCTTTATGCACATTTATACAAAATTTTGTCCTATATCACCATGTTAAAAATTTAGAAAAAGCGGGATGGCAACGCAACCTGTAAGACGATTTTTACCAAAAGTTGATAGGCACTAATTTATGTCAAGGTGCAACTACATACTAATTTGTATGAAATTCTGTGCAGTAGTTCCTGAGATACAGTTGCCACAAAATTTTGTCACACACACACACACAGACTGACAGACAGACAGACAGACAGACAGACAGACAGACATTTTCTAAAAAGGGTCAAATCGTGTTCTACAGCTCTCAAAACATGTAAATCCATCAAAAACCCGAGGTCGAAAATTTTTACGAATCCAATACTTTCTCTATATTACATATAGAAGAAAGTAAAAAACGGTTTGGTATTTTAAATTAAAAAAAAGAAAAAAAATATATATCATTAAAACCGTGAATGTATTTCGTTCATTAACATGTTACAAATGAATAAAAAAAAAAGTTATTCGATAGTTTTATGAATCTATATACAGAAATAATATAAATATTTATTAAGCATTATAAAGCTGTTATTATAATAACAATCATGATATTTTATTACGTACGTATATTCACACCATTGTATCGGTACTACCTCTGAATATTTTCCAATGTTGTCCCCTATATTTTAAGTCCAGGGATATATATATATGAAAGTATATATTATTATTATTATTATTATTATTTAAAAAATGAATTTCGATAATTCCACGCTATTAAGCAGTAACTCAGCTGTAACCAATTAACATAACTGTACAAAAATTTTTATTTTGTACGCGGTGATCTGAAATTCAATTATTCCCAATATCTATCTTTAAACATACACATGCTTAAATTAAGTTTCTTTATTAAGTTTAAAGTAAACAAGAACGAAAAATCATGTGGTATGCATTGATTCTTAACACTTTTCAACAGTAAATATTTGCTGTATCGTATAACATTCAATGTTCTTTGCCTACGTTATAACACGACTGACGGACAAAAGCACAGAAAAGCATACAGACAGACTAATTGAATTCATAATCACTCATAAACATTCTTGGAAATTGTTAAAAATCCTTAACACAAAAGAAAATGCAGCCCTAAAATTCTAATTGCAGCCCTTAATGTATCTGAATACATTTATTTTTACGATTTCACAGTAGAAAGTTATTTAAATGTGATTTATAAAAATGTCTCCAATAAAACACAACGCAGGTTTACTTTTTTTGGTGTTCCTGTACAGAAAGGTGTACAGGACCTATTAATGCCATTTTAAATAGAGAACATTCCATTGTAAACTTGGATAACATTTTTTTTTCCGAAAATATTTACGGGAGCTGAGGGTGGGCAGACGGACAGATAGACAGACAAATATACAAACTATATACAAATTGAAATCATATTAAAACTTAACAATTGTTAGAAAGGGTTAAAAACGCTTAACATAAACAAAACAGCAGTTCCCAGCAAATCTCCAGTAAAAGCCTTCCATGTAACTGAATATATTTGTATAGCCCTGTAAATCTAATGCTAATCACACTAAATTGAAAACATTCTTTTGTGTATATAAATATTATATTTCTATTTCATTAAGATTTTTTCAAAGTGAAGCTATTAAAATTACGTTTATAGAAATATCTTACAGGGATTGCAATGCTCTGAAATCATTTTGGGTGTCCCTGTACACAAACCAATGGTGGTATTTATTCCATTTTCCATACAAAATATGTGATAGTGAACTTAAAAAAATAACATATTTCAATTTTATTAGGATTAGTGTAAAGTAAAGTTATTAAAATTTGGTTTATAGAAATATCTCTCATAGAACAGAATGCTTTGGAATACTTAACATCCGACAGTAAACTTGAATAACATATATGAGTTTCAAGAAGTTCCATGAATATTTATGGGAGTTAGAGAGCGGACAGACAGACAGAAAGACGGATGGACAGACAGATAAACCTAAGTCATTAACGCTTTTCAACAAGGTTGAAAAGTGTTAAAAATATAAAATGCATGAACTTTCCTTTATACATCAACTAAAAGCCTCTTCGCATTTAACTGATGCATTTTTTCGCAATTAGGACAATACAGTAAACAGATCCTAAAATGCGATAATTTTTTAACTATTTCAAAACGTGTTGCGTTTTCTTTATTTTACTTCTGATAAATGTAAAGGGTATTCAAGGACAAAACGTAACAGTGGTTATTTCACATTGAAAGGTAAAAAAAAGAAAATTACAGTTCCTATTTGAAGACAAATCGCAATTAGGGAACGACTGGGAACAGCCATGATGAATAATGTGTATAGCCGTAAACAATTCTGCTTAAAGAAACCTTTAAAAGGCAACGAGCAGTTTCGCGGACCATTCTTGAAATGTGGATTTTCTATTATGGTGTGTACGTATACGATTTTTGCATTTAGATTTTAAGTAAAAGGACATTGCCGCATTTATGTGTTATCACATTTAGGCACAATAACTTTATAGTGTATTTGCAGCAGTTAATTTTGAGATATATGAAATATCTAAGTCTACATATTCTACTGAACTGTCAGATATCTGGAAGTAATATTTTTTTTTTTTTCCATTTTTTCCCTTGCGTGTGTGTAAAAAGTTTTGCTATCTTTCGCAGTTTTTATTCAATTTGATACTTTCTTTTATGATCATTAAGCATTTACATAGCCGTCTCAACTTACCATTACTTCCTCATTTGGTTGATACTTTTTATTTTTATTCTTTAGCTGGTATTATATTCTTCTGTATCTACAGTCGGTAACAAAAGTATCCGAACACTAGCAAAAAATCCTATATAAAAAAAGTAGAGTTAATACTATTTTGTTAAATAAATCCTTGTCGAATCATGTTCTTAGTCAGTCTAAGAACATGATTCGACAAGGATTTATTTAACAAAACAGTATTACTCTACTTGTTTTACATACGATTTTTTGCTAGTGTTCGGATACTTTTGTTACCGACTATACGACTACTTTAGCATTAAATTTTAAAACATTTTTTTCTTGCGAAGTGAAGCATCATTTTCTATTTCTGAGAAAAGTCTGGCGACACCTGATCTCTTAACGCATTAGGCGTCAAAGCTCCCGCTGCGGGAACAATATTTTAAGAATTTTTATCTCTGCAAGTAATTAAGATAAATATATATATTTTCTTTTTTACATTAAATATTGAAACTCTTAGCTTCGTTGGTAATTTTTTCAAAAATCTTGTAATGTAATTTCTATTTTCTTTTTCAATTATTCAAACAAAGATGTTTGTTTTTCTGCAAAACATCAGCAAAGAAAAATGTCAGCAAAAATATCTCATTCGAGTATAGGGGTTTAAAACAATGGAAATGAAATAAAACAATTCTTTTCTTAAATTATAACAAACAGGGATCAAGAAAAGTAATTTAAAAGGGTTTTGCAGTTTTTCAACATCTGTTCTACCCCAATTAGATACCAAATCTTCCCTTTTGGAAACATATCATATGTTCTAACGAAATATTTTAAAAAGTTCGCAATTGCAAATCCGTTTTTGGCACTGTATCAGGTGACAATTTTAAGACCTCTTAATAGGCCACGAACCTTGTTAACATTCGATAGGCAATTGTTTTGCAAGTTTAATATATATCTGACAAAAAAGACACTCAAACCTAAAAAATAATCTCTGTTCAGCAGAAGAGTATTTTGAAGCTCATTTTTTGTCTTTTTGGAAAAGAACGCATTAAAACAGCTTCCCTTCTCAATATTTTATATGCTTTGTAAGACGATAACGCCTAAAAAGTTAAGTTTAATTTCTCCTCTTTATTTATTTACTTATTTTTGCAACACTTGTTCCTTAGCATGAAAAAATGGTTCAAATACAACAACCCTGATAAGTGAAACACATGATTTAACCAATGGGATTTTTATACTAAGTCATTTGTAGGAAAAAAAAGTACTTACATTATTTAAATATTTTTACTAAAAACTGATAATTTTAAAATTAACTTCGGGTATAGATCTGCGATTTTTCTGCTTGGCGAGATTAAGCAGGATTTTTGAATGCCGATTAAACTAATTTATAAATTTTTATTTAAAAATTACACTTTCTTCGCGTATAGGTGTTACACTAAAGTAACACACACAATTTATTGAACTGAGCTACAAAACTAAAATGTATATATGATGTACGCTCTTGCTACAATTATACTACACAATATTAACTTTAATAAAATCTGTATTAATCACAATATAACTTTTCCTTTTAGATTTATTTTAAGCTTAATAATGATAAATACATTTATAAATTTTATTATGAAAAAATATTACATTTTGTCTTGTGAAATTTCATCACAAATAAATATTTAAATTTTATTAAATTCCTAATTTGAATTGCGCATCGATGCATTTATTTTTTAATTTATTTTGTTATCATGAAACAGATTTTTCAGAGATCTATTATGACAAAAATATTGCATTTTATAAATTAATGCACCTTTTACTAAATGAAAGAAAGAATTAATAATGCATGACAATACCTTAAGTTAAATCACGCATCATAAAATATTTAAATTTTTATGTCTTGTCAAACAAATTAATTCACGACGTTAATTCTAATTTCAATAACGTAACATTCCTCTTCTAAAAGTCGAATTCAAACAAGTGCTTTAACACATATTTTAATAGCAGATTCTTTTCAGTTTTAAATGGAAATTGCCCAACCGTTAATACTATTTGCAATTCTAAGTACATTTTTAATGTTTAATCAAGAGCGACATATAAATAAAATACTGTTTTCGGTGAATTCTAATTATCTTTCTGACAAAATATTATTCATAAATATATGCATTTAAATGAAAAGAAGTCATTTGGATCCTTTATTGTACCAAAAGTTGAGAAAATTGTTTGCATTTAAAATGCATATGACGTTTTAGAACTTAATTCTAATGTATTTCAATAAGTGAACGTTTATTGTCAATATGTTTCATATGAATAGACAGATATTTAAAAAATTGTGAAGTAAAGTATTTAATATACATTTTTTTAAAGAGTAGATTATGATATTTTGAACTTTTTTTATTTTATTTTTTAGTAAAAGATCGTAATTAAAAATTATTTGTAACAAATTAATTTTAATATTATTATATTTTTCGCTAAGTATGTCTAGTTGTTATTGCAAATGCGTCTTTATTTAGACAAGACATTTTTGTTTTTATTCGAGTGAATTCCCAGCTAAAAAAAGTCTTAAAAAAAACTAGAAGAAATGAAGAAAAAATGCAGATAATTTGAAGGTATTTGAAACAATCCCAGCTTTTAAAAGTCTTCAAAAAAAACTGTAAAAATGAAGAGATACTTCAGAAAACTGCAGAAAAACAGCAGATAAACTGGAAGGTATTTGGAACAGCAAAACATTTACAGATAACCCCCCCCCCCCAATAAACATTTTCCCTCATAAATTTAATATTGTTCCAAATATCTGCAGTTTTCTTCATTTTAATAGTTTTTTTTTTTTTTTTTTGTTTAAGACATTTTAAGTTGGGATTTTTACAAATACCTTCACTTTATCGGCATTTTTTCTTAATTTTTTATAGTTTTTTTTAATAGTTTTTTTTTTTTTTTTGAAGATTCTTTTAGCTGGATTAATTAATTAATATATATATATTATTTAAATCGGCCAGTGATCTTATTCAAAACAGGCAAGTTCTAAACATCCAATTAAAAGAAATGTCTCTAGAAGTTTTATTTAAAGGGACAAATCAGTTTACTTTTAGCAAAGTTTTCTCTTCATTAAATGAACGTGTTACCAGTGTAAACTAATATTTTGATATATAATAATTTTCATACCAATTCTTATGCATAGACAGCATTGATCTATAATTGAAATGGTCAAATTCGTTTAATTCTGGTTCTTGTGATAAATATGAGATTTAATTTATGATTCTTGTGTTTTGTAGTTAACAAAAAATCTGGAGTCATTCCAGTCAACTTTCCGTATACTAAATAGTTGACGGTTGTTGAAATATGCATCCTAATTCAAATCGTGGTTCAATCGTTACTGGAAGGTGGAAATTTAAGAATGTTTTCGCGTGTCTGAGATTCAAAACTATTTCGTCCAGTATTCCTTTTGAAAATGGAAAAAATGTTCAAAAATCTAAAATCCAATGGTCATTCAGTATACCTAACATGTGATTTATTTATTTATTTCAGCTATTCCATATGTCAAAAATGTTGATAGAAATACATTGTCTCCGATTCTTTCCAAAATACAGGTCAAATTTTTGAATCACATATTCATTTTAAAGGACCGCATTAAATACTAACTTTAAAGAATGCCAATATTGGACGCATCATAAGCAGATATGCAATATAAATGTATATGATAAAAAATTCACCTACTTCTATGCCACATATTGAGGGCTTATTATGTTATGTATTTATATTTATACATCATAGCATATCTATTCTTCATAATTTATTAGTTATAATGAAAAAGTAATTCTTATAAATTAGGTTTGTATTGTTAAAGTTTTGAATAAATTTACACAAATTCTTTCGATCTCCAAGTCATAAAACTACAGTTTTGCACAACAATCTTTTTTAAGCATTGTTAAATTTCATAAAGAAAATAATTCGAATTACGTTATTTAATTTATAATGAACAGACAGATTTTGCTTTGTTTTATTTAAACTTTTACATTTAAATTCATAATTTTGATATTATTGTTTATTATTCTTTTTTAGAAAATATCTATATTTAAAGAATGCTGTTATCAAACATTAGCGTTGTAAACATAGAAAGAAAATTGTTTATCAACGATTAATGAAATTAAAATAAAAATTCATTCTTGCCGTTTAATTGACTTTTAAAATAATAGATTATTAAAATAACTTCTTTACGAAGATTTAAAATAAGCATTTTTATAAATTTATGACTTATGAATACAATTTATCACTTAAATTAAATAACTAATTTCAAAGCTTTAATTGTTTTCAGAAATAGAATATATTTGTTTAAATAATACCGATAAAGCTATAAAAGATTTTTATACCAGTTAAAATCAACAACGTATTCATTCACAAATCTTGTATTATATGAAATTCAAACTCTCTCTCTCTTTTTTTTTTTTTTTTTTTTTTTTTTTTTTGAGATAAGTATATGAAAATAATAAATGTAATATTTTCCTATTTTATTGTTTAAATTTACATTTACAGGTATTCAATAACATTTCAAACCATATTACGTTTTAACAAAAAAAATAATGATAATAAATAAATAAAAATAATTAATTAATTAACTAATTAAAGGAACAGTGATATTCAGCAACGTATTTGCACAATGAGTGTGTACTTGAAGTGTCGAACAGGAAAGACGGCTTGTATACGGACACTTATACTTGAATTCTTATACCATTTTTCTAACGTTGTAAAGTATTTAAAAATACCCCCTGTGTCTAAAGATAAAATTTATGCCTTTTAAAATATCACATAATAGCACATTTCATATAACTAAATGTTTACTATTCATTATAAATAATGTGTTTTCGGAGACGATGGAATGAGTTACTGAAAAATTGTTAGTAAAACAATTTTTTTTTTTTCAAAATAAACCAATTTTAAAACTAATTTATTCAAGTTCATAATTTCTGAAAAAGTTTTTTTTTTTTTTTTTTTTTTTTTTTTTTCACCATGTTTTTATTAACTTCAGTTCTTGTTTGTTTGTCCAGTAGAAATCTTGCAATTGATTTTTAACTAACTTCCCGACTAGCTAGACATTTGAAACTTTCAGGATAGATCAGAACACGGTGATAATACATTTTTTAAAATTTTTTATTTAACTGTTTCAGGTCCTTACTGCCATCGGCAGCATTTATATGATTTGACAAAAAAAAATTTAACTAATTCCCCGACTAGTTAGACATTTGAAACTTTCATAATAGTTCAGAACACGGTGAAAATGCATTTTTTAAATACTTCTAGCCAACTGTTTCGGGTCCTGCTGCCTTCGGTAGCGTTACCAGTACAAAGTTTGCAATCGATTTTTAACTAACTTCCCGGCTAGTTAGCTAGCCATTTGAAAATTTTATAATAGCTCAAAACACGATAACAATGAATTTTTTTAATACTTTTAGCCAGTTGTTCCGGGTTCCCGCTGCATTCGGTAGTGTTTATATCATTCAACAGAAAATTTAAAAAGAATGGTATATAAAAAGTTCTTTTTATTTTGTAACTATCTTTTACTTTTTATATACGATTCAAAATCTATTCTGATAATACACTCTTCATGATAAATAATATTAAAAATTATTTTAAAAAAAAATCTGAAAAAAAAAAGTTATGTATATATATGTATATATATATATACATATATATACATATGAAATATATATACATATATTATATTTATCTATATAAATAAAGAGAAGTATCTTATAAAGAGACGTGTCTGTCTGCGCTCTGGTGCTCACACTACTGATCGCAGAGCTACAAAACTTGGCAGATGTGTACCTGACACTGTATCATCGAGGTTTTTTCGAATTTGAATTTCTTTTTTTTTTTTTTTCTGTTTTGAATATTGGCTTCAATGTTTCATTTTTCCGAAATTTCTTTCGCATCAAATGTCTGCGTATCTTAGCAACCGCTATTAAACTATTTATTTGTTTAAATTCATTTCTGCAAGAAATCATTTTTATTACATTTATTGAAATCAAATAGTTATACACATACAGAAGAAAAAGTTAAGCATATTAAATTTTTAGATTTTGTTTATTAATTTCCTTAGCAACAGCTATTATATATTTTTTATTTTTTGGATTTTGGATTTAAATTTTAAAAATTATTATTTTTTAGATTTTATCTATTGATTTTTCTGTTTCATTTTCTAAAATTTACAATCATCTGCGTATCTTAGCAACGGCTATTACACTATTTATATTTTATCTAATTCCTTCATTTGAAGGCGAAATCTTCTTTTATTCTTTCTTCTTTTTTTATTATATTTATTGAAAATCAAATGGTAATTAAGTAGAAAATATTAAGTATATTAAATTTAAAATTTAAAAAGCATATTTAGAACAGTTATGTTTATGTACAATTTTTATAGCATAACAACTTTTTATTTTTCATTTCTTCAATTAATTCTTTGAAAGGGAAATCTTTTTATTTATTTATTTATTTATACTATTTCTCCGAAAAATGATAGTGTATAGTTGAAAGGATTAAAAATAAAATTTAAGTTTAATTGAAATTTGTTTACTTTTTTTAAATTCCTTTTAAAACAAAATCTACTTTTTCTTTTGTTTGTTATATTGGTCGTAATCATGTGGTAAAATAGCGTAGGTAGCGAGAGATATAAAATACATGCTTCAAAAATTAAATATTTAATAGATGCTAAGATACAGGTTCCTTTAAAATCGTAGTTTTTAAATAATAGCAGATCCACCTGTTGTCGATAAATATCCAGATTGAAGAGCCCGGGAAAGACCATTTCTGTAGGCAATGGGAACCTCGACCCGAAGCAGTGTGGGTGGAAAAGGAGTTTCTTTAATAATGTGATATAAAAAAATAAACAGCGATTGAATTATTTTGAAAATTCATTTAAATTTAGTTACCAGCGAAGCGGGCGCGGCTTGCTAGTAATTTAATAATTTGTAATTTCAGCAGTAAGAATATTTTATGTTATATAGTTATAATTATATATATATATATATATATTTTTTTTAAGATATCCTCATGTTTTTAGAATAAAGTTAAAAATTAAATATTATTCCTTAAAAATAATTATTTGCTTCAAAAATGGTTTTTAAAAATTGAAAATAAAATCTCAGAAAGGTAAGTAAATGAAAATTCATTTTACTGTTATGTGAAGTTTATATAAATCACATTACGCCTTCTTAGATAGAAATTTTCAATCGATAAACTTTAAAATGTGTCGTAAACCCCCTAAAAATACACTAAACACAAACACAAGGTAAACTAAAGTATATAACTTATATAACATCATTCTTTTTCTAAATTTGAATAAAGAAAATCATATTAAACTTCGCTAATGACCTTAAAGGAAAATGTTTTCTTTCTCGAACATTAATTGTAAAATCAATGCAACTCAGAGTTGAATATCTGATAGCATCGTTACAAAGATTGATATAATTACCAGCAGAGTAAAAAAAGAACGACACTTGAAGAGGAAAAAAGCAGATACGGAAGGGAAGTTTTGGAAAGTTTTTGGCAATACTCCACATGGCTTAAACAGATTTATTGTAATTATGTGATATCATAAATCACAGGATATTGGAATCAATTTCTTTAATTCATATCCAGCCTGACTTCTAAAATATGCCGTTGAATAATTGGCCTTAGCTCAATTATCATTTAGGACTTTGAAATTGTTTGCTAAATACTTTTATCAATATAACTGTTTCTTTTTTAACAGAGTGGAATTTAATTTATCTGCATGTAATTGTATTATATTCAGGTTAAATGTAACTCAATTATTTTTTTTACATGAAAAGCAATTTCAGCAGTTTACGTTTTTTACACCAATTTCAATTCATAATAATATAAAAATAATGTACTTTTATTTTAATATGCAACGAAATTATTTCCTTTCTTTTCTATCTCTTTGAATTTATATAGAAGTTTCCTGTATTCTTTATTCTTTTATATTCCTCTATGTTAGATAAAATATAATGATTATTCGAAATCAATTATTTAAAATAGATATGTTATGCTTTATTGCATATTATTTGTGTATCTGATTAGATAAAAAAAGTATTATGTTTATAAAATATAAGGGTAATTATTAGTTGAAATTAAAGAATAATGACTGTAACCATTTATATATAAAACTTTCGACGATTGGTAGGTTATATCTCGTCCAGAATAGCTAATTTGTTAGAACATGGGTAGAACCCAAACTTTCCAGGTTCGAGTACTGACTATAAATTTTCGCTTTTATGAATATTTCGCCATTCCTTCGGAAATCTGTATTATGTGTACACTCTTTCTTTAGAATACTTATATATATATATATATATATATATATATATAACAAAATTATAGAATTTTTATTTTTATTTCCAAAGTGAAAACAGTTGAAAAAGAATTTTTAAAAAATGAATTTCTTTCATATACAGTATTTCTGGATATAGCGTTCTACAGTATTTTGTTAACGATTTTAAATAAATAATTTCCTTTGAGTTAATTTTAAATTTTTATAATTTTCACTCCACTAACATTATTAAAAGAATTTTACAAACTCCGCAGCGCGTGCGCTGCCTTAATTTACATCTGTGTGTGTGTGGGTATTTTTAACGTTGTTTTCTTGCATTTTAAATTTTATTTTATAGTAGCAGGCTTTGCCCGCTTCGCTGGTCATTATATTGAAATGAAGTCTCTAATTACCATATCATTAATAATAATAATAATAATAAAATCATTGAAATCAGTCAAAATCTAAGTTAAAGTTCTCGATACCTTCGATAGCAGTTTTCCCACTCGCCACACTTCACAAAATCCCTTTATAGTGCATGTTGCATACACATACCTAGCCCACATATTAAAAAATCGGGATTCTGAGATTATTTGAAGCAAAGTTATGTTTTAAAACGTGTTTTTTAGCCCCTGCCCCCCGGCCCGCTCTTAAATGAATACATGTCCCCCCCCCCGCTAAGGAGAGGCAGGGTGGAGTTTCATAAAATCAATTTGTAGTGTGTGTTGAATACGCATAAGCAGTCCACGCATCAAAAATTGCCATTCCAAGATAGTTTGGAACAGAGTTCGCATGAAAACATGTTTTAAAATAACCCCCAACCCTCAAAGGGAGTGATAGCACGGAATTCCAAATAATCCCTTTGTAGTTTGTGTTGAGTACGCATAACCAATCAACCTATCAAAAAATCGCTTTCCTGAGGTAATTTGGAGCAGAGTTACTCTTTAAAACGTGTTTTTCCCCCTCCTCCAGCCCGCTTTTAAAGGTAGGAAAAGGAAAAGTTATCAAAAATCCCCTTATAGTGCGTGTTGGGAACGCATAACCAGCCCGCACATAAAAAATCATCAAGATAGTTTGGAGCAGAGTTACGCATGAAAACATGATTTTGCCCCACCGCACCCCCAAGGGGGATAAGGTGGAATTTTACAAAATCCCTTAGTAGTGTGTGTCTTGAGTACGCATAACCAATCGACATATCAAAAACTCGTTATTATGAGATAATTTGGAGCAGAGTTACTCTTAAAAGCGTTTTTTGCCTCTCTCCCCGCCTTTGAAGGGGGGAAGGGTGAAATTTTGTAAAATCCCTTTACTGTGCGTGTTGGAAAAGTATAAACAACCCATATATACAAATTAATCTTACTGAGATAGTTTGAAGCAAAGTTATACTTGAAAACGGGTTTATATTGCCCCCCCCAAGGGGAAAATGGGGGACTTTCGCAAAACTTCATTACAGTGGGTGTCAGACACACGTAAGTAAGCCACTCACTAAAATTTGTAACCTCAGGTCCTATAGATTTCCCCGGATGAATTTAGCGCTAAAAGAGGGGCTCGAATTTGCCCCCTCGTAACACCCCCCCCCCAAAAAAAAAAAATCGAATATCACAAAAAACCAAACATGATGTTTTGGAAATATCCTCAAGAAGACTCTTGGCGATTTTCTATATCTTTGTGCTGTTATTGGAACAGTTTTATTCGAAAACCAGTATTTTGCTAAATTTGCCTCTGAAGATAGTTTTTACCCCCTCCCCCCCCTCTTAAAAATCCAAAACTCAAATCGCAGAAAATGCTTTTTTTTTTTTTTTTTTTTTTTTTTTTTCACTCAATTCTAATCCCTCTCTTTGCAATTTCTTCGCCGTGAAGCTATTTGGAGCCGAATTATGCTTATAAGGGAAGTTTTGCCTTCTGCCCCCCCCAGGGTGAGCGGGGGGATATTTGCAAAATCCCGCCTTAATGAGCGTCAGGGTCCTAAAACCAACGTGCTCACCAAAATTTGCGAGTCTATCTCCCATAGAATTGCCACGGCTGTGTTGAATCTGTGAATCAGTGATTTTACCCTTTTATTCCCCACCACGCCCCCAAAGGGGTAAAGGGGGGGGCTTTCACAAAATCCCTTTACAATGGGTTTTGGACCCACGTAAATAAGCCACACACTAAAATTTGTGACCTCAGCTCCTATAGATTTCCACGGACGAATTTAGGGCCAAAAGGGGGGGGGGGTCGAATTTGCGCCTTCGTAACTCCCCCCCCCCAAAATCGAAAATCGGAAAAAATCAATTTTTGCAAATACCTTCAAGAAGACGCTTGGCTTTATATATATATATATATATATATATCTTTGAGCTATACTGCTAGAATTTTACTCGAAAATCCATATATTGCTAAATTTCCCCCCAAAAATCCTTTTTACCCCCTCTCCCCCTTAAAAATCCAAAATTCCAAAATCGCAGAAAGTGATTTTTTTGTACTTAAGTCTAGTCTCCCCATCTGCAATTTTTTCATCGTGAAGTTATTTGGAGCCGAGTAATGCTTATAAAGGTGTTTTTGCCTCCTGCGCCTCCGAAAATCATTTTCACCCCTTTTCCCCCTTAAAAATCCAAAAATCCAAAATCGCAGAAAATGATTTTTTTGTATTCAAGTCTAGTCTCCCCATCTCCAATATCTTCCTCGTGAAGCAATTTGGAGCCGAGTTATGCTTATAAAGTTGTTTTTGCCTTCTGCGCCTCCGAAAATCATTTTCACCCCTTTTCCCCCTTAAAAATCAAAAATTCCAAAATCGCAGAAAATGATTTTTTCGTATTCAATTCTAGTCTCCCCATCTGCGATTTCTTCACTGTGAAGTAATTTGGTGCCGAGTTATACTTATAAATGTGATTTTGCCTTATGCGCCCCCGAAAATCTCATTTTTACCCCCTACCCCCTTAAAAATCCAAAATTCCAAAATCGCAGAAATAATTTTTTTGTATTCAAGTCTAGTCTCCCTATCTGCAATTTCTACACCGTGAAGCAATTTGGAGCCGATTTATGCTTATAAAGGTGGTTTTTGCCTTCTGCCCCCCCCGGGGGGGAACGAGGGGGTATTTCGCAAAATCCCGTCTTAGTGAGCGTCAGGGTCCTAAAATCAACCTGCTCACCAAAAATTGTGACTCTATCTCCCATAGGATCGCCACAACCGTGTTGAGTCAGTGAATCAGTCAGTGAATCAGTCAGTTTACTCTTTTATATATATAGATTACATTTATGTTTCCATTTCATGTGACAGTTTATTAGTTGTGACAGAATAATGCAGATGAGGTGCGTTGTATGGCTAGATCTGTACCAGAAGCTAATTTCAATCAGAAAATATCGCAAATTATGTTGCTTGTAGCATGTGATTGCATTTTACAATGGTATGTGCATCGATTGTGTACGATGACAACTTCGGTATTTTAAATTTCCGTATTATCCAGTAACTTAATGTTATTTTGTAATTTTATTTGTGCTTGTTTTTACTGATTCTTTAATATATATATTAATTTTAATTTTTTAATTAATAGATCGAAATATTCCGTACAAAGATGTCACTTAACCGCAATTATTAATGTCAAAAATTTAATTGTATTTACCATTAATAACAATCTTACCTACTCATGTGTGCAGTCACAACAATCTTGTAAAGACAGATTGCGTAATAGGATTTCTTGGGATTATTTATTAGCTGTTGTATTAAGTTAAAGCCTTACAGCAAAATAACAATGCAGATGCATAAAAAACAAATATAATAGAAATTTTTCAGGAATAGTTCAGGAAAAGTAAATAAAGAAATAAAATAAAATATAAAAACAAAATAATATTAATAATAATAATAATAATAATAATAATTTATAGATTGTCTGTATTTTTTTGTTGTTGAATTGTGCGGAAACTCTAATCATTTCATCCTATTTGAAGAAAGTCAAACGACAGATCCACGTAAAAGTGAATGAAAAAGACCGTTTATTTTTATTGTTTTATTTAGGAACAAAAATGTTTAAGACAATAATTTATTAATAATTTATAATATAGCTTTCGAAAACGGAAAATAAAGTGAAATTTTTTTCTTTTTCAAAAGAATGTCATGGATAATTAAGTCAAACTAAATCTGATTGATCGTACCGCTTCATCAATCTGGTGCGTATTAATAATAGTGTATATTAGCAATATATATATATATATATATATATATATATATATATATATATATTGCTTCAAGCATGGCAGATATACTTGAAAACTAGATGTGATAAACAGTAGTCCAAATGGTATATATATATATTTGTTGTTGTTGTTTATTCAATAATAATTTTAAATAATACTGTAAATTTTTATTTTTAAAATTAAGTATTTATGTTTTTATAGATTCTTAATACATTTTTGAAAGATATAAAAAATATATTTAGAAAAAAATATTTTTTTCAATGTATATATATATATATATATATATAAGAATATATTAAATATTTTATTTTTAAAATTCATATATTGAATACAACATTAATATTTTAGTACCTTAAATTTTGATTTTTAATTTTGATTTTCAATAGTTTGCATTATTTGTTTAAAGCGGCCTAATAATTCATATTTGTGTCGTTAAAATGCTTATAATTTTTTTTTCACAACGTTAAAAATAATACATGATCTGAAGAAAGTCCAAATTATGTAGAAATAACTTTCATCAATATTTTTTGTAAACTTTTCGTTTTTAAAAATAATGATATAGATTTATGGTATAAGATTCTGTAAACATAAAGAGATATATACTTTTTTCTTACAATAAATGAGGCATAAAAGTATTGTAACAATTTTATTTTAATGCTCAGATACATTTTGCTGTTTAAGATTTTTAAATATGCCATACTCTTGATAAATAAAACGTAAAAAGAGAAATCTTGACAATTTTGCTGACGCTACTGTTTTCAGAGCTGCCAATCAAATGCGGCAAATTGTTAGCACCGCCCCTTTTCCTACACAACTTAATTTTTAGAGTAATTTTCTTCAAATATATTTACAATGAATGAAGAAAACAAATACTCTAAAAATTAAGTGGTGTAGAAAAAGGGGCGGTACTGACAATTTGCCGGATTAGGTTGGCAGCTTTGTGTTTTTCTATTGATCTGCTTCACATAAATTTATATTAAATAAAACTCGCATAAAGAAAATGCATTACGTATTCATACATGTTAATTAGGAAATAATAATAAAAAATCCTTTAATTTTATTTCTAAAACAATGTCTGAATTACACAGTGAGGAATTAATTACGTATTCCTTCAAAGCTGCGAAATTGTTAGGGATTGATGGAGGACTGGTATTTATTTAATGTTTTTTATTTTAATAGTTCTTGGGGTAGCGTGTTTTTGGTTTTATGTGAGGATTATTATGAATAATCAAATAGCTATGACACTGATAGAGAGTTTGAATTTCAAAATAAAGCTAACTTTGAATTTCTAAATAAAGCTGAGGGCTAGAGGCAACGTAAGTTTAGGTTTCCAAAGTCTACAAGTCGATTGCACTTACTTTTGAAGGTGTGTAAGGAACAGGGATCTACAGGGAAAATCAGCAAGACGTTGCCGAAGGCAGCAGTTAATCGAAGCTTGGTTTTAAATTTCTTTAATTGAATATATATATATTCTAAGTGATATAAAAATATTTATTTATTTATTTTTGAAAATAATTTAATTTTTTATTTTTTTATTAACGGGAAAGACAAAGGTGAATAGTTTATATATATATATATATATATATATAGTTTAAATATATAGCTCATGTTATTATTTGAACGGATTTTTTTTTATTTTACAGATTTTAGAATTAGAATGTTTTAACAACTTTTGGAAGAAGACACTAATTTCATCAACGTTTTATCGAAATGCTATTTTACCTTTCTTATTTTTTCCACATTTGAAAGCCGCTTATTCCTTACCGACAAACCAATCCCTAATAAAACATGTTTTTTTCTCGCAGATTCAATTACAACACCCCAATAAACACATAAATATGAGAAAATTTAAGTTCCGTTTGCATGACACATAAAGTCATATCACATAAGCGGCGTAGATACGGTACGAAAAATATTTTATTATGTACAGTCGGTACCAAAAGTCTCTGAAAACTAGCAAAAATTTCTATATTAAAAAAGTACACTTAATACAGTTTTGTTAAATAAATCCTTATCGAATCATGTTTTTAGACTGATTAAGAACAGGATTTGACAAGGATTTATTTAACAAAACTGTATTATGTGTACTTTTTTTATATAAAAATTTTTGCTGGTGTTCGGAGACTTTTGTTACCGACTGTAGTAAAACAGAAGTATGAAACAGTCGTTATCAAGTACGTATCCGACACGTGGCAGTTTTAAAAGGCGCTTCTTAAGTATCAAATGCAATCTATTATTCTGATATCAGAGACATGATGTTTTTTTAACATCAGATTTAAGGATACAAAATATTACCGATATTACATCTTTATCCGGACTATATTTTGTTTACTGCCACTACTAAATATTTATAAAAGAACTTTTTAAAAACTTTTAACTTATAATATTACAAAATTACGTCAATTTGTATACGGCCAACCATCATTAGGCAAGATAAAGGCTAATCCTTCATCTGAAAGGGTCCCACAATTTAAAACTGTAGGTATCGAAAAATAATGCGAAAACTGAAAGAAGTTTATTGAGTCAGTTAGGCGTCATTTTTATATGAATTCCGTGTAGGCGATTTCGGAACTCGCATGTATTTTTGTTGATATCATATCGCCGACGTTCGAAGTTGTGTAAGGTATCTGACACCAAATCGATCATTATTTCAGATATCAACGAGGATATCGAATGAGCGGACACTCACGGCACATATAGATTACGAATTGCTGGCATCAAATTGACATCCTGCGTATCGGATGTGTTCCGTTGTAATTTCGAAATCAGAAGAGATCAAGAATCGAATGTTAGTGTAAATCCATTACTCAATGAAACTTCTTATGACACACAAACAGTTTAATTACAGATTATTTACAGATCTTAATAGATACTCTCTTGAGTTTTGATATCTCAATTAGTTAAATGGTTAATTCGTTTAATTCACAAAATTATAAATGGCATAAAAAACTCTTATTCACTCTCTAAAACACAGGAAAAGAAACTCTAAGCCATTGTTTTCTCACACACACATAAGAACAAAACCAAAATACTCAACTGTTTCCATTTTCTCATAACAAAAAGGAACAAGAACAGAATATTCAACTGTTGCCATTTGCAACATAATCTACTTAAATGATAAATAATAAAAACAAAGGTAATAATTAGGTAGAGGATTAACCTGACAGGACGAATGATGTCTTTTCGATATAGTATGTTACTTCCGTGTTTGGTGGGACAATTTGCACAATAAACCACTAATAATGAATATTTTAAAAATTATATACATTTTGCAGCTTTTTTGTTTCCCTGAAGTAGTGCACAAAACCCGTCAAAGCATATATATATATATACTAGCTGACCCGACAAACGTTGTTTTGTCATATAAATTATTTCTAGAGAATATTTTGCTAGAAAAAAATAACTAACTTATTGTAAGTGTGTTAGGATGTGGTATATAAGTGGAAGATGTATGGAGCGCTGTGAACGGTGAAAGAATATAAAAATAACAAAACACCAATCATTTATTTTTTTAATTTATTAAAATTGATTCTTTAAAATTATATACATATCGCTACTTATAACAATATTACTAAAAAACAATATCATTCCCTTAATGCAACAGAGTGTACAATATTTTTTGTTATCCCATCTTTCGCCAATACAAACAAACTGGATGGTTTGCCCACTCGAGAGCCACGTATAATTGTCCGTGTGAAAAACATGATGTGCTCAAATCTAAGCCACAGACAGACATCGTTTGGCCCTGAGACTTATTGATAGTCATTGCAAATGCCAATATAATTGGAAATTGAGGGCGTTTAAATTGAATTGGCACATCTGTGGGTATAATAGGAATTCGCAGTAGTAATATATTTTCACCTCGGAATTTGTCATTTAAAATGATGGCTTCGATAACATTTTTCATTAATTTTTTTATGACTAATCGCGTGCCGTTGCACAACCGTGGTGGGTTCAAATTACGAAGCAAAATAACCGGAGATCCAACCTTCAGTTGTAAAATATGCGGTGGCATGCATGGTAAATCCAATGAGTTTAAAAACTTTGTTGGATAATTTACAGCTTCGGTGGCATCGCAAACTGTATCATTAGATTTGTATGACACCAAGTCTCCTGGTAACAAATGTTGTATCTTGAGATTCAATTCGTTGACGTCCACATTTTTTGCTGCTAAAATTGCTCTTTCTGCCAGCCACTCATGATTTGTGTATCGTCTGTGTACATCGGGAAATATCTGGTCAATAAGAGCATCTTGAGAATCAATGATTGTGCAGAAATCGGTCGGTAATTTTATGCATCCAGTTTCATCTGTAGTAACTTTTCCATCGCCGATATCTAACAATTGTTTTGAGAATGTTTCAGCGGATGGATCTTGAAGCTTTTGAACGCACAAATTTACTTTCAGTTGTACTTTTTCAACATTAAGCCACAATGACGATGATTTTAAGCACGCGTTGATCTCATCAGCGTATGTTGAACGCGGAATAACGGGAAGTGCTTGTCTGAAATTACCTGAAAAGAGTAACAGAGTGCCGCCAAATAGTTTGTCGATGTTTTTTATATCTTTCAATGTCCTGTTCGACGCCTCAATCGAATGTTTGTGTTCCATAGTGCATTCATCCCAGATAAGAATTTTACACTATTTCAGCACTGTGGCCATGGACGATTGTTTTTTTTTATGTTGCACACTGCGTCTGGGTTATTTTGAATATTTAGTGGCAGTTTAAATAATGAATGAGCTGTTCTGCATCCATCCAATAAAGTTGCCGCAATGCCAGATGATGCAACAGCCAATGCAATGCCATTATTTGATCGTATTTCGGCGAGAATTAGCGAAATAAGGAATGTTTTGCCAGTTCCACCTGGTGCACCCCAAAAAAAAAAAGAATTCACCTTGTCCTGCCAAAACTGCGAGCATGATGCGGTCGTAAATGGTTCTTTGTTCTTCATTCATTAGTGGGACATTGCGAGCAACAATCGCTGCCATTTCTACAGTATTGTATTGTAGTTCACGATTCAATTCAGTGCTTATTAAATCAGATGCATTTCGATTTGTTGAATGCATACCGAAATGACTGAGTGGTAAGTTGGCAATTATAATGCAAAGATCTTCAATAGCAATCAATGCTTCATTGTACATAGCGTCACTGAATACTATCGTTAGATCGTTGCACCGTGAACGATGTTGATGCAATATATCATTAGTCATTGAATCTTTGTGATTATCCCATAATGTCTCTGCTCGGGCCGAGAAACATGTAGTCAACACTATAGCGAATAGTAGACGAATTTGTTTTACTGTACAGTTCAGTCCTACTTCAGCATGCATACACTCCCACTAGTTGTCGCCTTCCAGCAAGCCGAGTGCAAGGCATGCATTTTTATACGTTGAATACTGTTGTCCATTCACTTTACGTAAATCTTGAAATGACAAAGGGCCGATGACATTAACCAATAACAGTCGAAGATAAAAGCACTCAGTCTGCCTTGAATTGACCGTAAATACTCGTTCCAAGGTGTTTGATTTGAATAAACCGGGACATGCATCAATCGGCGTGCCTTGCTTGCGGGGCATCCATTTTTTTGTTGGAGCCCATGTGAAATAGCGTGGTACTTCTGAATAGAGTAATGTCCGTGCTAAAACACCAAAAGCATCCGCGCGATTACACAATTCAAAAAATTCGGTGAGTGTAGTTTTTGGTGGATTTATAGCACGATCAATCGCTGTCTCGCTCGTGAAATATACGCGCTGGCGATTTTCACGATGGACGGCTAAATGAAGAACTGCTGGATCCCGTTCATGAATTGGGAAACCAAAGATACGCCAAACAGCTTCATTGGAGCTCACGTACCGGCCAATTTGGTAGAGTGTTATTTCATCTTTGTTATTCAACGGAGGATCCATTCACATTGGTATTTTCAACTTGAAATACAGCCATATCACTGCCTTTATTCACATACTTGAAATGTACTTGATGCTCTTCACTGAACTGCAGAACTGAACATTAATATGAGCATTGAATGTTTTGCTCAGCAGAGGCGAATATGGGACCACCCATCGGTTATCAGTGTCAATATCTATGTTGTTGACATAGATGACCGCCATAGATGATAAGATTGTCTGCCATTATCGGGAATTCTTCGACGATATATTGGATATCCGTCAACATTTGTGATCGTGAAATTTTTCGGAAAACTTTTAGTACATTTTCCATCTGCACAAATAATAATGGCCTAAAAATTCATTTTTCATTTTAACATAAAATAACTCCGTCGGATATTGACGAATTTTTTAAAAGAATATACCATTTTAACTAATTTTAACATTTTAACAATATTAACGTTGAAAAAATATTTTAAACACTTACGGTTAAAAATTCATTTTTCGTTTCAACATTAAATAAATTCTGACATCGTGTTTACGATTCTAAAATATTAACTTTGAAAAAAATATTTTAAACACTTCGTAAGATACGGTTACGATTCTAAAACTATTAATTTTGAAAAAATATTTTAAACACTTCGTAAGATACGGTTAAAAATTAATTTTTAACACGCTTTTATTAGCTTCACCTGTATGTATGTATGTTTGCTTGTTTGTAACTTCTCTGGGAGCAAACAAAAAATTTATATTGTAAAAAAAATACTTTCCCTACGTGAACGATGCGGCGTCGAGGTAAGGCGCCGCGCTTCGAATCTAAAGGTCCAGCGTTCGATCCCCGTTAGGGGAGATTTTTTAAAAATGGTTTTTGTTAATTCTAAGTTATTTTAATTAAAGATTTAAATGTATGTAAATATTACGGTGTGTCACTCGATTTTCTCTTACCCTGAATTTTAATACTAAGATAGATATTTCGTGCTTTTTAGTTCACATTTCTATAAAAGCGTGTTCTTTAATTTTTTAAAACTATAATATTATTCATTTCAACATTAAATAAATTCTGACATCGTGTTTACGACAACTCACGCCATCTAGGTGGAAAAGTTGTTGAAAGAGTTGGTTAAAAATTAATTAAGAAAGAACTAACTAAGTTACAACTTTCATTTGTAAATCTAAACCATTCTCGAATCCACCTGAAGACACACAAAAAATTTCATTAAACTCAGTCCAGCCGTTTAGGAGGAGTTCAGTGACATACACACGCACAAAAGAAATATATATATAAAGATATACTGATATGTAAACTGGGTATTAATTGCATAGTTGACAACTTTTAAATAGGTCTTTATATTGCAGCAACAAATAATTATATAGAATTTTTTATCAGTATATATTTAGTGTTAAAAAAAATGTAATTTCATTGAATATCATAATTATTTTTATAAGTATCGAATTTGCACATATTATCTTATTGATTTTATTTATGTGTATTGCATAAATGTGTTTCATATGTCACTACAGGAAAAGTTAAATTATGAATGTGGATATTTAAAAAAAGAGAAGCATTATTATTTCTTGTGCAATATGTATCTCTAAACTTATATATTTTTTAATGGAATTTATATAAAATCATAAATCTGATGAAGACTCAACGAGATGGGTCCAAATCTAAAGATGTATATATATATAAGAGAATGTTTATTTACGTTTTATATACTTGATAAAGGATTTTTATAGCAGTTACATTGTGAAATATTTGAATTGGTTGCATTAAAAATGATACATTGTTTAATAAACATTCTATAATTAAAATTAATTTAAACAATACAATCATATTATAATTTAGAGCAAATATTGTTGGTATTTGCAGTTTATCAGATTGAATTCCGATCCACATAATCTAATTAATATATATATATATATATATATATATATATATATATATTGCCTTAAACATTCTACAGTACTTTCTTCCCATTTAAAAGATGGTAAGTCTTTTCTAACTCTTTTCTTAAGTTCTTTTTTTTTTTTTTTTTTTTCTCGGGTTTGCAAATTATTTCTATGAAACTTTAAAGTTGTGCATTTATTTATTTATTTAAAAACGCTTATTATGTTTTTAATCAAACTAAGATTATATATTACATACAAAATTTGAATGATAAATAACTTAAATACTTGACCTGAGTAGCGTTATTCTATAAAAGTGAAGGATTTATTTTGTAATTTATAATAAATTCTACTGTGAAATGAGGCATAAAAATTATAAAAAGAAAAGAAAAACCTTTAAAAATATATAATTAAGAATAACAGAAAGATTTGGAACCAAAATCGACTCAATTCGACTAACCAAAATCGACGTTAATTCTAATTAGTTTGCTCGTATGTTCCACTCATTTCAAATGCGATTGATAAATCTTCATATCAAAGCATATTTTAATTAGATTGAAGAATTTCTTCAACGTAAAATAACAAAAATTCATGATTTTTGCATAACTTGAGTGAAATACTTTTATTAAGTACTGGAAATGTCTCTTTAAATTCAGTAAGATTTTCTTTTTCAGACTTTTCATCATTTCTAATACATGGAGCGTTACAGATATTTCCAATTAGCCAAAAGAGGAAATTAAAAATTCGACAGTACTTTTATTAAGATCAATCCATGATATACTCAAATGAAAATCTGATGAAAGGTTTCATTAATTTTCAGGTGAATGAATTTTCATTTAGAGAAGGAGTAAAATATTCGTTCCTTTTGAATATTCTTATAAATTTTAAGATGTGGCAGAGTAAAATCTTGGTATTCTATATATTATTATTTGGTTAAATGATTGGTATATTTCTTTTAAATTTTAAAAATGACTTAAATTATAAAATTAAAGTATGCGTTCATATATTTCTGCATGATATAAATGTGTGTTTTGAAGAAAGGTTTTAAAATTTAGAATCTGGTGATGGTAAATTAGTCTGCATTAATTCTGACTATGTGGAGTTACGTTATTAATGCAGCTTGACAAGTATAGTATGATCTTAAATTTATAAGAATCTGGTGTAATTGTTTATTTATTTATCTATTTATTTTTTAGTATATATTTTATAGACATATATGTTTTCTTATAGAGTTAAAAAATTAATTTTTCTTTGCATAATTTTATCTCCACTAAAAGAAAAAAAATAAGAAAGACGAAAATGCAATTTTAAAAAAGCTTTGGGAATTCAATAGGAAATAAAATAAATAAATCAACTTTACAGGAAATTTCAACTAAAGGTACCTTTTCAGCATTATTTACAATTTCAATACTTAATATAAAATCAATTAATTGATGTTCCATAATGCGGTTTCTAATAAAACACGTCTATTAATGAAAAAAAGAATAATTTAAAATTTTTCCTCTAGTTAGCGCTTTACTCTAAAATTACAGCAACAAAATCATGAAAACCGGTACGCAGGCAGCTAAAGAGCATTTATATTGTGAAAAATCAATACATTTTTTTAATATGTGCGGCCTTGGTAGCTTGAGTCACACCCAAACGATAATTCCATTTGATCAACGTGTGCATTGATTGCAGTATAGATGGAATTACATGAATTATTCGCATTTTCAGTATATTTTAATATCACCTGCAAGAAAAGAACACATTTTAACCTACACATTGTCCCAAAAGTAGAGATCAAGAGGTATTATGTGTATAGATCAAAGTAGCCATTGAAAATTTATATCAATAAACACTATCTAAACTAAGCATGGGGATAAATAGGTAATTCTAAAAAAAATTGAGATTCACAGAGTAAATTCTTTATTGAGTTTTGATTTTTTGTAAGAGTTGCAATCCTAGAGTGTGATAAAAAATATAACAAGAGGTAAACAGAAGGAATGTATCTTATATAGCTGAAATGTGGTATAGGTATTTTTTGTTTTTAAATGTTTATAATTTGTGAAGAGTATAAGTTGCGCCATTATTTAAAAAAAGTGCATTGTAGTAATTGTAAAAAAGACCTATAGGAAGATAATCAAATCCTAATTTTCTTTTGTTTATATCTAGTATAAATGTTGTAGCACCACAGAATTGTAAAAAAAAAAAAAAAAAAAAAAAAAAAAAATCATTACAGTTTTATTATTTTTTTAAAATGTTTTCTACTTTTTCAATTTTTATTTAATTTTATTAGAAAGTTTCGGATTTTTAGTTGAATGTTTACTCTTCTTGTGAATGTCATATGCGACAATATTCTCACATACAATGAAATAGCCTCTCTCCGAAAAATTGAAATCAGTAAAACTTGTAGAACTCTACCGAGTCCACCATGGCACACTGGAAGAAGCCCCGGTGGGTCTTTCAAGTTCCGTTTTCACAGAAAGCGTTAACGCGAACAGACTTCACGTGAAGGTCCATAAATCTTTTCCGGAGTGTCCCTGGTGTAAAACTTACCAGGCTTGCCCGCTCACATTCTAAACTACTTGGATTTTAGAAAATGTGAGATTTTAAAGGACCCACTACTGTTCTCGGACCTTTTGTAAATTTTTGGCTTCATGGAGATGGTGCCTCCGGATCATCCTTAGGTTGCGTCTCAGACCGTCGCCATTTACCCATAGCGCAGTACTAGTGGGATGTTAAAATCACCAATTAAATCAGGGAGATTTTCTGACCTATGCTGCACCACCTGTGATTAGAAACAACAACAACATATGAGTGTCTTTCTTTTTATAATTTCTTATCTGTTTGACAGGCAGCAAAATAAATGTATGATAAGACTCTGTATTTTTTTTTTTTTTTTGATATAAAGAAAATTCACCGCCATTGTGACACATTATAAGCAGTGTAAAATGGTTCAGACTGCATACAAAGTACCAGATGTTCGATTCGATGATTTGGATCATTCTTTAAAAATACAAATGAAGTACGGTGCAAATTTACTGCTTGAGATTGAAAATACCTTGCCAATCTATATAAAGATTTTAATCGCTTAAAGTTTTTTCTGATTAATTATAAAACATTTTGCTAAAATTTTCGTACTGAATATTATGATGTTTGAACTAAATAATTATTGAACAGAAAATTTCCTTACTTTGTCAACAATTGTTATTAATGAATCAATAAGTAAATTTAAGAATGTTTTCCAGAAATTGGTATACTAATTCCACTATAAGTAGTATAAATCATAAAATATAACAAAATAAGATAAAAAATGGAGAAACGAGATCCGTAAAATTCGTTTAATATTTCACGTTATAAATGAAAAACACGCTCTTTAAAAATAAATATTCTATATTAAAAAGTTTAAGGAAGATTTGACTTTAATAAAAGAAGAGGTAGAATTAAAGGCTTTATATTATGTGCCGAAAGGTTAAAATTTATTATGATTTATATTTCATTGTATAGTTTATAATGCTAATGCAATAAATTATTTTAGAATAACTAGAAATGAACTTGCTTATCTAATGTGAAATATCGAAGTAATGACATCCTCAAAAATTCTCAAAATAAAAATAAATCTCGCTATTAATTCTTCAACATATTGTTATTTTGGAGCAAGTTATTTGCTTTAAATTTTCAGTTTCCTTCATATTTTATTTATTTATTTATTTAATTTTCCTTCAACTAACATTCACGAAAGATATTTTAAATATCCTGTGACGTAATATTTTCAATTAAGAAATTTTGTTGTGCTTGTTAAGGTTAATTTTCCTTAAAAGAATAGCAGAATATTTATCATTTTGTGAAAAAATGCTTAGTTTAACAGTTTGTTTTTTAATCTTACACTGTGAACTGTCCCTTACTTTTTTGTTTAATTAATAATAATATTTCTTTAACAAATTGCATTAGTGATTAAAAAAAAAGAAAAAGAAAAAAAGGTAAATTTAGGACATTAAAAATCCATTTACATTTATTTTGGATTCCATTATTCATTATAATTTCACTTTTTAACTAGATTAACAGAATATTACCTTGTAACTTCATAACACTTAAAAGTGCACTAAGCATGAAAGGTAGATAAACATAAATAGGAGAATAATATCAAAGTGTGCCATCATCCACAAAACATGAGTTAAGAAAATTATAATAAACTACACTAATGACCTAAAAGGAGAAAAAAAAATTTACATTAATTGTAAAATCAATGCTGCGAAGTGTTGAATTTCGATAATATCGTTTCGAGAATAAATTATAATTACAAGAAGAGTAAAGTGTAGATAGAGTAACGGGGGGGAGGATACAGAGATGTGGAGTTCATGAAGTTTAACGCGATTGTCCACATAAATAAAAAAACATTTTATGTTATTATAAGATTACTCGGCTTTTCCAATGCTCATAGGGTTTCTGAATGAAGCAAAGAAGATGTGACGTGTAATAAAAGGGAAATTCAATTAAAAATTCTTTCTGTTTTAAGATATTGCGGTGGAAAGAAGCGATAGAACTGTGCAAATAATATTCTTTCTTTCTCCGTAAGAAGCCCAAACAAAGATTTTTAGAAGTTGTTATACAGTAGTATCTAACGTGTAAAGACGTAGCTCTTTCGTTCCTTTTTGTCATTTAGACTGTCCGTTAAGCATCTGCACGTCATGTTACATAATGGCACATTACATCTATTTATCTATCTATCTATCTATCTATCTATATATATATATATATATATATATACTAGCAGACCCGGCCACGCGTTGCTGTGGCTATGTTATACGTTGAATTATAATGTAGTAAAATATTCAATATATTAAAATTATTATTTACGAATAAAGACCATCCTTGATAACATCCTTGATCTTAGCAGACTTAGCCCGCTTCGCTGGTCCCTATTTTTAAATGATTCACTATAATTAAAGAATTCTCAAAATTGCATTAATTTTTAACATGTGAAAAAAAAAGAGAAAAAAAATATCTGATCGGGAAAAATGTTCGACACTCATAATGAATCCATATATTATCGAAAGGAAAATGATATAAAATACAAAAAAATCTTCTCTCATTGGTGGAATAATCTGTTCGAACCCCCACTGCCTGCGGCAGTGTATACCTGCGCAAACCATGCGCACCGTTTCTTCATCCACCGTTCCCGCCCTTCTTAATAACTCTATACTTTCGAAAATATCCGCAATCGATTTATCGGGCCTTAAAACTTAATAATACTAATTTTCAAAGTTCTAACTCTTATTTCTATTATTTTGCCCCTTTGCCCTCCCCCCTCCCACTATTCTAAATAATTTTACAAATTCGAAAATATCTACAGTTTATTTGTAGGTGTCAAAAACCTGTATGCACCAATTTGAACGATCTAACTATATTTTTATTTTTTGCCCCTCTGCCCCCCTTCCCGCCCCTCCTAATAAATTTACAAATTCGAAAATATCCGCAATCGATTTGTTGGTATCAAAAATTCTATGCACCAATTTTGAATGATCTAACTCCATTTTTATATTTTGCTCCTCTGCCCCCCCCCTTTCCCGCTCCTCTTAATAATTTTACAAATTCGAAAATATCTGCAATCGATTTGTACGTATCAAAAACTTCTATGTACCAATTTTTAGCTATGTAACTCTATTTTTATTTTTTTGCCCCTCCGCCCCCTTACCCGCCCCTCCTAATAACTTTACACTTTCGAAAATATCCTCATTCGATTTGCAGGCCTCTAAAACCTCTCTATACCAATTTTGAACAGTCTATCTGCATTTCTATTTTTTTTTTTTTTTTTGGTTGTTGTTGTTTGTTTGTTTGTTTGTGAAATCACGTTTTGGCCCCTCCCCCCCCCTTTTGGGAGGCGAATTTTGCAATAAAAACTATCCTATCTCTCAAGTTGGACCAAATTGCACACAGTGTCCAAATTTCATTAAAATCGGCTCATTAGTTTAGGAGTTCATCGCGGACAAACATAATAAATTTTATATATAAAGATATATATATATATATATATTATATTAAATTATAAAGTTTTGATCAATGAAGCACAAATAAGTAAAAAACAGGATTAATTTCACTGTATTATCTTCATTATAATATGAATTCAATTTACACTTCAGTCTAAGTAACACGTGGCCGGCTATGCTAACACCAAAAATTTAAAAAGTGGAAATAATTGAATTATACGAAATTTATTAATAGGTTAAAAAGTTGAAGATTCTTTGTGTAGATGGCAGCACCAAATATATTTCAGCTTTCATTTCAACCCAGTCGAAAGGTATCGACATCTGTTAGAATCATTTGGAGTTAACAGATAATTGTGACTGTCAAATAATAACAGACAAATAATTAGCAATAAATTAAAATTGCGACTATAATTTGAGATTTAAACTATCCTATCTCTCAAGTTGGATCGAACTGCACATGGTGTGCGAATTTTATTATAATCGGTTAAGTGGTTTAGGAGTCCATTGAGGACAAACATTGTGACACGAGATTTATATATATTAAGATATATATATATATATATAAACCTTTTCAAACATTGCACAAGAGCAAAGTATAAATATAATATGGGGAAGAGGAATATATATATATGATAAACTAAAATGAGGATAAATGAGGAATGCATACATTACCAATAGGCCAACAGAGTCTTTTATTGAATATTTGACATAAAATAGGAGGCGTACTGCCAAAATTTGCATTTGCCAAAAAGCGTATTGCAAAGATCGAATACACCTGAAAGGACGTTACAAATAGAAACCAGAAACATGATTAATCGCATAAATTAAAAAAGAAGGTGAAGTAAAAACTAAAGGATAAAAAATTCATATGGAGGTGAAATAAAACTACCATAGGGTAAAAATTTTACATTCATGAAAAATTTCATTATAAAATATAAAACTGTCATCCATTAGCTTGAAATTTGAAAATCACATAGTGAAAGCTAAGGTTAAAGAGTTACAATTTGTAATATAATTTAGGGTAATTCTAAAAGAGATAGTCATAGCTTTTAAAGCTTGAAAAAAACTCTTAGAAAGCAAATACAAAAAATATTTGTGCATATTTAATATTCTTACACTCATCATAATTTGGCACTTCTTTTATTCCCTTCTTTTAGTTATGACTCAGAGGCATTATATATCATCGTGACTAGAGCAGAGTTACTTCCTCAGTGCTCCTGGCCTGTATTGGATAACATTGAAAGTGAATCTATACCATTCCTTGTTGGATTCAAGAAGAATCAAAAGATCTTTTATTCCAGAGAAAACTTTTGGAATTTTATTAAGGCTATTTGAGCCTTTTATAAAGATTCCATTGGCTTCTGTGTTGTTGACTGACAATTTAAACAATAATTAGCAGAATTTCAAGTAAATTATTCTTAAACATGCTAAGGCATACATTTCTAGAGGCAATGTGTAACATTGTGCACCATGTTATTCGCAAAATTCTACCATTACAGAATCGCCCCTAGAGAAAGAAAACGCCTTTTTGAAACTGCTGGTCAATACAGATAAATACCGAAGATCTGAAATAAATAAAATTAATCCCTTAACTGTCCCGCGCGTATATATCCGTCTCACTAAGCGAGTGTGCTAACTGCTCCGGGCGTATAAATATGCTTTTCTGAAGTATGATCCGAAGTAGTAAAAATGAGACATGAAATATGTATTTAAAAATATTTATATATAAATAAAGTTAGCTAATTTGAAGAAGTTCCATAATGTCCTATTTCAAAATAAAAAATATTTTATATAGTTTTAAAACGTAACATCAAATCGAATTTTATTTTATATTGCTAGTGTATTATTAAGGTACATATTCTTTATGCTTATTGTATTATTAATAGTATACCTGATACATTAAGTACCTTACTTTACGAAGAAATCGAACGGATTTTGTTAACAGAACAGAAAAGCAAATATTTAACACTTAAATAAGATAACAAATTTCTAACATCCAGAAAATTACATACATTCATTCATAATTAATAAAATTTGCATGATAAATTCGAAAGAAAGTTCAATTTTAGAGAAAATAATTTTTGACAAAAATTATCTTTCATGATATATGCATTGATAATTTTTCAAAGAACATATATTAAAAAAAAGAAACATATTTATAAATTTTTAATGAATTTTTATCATTTTTTATGAACAATGATTTTGAGATTAAAAAATAAATAAATAAATAAATAAATACATAAAAATAAATAATCTGGTGTGTCACTCACACGATTTCCTCTTACCCTGAAATTTAATACTATAAATACAGGTTGGAGATTAAGAAGTAAGATAAGTAGTACTGTTATGTAAACCTATATTAAACAATTCAAATTAGGCTTCGAAAGAGTTTTATATGATAATTAGTTCTGTGTGAGGGGCGCGGTAGCCCCCCTCAACCACCCATTTTTTAATGCACCTACATTTATATAGAATTTAATTCGGTTATTAAAATTAAAAGTTCACTTAAAACTATACAGACAGCTTTCACATGCAGCAATACTTGAAACCTATCAATCTTGATCAAACTTTTAAATCAACAAACTTATATTGACTTGAAAATAGAACTTTTGGATCTCTTAAATTATTCGTTTATAAGTTACTCTAACAGACATTGACAAAGATCAAACATTAAAAATCTTGAATTCGGTAATCAGAAAGCCTCAAATCATGTAAATATACAAAAAAAAAAAAAAAAAAAAAATAGCGTTATATTTAGTTTAAGAATGTTTAAGAATGTTAGTTTTTTGAATATTTAGTTTAAAAACATACCATAAATCTATGAGGAATTCGTTTGAATTCTTGAGCAGCATTCCTGGAAATGGTAAAATATTACAGTACAGCACTTCCATTAACAGTAAAAAAGAAGGTTATCGCTTGAACATTTGCAGCCCTGTATATCATTTGAAGAATATGTACAGACCACATGGTGCACCTAAATATAATCCTATAGTAATAATACACGGTATAACCTGAAATGCACTTCTATTAATTTTCAGCTATCGTCGCACTATAATCTTGTACATTTGTGTAGCCCTGTAAATGAACAGTGGATGATTTCCCTACCATAATCTACATGAGACATGCTTTTTTGCATATAAAAAATATATGTTCATTTCATTTGGTTTAGTGCAGTCTATAGATGCTAAACTCTACTTACCTGCACTTTCCTCCATAGATGTAATGTATTTGGATTCTCTTGGGTGTCCCTGTACACGAACCATTTGCTTCATCTCAACGAAAATCTTAGTGTAGCATCCCTATATAATGCACATTTTGAACACCAAGTTTGGAATATCTGCTACTATTTGTTCTTCAAATATGCTAGTAAAACACACAGACACACAGACACACAGACACACATACAGATCAACAGCTAAAAACAGGATTTTTGTATTCAGGGGACCTCAAAATGTGCAAATATAACAAAAACTCACGTTCGAAAATTTGACCCTAAAACAATATTTTCTCTACCTTATGGGTAAGAGAAAGTAAAAAAAAATAATTTTTTTCACGTTTATTATGCATTTTTTGAATGTTTAGAAGTGTTCATTTTTATTTATATTAAAAGTATGTACATGTATGTTCATCTGTCACTTTTTATTATTTTATAAGAATCGACATTTCTTTAGTAATTGACTGTATAATCACTCGTAATATTATTATTCCTTTATTATTTTGGATGATTTTTTCTAAGAATGATTAGTTTTCACGACATTATGGTAGCAGAATTTCTGTGTCATAAAAATACATTTACACATAATAAATGTATCTTAGCTTCATTTAGAATACTGAAAATGTGCCAATATGTCTTTATTTCTTTAAAAATTGTATTAATATTCCTGGTCTGTATTTATATTCTATCATATTTTCCATTCCAATCCACGTAGTTGCTTTTTCTTTTTCTTTTTTTAAGATTTATGAATATTATATTAAAATTAGTTTGTTTTTAGTAGTAAATTTTTTATTTTTTATTTTTCGAACATCTAAAAAGCAAGGGAGATTTTGCTATATCTACATATTTTGAAATTCCCTGGGTTAATTTTTGCTACTTTTACGGGGATCTATGCGTGTGTACGTGTGTGAGCACGATGGTACCTAAACGGTTTATGGGACTGATCTAAAAATTGGTTGTTTGGTTTTGATCACTGTTTCACAATTTATATATATTTTGCACGACGTATATTGTGCACGACGTATATTTCATTTACAGGGACACAAAAAGTATTCTTCATTATGGCCAATGGATTCAAATTGTTCGAACAGCGGTATCATCTAAAGGCGTAAACCGATTGAGGATAAAAAATTGGTTGGTAATTTATAGGTGACCATTGCACAGTTTGTATAAATTTGAATGAATAGAAGATTTATAGTTCTTTTACAGGGATACAAAAACAAATTCATTTTCATTACGGACTACAGACTCAAATTATTTGAAGTGTGCTAGCATTTAAACCGTACATTTGATTAAGGTGTAAACATGTAGGCAAGTTAAAAGTTATTATCGTTAAACCGTACTGATATACACGAGTGTAGAACTTATGGTTTTTCACCGATATACAAATTTCTTTTAGAAGGACAGAAAATTTGAAAGCATTACGATTCATTAAACGACATACAACGCGAACAGATATATTTAAACAGCTACTATGATTTTCCATTTTGTTTATTTAACAACTTTTATCATTTAAATTTTCTTGAACAACCGTTAATTACTAAAGGTTCGGAAAGTCGAGAGAAGTCACCCCAGACAATTTTTCCATAGCGGATTCATGAAAAATAAAGAACGAACTTGTATACTGGACATAATGTCATTTTGTCAGTTACATTTTTAAACTTATGTTAAAATATACCAAGAATTTATAAAAAATAAATCTGTCGTTCGAACCAAAAAACATTACTTCAAACATAATTTTTTGAGACTGTAAAAGTAATAATAATAATAATAATAAAAATTGGTGATATTTAAATTATCTTCATCCAAAGGTGTTAAATAGATTATAATATGAAACTGTGTCAAAGAATTATTAATAAATAATAAATATTTGATTAATTATTAAACAAATAAATAAAAATAAATAAAAGCGTTTTTGAAATAAACAAAGAATTCAATATTATTTCTTTTTTTACTAACTTGAGTACAATTTAAAACTAAAATCTAGAACACAAAGGAAATAATAATAAAAATTATTAATATTGCAGCAAAAAAAAAAAAAATCTGCAATTTGGGAAAAACTGTGACATACTATGAATTCATTAATATTTATATTAATATTTATATGAATTTAATACATGAATATTAATTTAATGTATAAATTTTGTATATGAATTTATCATATATTAATATTTATATGAATTTAATAGTTATATTAATATTTAACATGAATTTATTAATATTAATATTAATATTTATAAATATTGATATTTACTTATCCATTTCACGCACACGCAAATATTGATATATCACATATCATAATTCATTATATAAACATACATATGATCGAATGCACATAACGAATATATTATTCCATCTTTACCATAAATGATCATTATTAGTATTGCTAATGTAATAAATATTGGTATTTCAGTACATATACTAATAACACACCGAAACACTAGTATTGAATGATAAAAAGACTTTTTCAAAATAACAATGATTGTGCAGTAATGACGCCTAGGCGTAGAATATCTTGGCGCATATCACACCAATAAAGAGTCTCTAAAAACTCCCAAATTAATTTAAATTATCATACTAAATATGATCTAATGAATTATAGCAACCCGATTATAGCAAATGTTATTAAACGTATTCACAGTGTTAGTATAATGAGTGTGAGAATCGTTTACGAATAATTATTGTCTTTAAGTATCGTTGACTGAATAAAATTTTAAGGAATTCATATTTTTAATTTAATTGTCTTATAGCTACAATATTAAAAATCTGGTGTAAAACAACCACACGACTTCCATTACCCACTATCACACGTATTATATGCATTTTTGAGAGATAATGTGATCAGAAAACATAAAAGCGAGCTGAAGAAGTAGAAACCTAAAATTTTTCCATTAAGAGAAACTTATGAAGACATATAAAATGAAGCTTAGATATAGCGAGGTAAGAAATAAGAGAAAAAAAAAATGGTAGAGTATTTTTTTGAAACACAAATTTCCGAGATTTGAAGATGACTTACCTAAGCAGGAAGACTGTTAATTTTCCTCTAATAACCACGTAATACACGAGAAAGGAATGGATTTATATAACAATTTTTAAGAAAATCGTTAGATCTGTTTTTGAGATATCAACTTTTACAAAAAACTAATTATTAAGTGGAAAACAATAATTACGTACAAATAGATATTTAAAAGTGTGTTAATATGGCGAGTTTGAAAAAAATGCGTACAGCCGTTTTTAACGGAACGCTCTTACAAGACCTGAAATTGAGCTTTTTATACTTGACGCCTATCAATTTTCTGAACTAACCAACTATATCATTTGAAAGAACATCTAATAGAGTGTTTAAAAAGCAAATTTCAAGAAAATTGTTAGAGCCGTTTTTGAGATATGGATTTGCGGTCCCACATCCGGTCTCCAATGTCCCACATCCGGTTTTCCAATTTTCACCAAATATTGGAAAATCCATCTGTACACCAAACCTGTACTAACTGTGGAGTTTCTTCGTTCTATCTTTATTAACTTCGGAGATATAATAGCCAGAATATTCCACACATACATACACACATGCACACACACTGGCCAATTTCCAAAAAATAATTTTTGAACTCCGGGGACCTTAAAACGTGTGAATCATGTGAAATCTCGATATCGAATTTTTGGACCAAATACAATACTTGCATTACCTACGTTAGTAGGGTAAAGGAAGTAAAAAGTCACAACACTTTTATTAGTAATTTGTTGATAACAAATTAATGAAAAAAATATTTGGCTAGTCTACCGTTACAAAATTGGTTTTTATAAAATATGATTTTCTCCAATCATTTACTTAGCTTTTTTTAGTACGTTTTAGAAAATATACTACAATAGTGATATAAATAATTATTTACAAATATATTTAATCTTATTTTTCAAAAAACTATGAAAATAATGACAAGATATATAATTAGGATTGAGTACATTGAAATACATTGGGCTTTTGTAAATTTTCCGCCATTTAACATATGACTGTATAAATTTGGAAATTTTAGAAATCTGAAATTTTTTAACTAAAATATATTTTTTAGATTAATGATGAAGTTGAAATAAGGAAAATGCAATTATAAACTAGAAAAAATTCACATAATTTATGTAGGAGGAAAGTTTAATCCAGTTATTAAAATTTCTCATGAAACTTCCTAAGATCTTATGCTAATTTTTTTTTCCGATTTTACCTCACTCCTGGTACATGACACATTTAAGATTTTCCAATTACGTAAAAGAGGAAATTAGAAATGCGCTGTATTTCTATCAAGATTAATTCGCAATATATTCAAATGAAAATCTGCTAACAGATTTGATTAAATTCAGAGAATGAATTTTCATTTACATAAAGAACTTGTTCCCTCAGATAATTTTAATACATTATTCAGTACAAAAAAGGTTTTGACTTTTGCATTTTTAGTGTTTTTCTTTTTTCTTTTTCTTTAGATTTTCTTTCTAATTTTAGAGAAAATTTAAAATCTGTATTCACTGGATTTATTTGCTCAAAGTGCAGTTTAAAATTTAAAATTTATAAAAAATTAAAATGTTAACATATAGTTCAATATGACTCGGTATGTTTCTCAAGACTGATCAAATTATGACCCAAACTTTCGACGTTTTATATAACATTTATTTTCATTGCAATGCTGTAACTCTGATCTAATTTTGGGCAAAATAAAAATAACAATTTTAACAGAAACAATAATAATCATACCAATAATAATTACAACAATACTTATAAGAGAAATAATAGAAATTTTAACCTTCAAAAATACTACGTGCAATGAAACATCTTTTATTTTGCTGAAAATATGGTTTGAAAACATACAGAAGAGAGAAATAGGCATATGCTATGCTTTTAAATTCTGTATACAATAAAAAAAATTACATTTCAATGTGAGAAATTTAAAATAATTCAACAGGAAAATTATTGAATCTAACTCTTCAGAATTTTTCAAAAGATTAAGATTGAATATATTAATTAAAAAAAAAAATGGATGTTTAGCATATTTCGTAAAAAGTTGCATATAATTTTAATGCATTTCCATTACACTTAAAACACCAAATAAAGTAGTTTCATTTTGTATTCAGATTCGCATTTTGTATTCTTAAACAGAAAAATGTTAGTTTGAAGCTATTTTTTTTTTTTTTTTTACTTTAATCGCTAAAACTACGGTTCTGTAAGTGTAAAATATGAAAGTTCTCATAGAAATACGGAGTACTTTCAAATATATTTTTCGATTTCTAATTTAACACACGCACATACTCACACATACACATGGGTGTATGTGTTTTTACTCTAGAAAAGGACAAACACTTATGAACGCCGACTCCATCAAAAGTTCATTATTATTAAACCATTAGTGTTGCAGTGTTCATAACCAACACTTATGAACACTGATTCCAACAAAAGTTCATAATTATTAAATCATTTCTATAAACAACATTCTAGTAAAGGAGTAAATGAATCTTCATCAAATTTTGTCTCTAACAAAAGTTCATTATTATTAAACTATTAGTGTTGCAGTGTCCAAAACAAACACTTATGAACACTGACTCAAAAAAAAGTTGATTATTAAAAAAATACTTCTATAAACAACGTTCTAGTAAAAGTGTAAATGAATCATCGTCAAATTTCGTTTGTCTGTATACACAAGATGTTCTCAAGGAATTAGTTTTAAAAAATGTTCAAAAATGTAAATTAAGTAATGACTTGTGTTGCAAATATGCAAATTAAGCAAAGGAAATAATTCACACGGGATGTAAAATAAATCGAGAAATGTTTCTTTATAGTTTACTTAAAGAAAAAAATGTTCATGCTTTTCATGTCAGAAATAAGTTTCAAATTTACTTCCATACAAAGAGTTACATGGTAAACAATTTAGAAGTTTTTTCTTTTTAAATAATTGTGATTATCTCGTGTATATAGTCAACATAGGAAATATTCCAGTAGGTAGCAAGCCATTCATTCATTTTAGCTACCAGATAGTCATAACCACCTGATATAATACTTGAAGGAAGTATCTGTATTGTATAACATAAATAAAATATATTTTTATATTTTTAGAATATCTTTAAGTTAAACTATTCGATTGAATTTTAAATGTTTCATCTTATATAAAGTTTGAAGAGCTACAAATCTTAAATCGATTACATTCGTTAAAAATAATAAATTATTATTCAAATGCATTTTTATACTTTTACATTTTAACGTACGATATCATCAAATATTTTTGCAATTAACAGAATTTATGAAATTTTCAAAACCAGTCACATTAAATTATTTTAAGACTTTGGCTTTCTTTTCTATTTATTCATTATCCGATCTTTACACATTCTAATCTCCCTGAATTCGTCAAATTGCGCTAAAAAACATTTGTAGGGCACTTTTTTGCCAGATAAATATTAGTTAATTAATAAAAACATTTTTTTAAATATTTACAAAAACGTTTATTTAAATTTGATATTATTCCAGTCTAAAAATTTGAGTAGCTCTTTTAATATTTTTAATGAATTTTAAATATTAAAGCAATAAAATTTAAATATAATTAAGACACATATAAAACATGGTTTTGAATAACATTTAATAATAATAATAACAATAATAATAAAACCATATTTTTTACTTTACGAATGGTTAAAAAAAGGAAAAAAAAATCAGGTATTTAAATCACAAATTGGATATTGCTTTCTAAAATGTATTTAAGGAAAAATAATCTGTTTTATTATTTATTTTTTTTTAATAAAAAATTTGCTATATATATATATATATATTTGGTACAACTATAGTATTACACCACAGCTGAATTTGGCGAATTTTCTTTGGCGCCGATTTGAACGATAACGATGTCTTTTTGAACTGTTTGTGATATAATATGGCAGCCTGCATGCTATTTATTTTGGATTTATGATTTTATGATTTTTGATTTATAATTTAGCTTATCATTTTATCATTTATGCTATATGATTTATGATTTTTAGATTTATGATTTTGCCATAATCGCTAAAAATAAATCGCTAAATTCAGCTGTGGGGAAATACTATAGTTGTTCCATATATTTTAGTGTTGAGTTATGAACCACTTTACTAATCGAAATGATTGTTGTTTGTAGAACTGGGAAAATCACAATCATAAATCAAAATTTTATTAAAAAAGTAATCGATTATAATACTTAAAAAAAAAAAAAAATGTCCCCGTGTTATAGTAGGTTTCAGATATTTATTTTTGCAATAAAATTTTTTTCTTGAATTGTTCGAAGTGCAATTGAGGCAATATTATTGTTATTATTTTTTTTATCTCTGTTGTTATTCTAAGTTTAACATGCAATGCGAATACAATTTATAAAGAAAGTATTTACCTTAAATTAGTTAAATATGTTTCAAGGAGCAGTTTGGGCAAAAATTCTTCGTATAATTGATGTACATTTTTAATATAATAACATTCCTTGAAAAAATTTCAATTTAAGATATCTTTAGGCGGGAGGTTGAGATTAAAGGGCGGAGGAGAAGACAGAAATTCGTACCCACAGAATTCGTATCAAATATAACAGTTTTTTAATTTAGTGGAAATTTTGAATATAGTACGTTTTATCATTCATCATAAAATAGAATAGTCTATTTCTTTAATAGTTCAGGAAAAGAGAAAGTAGTAAGACTGTCACACCAGATTATTTATAAAAGTTTAGGTAATTCTTAGTATTAAACATACAATTTGCAATGAGAGATAAAATGATTATAGCTCATATAATCATAAACGCAAATCTATATGTTGTTAAGTAATCTGGTGTATCACTCACACTACTTTTTCTTACCCTGAAATTTAATACTATAAATACAGGTCGGAGATTAAGAGGTAAGATAACGAGTACTGTTATCTAAAACTATGTTAGAAAATTAAAATTCGGCTTAGGAAGAGTTTTATATGATAATTAGTTCAGTGTGACGGGGGCCGACCCCCCCCCCCCCCCTCAACCCCCCGTTACATTAATGTACAAAAAACAAGCGATGAATATTTAGCTTAAAACATACATTGTTTACCATATCTCTATGAGGAATTTATTTCAATTCCCGAACAGCTTTCCTGGAAATGATAAAATATTATTAGTAAAGCATATTCTCTAACAACAAATAACTAGTATGTTGTGGCCACCACACGACTTTCTTCTATATTTTCCGATACAAATTCACTCAGTAAAAATAATTTATTAAAATTATTATTAAAAAAAATTATTTTACATGATAATGCACACGGTTTTCATATTAGAGAAGTAGAATAACACTAAATATTCAAAAAAATGTTGAATTTATTATTAATATTACATAAAAAAGTGTTAAAGATGAAACAAAATCGATAACTTTATTTTAAATTATCGCAGACCGATGGTTCAGCCATTCGTTTTAAAGGTATTACCGAGCTCTTTTGAAAGATACCCATCATGAAAATGTATTCCCCTCGAGGGGGGACTTCCCCCCTAAGAGAAGGAGGCGAGGTCCCTACATACACAATTTTTTTTTTCCAGTTGACTATCTCTATTACACAAAATATATATTATTTTCATTTGGTTTAGTGCAGTCTATAAATGTTAAATTTTACTTACCTGCAATTTCCCCCATAGACGTAATGTATTTGAATATTTTTGAGTGTCCCTGTGCACGAACCATCATCTCAACGAAAAGCTTAGTGTAGCATCCCTATATGATACACATTTAGAATACCGAGTTTGGAATTTCTGCTACTATTTGTTCTTGAGATATGCTGATAACAGACACACAGACAGACACACAGACAGATACACAGACAGATACACTGGCAGACACACAGACCATTCGCTAAAAACACGATTTTTGTATTCAGGGGAACATGAAAATATAACAAAAACTCACGTTCGAAAATTTGACCCTAAAACAATCCTTACTTGACCCTATGGGGAAGAGAAAGTAAAAATCAATCCAGTAAGATATCCTAAAAAACTGGTCCCCAATAAATTCCCAGGTTTTTAATATTGTTTAAAGTTTCGTAGATAGAATGCTTGCTTATTGCAGAAAACAATATTTTTAAGAAATAAATATTTTTTAAAACTAGATCTTATTTTTATGTATTTGAAAGAAAGGAGAGGGAAGAAATAAAAGTTTCATTAATTTAGTTTTACGATTTTAAAGCATAATAATGCAATGTATGTTATTATTTTATTTTGCTTATTTCAAAACAAAATTATTTTTTCAATAATGTTTGGACACTCAGCATGGAATAATCTGTGAAATTACGTTTTGTAAATTTTATTTGTTATAATTAAAAAGGTTTCAAAACAAGTTCCGGAAATTTTGATTTATCTTGTGTATTATATTTTAAAATCAGATCAATATTTTAAAAATGTATTTTGACAACATATAGATGAAAAAAGCTAATTTTATATTTCGAAATAAATTTAGTTAAAAAAAATAAATAAATAAAATTAAATATTTAATAATTTCTTAGATTTCCGAGGATTGCGTTTGACGTTTTCTTATGTGTTTACTTAATTATATATTTTGATTTAATTTTCTTAATGATCAGACAGTTATTCAAATTCCCAAGTGTTGATTTTTTATGCCATCTTCTAATTGGTGATCAAAAATAATCTTGATTTAATTGGCTTATAATGAGAGTAAAACATCATATGTTTTAAACTAATGTAAAAGTTTATTCAGTCGAAGCAAATATACATTTAAGAACTCCACAAGAAACTTGTTTGTTTCCGAATGAATCTGGTTCAGTTATCTGTACATTGTTTCCGGAAAATTAAAAAAAAAAAAGACTTTACACTGCTGATATTATAAGCCAAGTATTATTTTTGCAAAATTCTAAAATAGTAGATTAAGCATGTTTTTGTATTGTATTTGAGATATGTTTTATACAGGTCTTAAAAATTGAGAATCCGATTTCACTATGTAAATATTATCTCTCAAAAATTTTTATTCTTAATTTAAATTTAAGCAATTTTTTTTCTTTTTAAAAATGACTACATTTACGGAAATATCTTATAATTTAAAACATAAAGACGTTTCTTTAAGATCAAAGTGATGAGCATGCACAAAGTTTTTGACCCAATCAAAAACTATCATATTCTTCTTATTATAAGTTGGTCAATACGAAAAATCAACGAAAGAAGAATTCCATGCGAAACAAGAAAAAGGAGATTGAGGTTAAGTGAGTTTAATGTCGCCCTAAAGCTACGCAATGGGCGTTGATGACAGAATTGGATTTGTCCAGATGTGGGGTCCGGAGATACACCATCACAATTTTGATCCACCTTGGATAAAATATTTCCGTGGATTATCAAATTTGTAATGGAATGTCTCAGGACTATCCTTAGGAGTAAGTACCAAACCGTCGCCAATTATCGTAGTGCAGTACTATTGCGACGTTACATCCAACCAACACTGATATGTTGAGTGAGTTTAACGTCACACCAGAGCTACACAGTTTGCAATTTGCGGCGGTATGGGCTTCATTTATAAGAGGTCCTGAAACATGTCATCACAATTTTGATATTGTATAGAGGAGGACGACTTTCTCACTTTGGTAACCCCAAAGGTAATTTTACGGAAAATGGAAACTCTACTAAGTCTTATAGTCTACAACGTCTTATTAATTCTACAAGATCTTATGTTAGGGGAGACGTAGCAAAACATTGACTATAGCTTCAGGTCCCCAAGTCCAATTGCATCCCGAGCTTCGACCACATTTTCTAGTCAATTTTGACCTATTATTTCTTCCCATGTTAGCCTTTTTTTTTTACCCACACACTTGTCATTGTGAGACTTTTTGGTTTTCATCCTATGCTTTTTTCTATGGATCCTCTTTTCTCAATTTTTACATTCTAAAGTGCGGTGGAATCGTAGCTAAGACGAACACTCAATATACTCGACAGACTGTTGCTAATTCTAGTATAAAACAATTCTTCAGTTAAGAAATTAACGCTCTGATGCAAACTGGACTACAGCGGACAACTCGGTAAAATTACAGTCAGAAAATTAAAGTTTCAAGCCAAGTAAGTGTGATTTAAACGAGCCTAACGAGATTTTTTTTTTTTTAATATAAATTATGTAATACATATTTCAGATTTTTCCGCCTTTCAAAATTTACTGCGATTACTTTTTTTAACTTGTTGCGTCGTTGCTTTGAGAACTGCTATCGAATTCAACGAAGCCTACTCCTCCGTTCCATGTTTTAACCACCCGACTAGACGATCAAAGCTAGGCTACTTAGATTTTGAAAACAGAACTTTACTGTATGAAAACATTAACTATATATAAAAAGGATAGAACTATAACAAAAAGAGAGTTACATCATATGAAACATGCTTCATAAATCCCATCAACTCTTTTGATGTATATTTTTACTAACAGAATCCTATAGATTAATAACTACTTTACACAATTCATTTTTTCTCAAGCTATATTTCTACATCTTTCAATTTACTTAAGAAAAATGGTGCATATTTATACCTCATAAAACTATGAAAATTATTTGCATTTTATATTAATCCATTGAGTAATAATAATAATAATAATAATAATAATAAGATATGACATTATTAAAATTTGTCCTTATATTTTTTAAATATTCTGTTGAATACTGTATAACGAATATTCTGTAATGTGATTAATTATACGTTATTCGTTATACAGTATTGTTTATTCTGTGCGATTATGTATTCTGTTAATGTGATTTGTAATTTAGTTATTTTTACAAATTTTAAACATTTTAGATTTTACATGTTACAGATACAGTGATTGTACTTATATACATATTCTTATTTCTACTGTACGTTCTGATTATCTATGTATCTATCTATCTATATATATAAATCATATACTAAAGAAAGGATAAAATTAATTTAACTTTCTTTTTAAATTTTAAAAGTTTTCACTAACCTCCAAAAGGGTACATTCTAAAAAATTTTCTTCTAGAATTTTTTTCTTCTGCTCTTGATGTTTCTCATGCTCAACACGTAAATTACATGGTACATCGATACATCGATGCAAAAAGTAAATAAATATATTTTCTTTATAAACGAAATTTTAATTTATACAAGGCTTTGATAGATATTACCAACCCATGTAAGGAAAAACTTGTTAAATCTTCATCCTTTTGAAATTATTTCAAACAACATCGAGTTTAACCAATAAGGAAAATTTTAATTTAGAATTCCTAAAACTACATTAGTTAATAATTACTTTCTGCAGATACAAATTTATGACTTTATTAGAAACAGTTATTTAATAACCAAATTATTTGATATGATTCATGTTATTTCAAAAGTTACAATATTTACTTTTTTAAGAACGGATGGATTATATATATATATATATATATATATATAATTAGTTTTTAAGTGCAAAATTTATCAAAATATTCCAGACAATTAAGAAGACGCTTTATTACCATGTTTTATTAACTTCTGTTCTTGTTTGTTTGTCCGGTACAAATTTTGCAATCCATTTTTAACTTCCCTACTAGCTAGACATTTAAAACTTACACATTACCTCAGAACCCGGTGACAACACAATACTTCGCTTGGTTGGTTGGGCTTTACGTCGCACTAGTGCTGCGCAGATGGGCAATTGGCGACGGTCTCGGACACACCCCTAGAGGGGGTCCGGAGACATGTCATCGCAATTTTGATCCTCCACGGAAGGGATGGCTCTCCCGCTTCGGTGACCCCCTAGAGGTATAATTTTTGATAGGAACATGGAGGACATTGCGGCCCCGACAGATTTTACGTGCACCAGCCACCATTATTGTACATGACGATTTTAGACCGGCGCGTTACCGACTAGGCTACCGCGACCCCACAATACTTCTGTTGATTATATTTTTATGAAACTCTTCTGTTTTCATATTACATTACTTCTGGTCATACATCTTTAGTAAGCGTATGTACAGTCTACAAAAAGTACAAAACATAGTCACTTGTGACATAGTTACTTAATACTAAACGTGGCCACTTAAAACTTGCGATATGGCCGCAATACTTTTCAATTTTTAGCGACTTCCTACGTTGTTTGTTCAATATCTTACATTTTTCAATCTCGAATCATTGCCGTAATCGGAATTAAAGATGTGTGGTTACGTATAAAAAAAAAATATATACAGACACGACATTATTTCATTATTTAAAACATGAAAATCTGACATTGACAGATTTTAATTTAGTGGCAGAGGCCTACTGCTAAACTTCAGATTTTCGAAAAAGTCAGATTTTCGAATTTTCGAATAGTTTTCTTTTAATTAATTAAAAATATGAAAATAATGAGCTCCTAATAGCAATAAAAATAATCATTAAATTATTAGCTGTAATTTAATTGTTGCCAAAAAATAATTACGAGTTTATTTTCTTTTGACATAAAAATAAATACATTTAATTAAACGTGAGCGTTAAAAAATTGTAAAAAGTTAAATTATGCATCTCAAAAAAAATTGACATCGTTATCACTTTAAAGATTTTCTACACATTGTTAAAGTGCTAATGTAGTTCATGATGCAAACATATGTTGTTCTGAAAGGATTAATATTTTATTTTTAAAAACACCTTTTTTTTATTCAAATTTCCCGTAACTCTTTAACTCTTTAATATCCTTATTATCTTTTAATATAGATAATAAAGATTTTCTCGCCAAAAAAGTCGCCAAATTTGGCGCCAAATCCTTTACCTGCCTATGGGAGCTTTTTAATGCGTTTTAAAGGAAAATTAAGCTATTTTAAAGCGAAAAAGAGCTGGAAATGCAGAAGATTAATATTTTATCAACTAACAAATCCTCTTTGAAAGAATTTATACAAAAATAAGTAGAATTATTTTCAATTTCGTAACAATACGCATTGATAAAGTGCTAATGTATTTAGTTCTATGGCTATGATTCAACAGAAAATTTTAAAACATGGTTTATAAAAAGTTTTTTATCTTATAATTATTTTTAAAAGTAATACATATCGAATTGGTACGAAAATATAACAGTCAAACTCATATATTTTACCAGTAGAAATCATTAGGTACTAGTAATTTTTTCAAAGATTTAAATAACGAACCATGTGTAAAATAAATTTAAAGGAAGTAAAAGGTAAGTAATAGGGGAAAAAATTAATTTTTCAATTTTTATATACTTATATATTATTTCAAATCGTTTAAAACCAATTACATCAAAATACTCGAATTACAATCGTTACAATCCCGAAATAAAGAAGACAACTTCTCTGTTTAGATTGATTCACTCGGGAATTTAATCATCTGTTGATTATATTTTTATGAAACTTTTCTGTTTTCATATTACATTACTTCTGGTCATACATCTTTAGTAAGCGTATGTACACGTACAGTCTACAAAAAGTACAAAACATAGTCACTTGTGACATAGTTACTTAATACTAAACGTGGCCACTTAAAACTTGCCATATGGCCGCAATACTTTTCACTTTTTAGCGTCTTCCTACGTTGTTTGTTCATTATCTTACATTTTTCAATCTCGAATCATTGCCGTAATCGGAATTAAAGATGTGTGGTTACGTATAAAAAAAAAAAAAAATTATACAGACACGACATTATTTCATTATTTAAAACATGAAAATCTGACATTGACAGATTTTAATTTAGTGGCAGAGGCCTACTGCTAAACTTGTTAATATCGACAAATTCTTCTTTAGTTAATTCGTGACGATCTAAATTCCATGATAAAGTTTTCATTAAATCAAACCAATGTGTTTCAGCTGCAGATATTGTAACAAATAACGTTGGAAGTCCAAACTGTCTTATAGCCGCAAAACAACGTTTTTTCTCTTTTTCCCAATGAGGGGGAGATGTGCCTTGGGGGGGACTCATGTCAAAGGTGTGCCTTGGGGGGGACTCATGTCAAAGTTGTACCTTGGGGGGACTCATATCAAAGTTGGGCCTTGGGGGGGACTCATGTCAAAGTTGGGCCTGGGGGAGACTCATGTCAAAGTTGTGTCTTGGGGGGACTTCATTCAATAAATCCCCATTCAATAAACCGACTGAAATAGGCCCTTAGCACTATTAGGAGTGTATTATAAAAATTCGACAACGCTGTACCGACTGAAATAGGGGTACCTTGGGTGGACTCATGTCAAAGTTGGGCCTTGGGGGGACTTCATTCAATAAATCCCCATTCAATAAACCGACTGAAATAGGCCCTTAGCAGTAATTAAGAGTGACGTATACAAATTCGACAACGCTGTACCGACTGAAATAGGGGTACCTTGGGGGGGACTCATGTCAAAGTTGTGCCTGGGGGGGACTCATGCTAAAGTTGTGCCTTGGGGGGGACTTCATTCAATAAATCCCCATTCAATAAACCGACTGAAATAGGCCCTTAGCACTAATTAAGAGTGTATTATAAAAATTCGACAACTGTACCGACTGAAATAGGCCTCTAGCACTAAAAAAAAAAAAAAAAAAAAACTGGATTAAACGAATATTTGCATTTCATTTTAAGTGAAGTATTAACTAGATAATTACAAAATTATAAGATATTACAGTTTATTTCCGCGAAATCTTTGTCTGATGAACATCATCATACTCATGCAGTTATTACATATGATTTTCTTGTTTAGAGCTCTGAGAGCTCAATATAAATTATCATGAAAATTTTATTTTTTAATCGATAACGAGAAGGTTTAAGGAATGTAAATAAGAGTTGAAGGGTCGTAGACATATACTGTGAGTGATATGAAAACAAATTTTTATTTTTTGTTACATTTTGTGAACGCACTGTAAAATGTTTTGAAATTCAAATGTTTTATTTTCAGAATAGAAGTTTCAGAAAAAAAAAAAAAAAAACACTAAAGAATTTTTTTTTTTTTTTTTTTTTTTACCTTTATTGCAATCATGCAAAGAAACTCCTTAATTGCATTTGAAGTGCAAGCATAGCATCCACTCTCGAAAGAAGTTTAGGAAATTATGTAAAGAATATTCCTAAAAAATGTAATCTTACTGGTCTTATAACTAATATACTAACTGTGCCTTTAGAAAAGTCATGGGAAAACATTCTGACAATGTCACATATATTGAAAGGGTAGTTTTATCTCTAAGTATAAAACTATGAATGAGCTTTATGGTGTTTATTCCAAGTTTTGTAATTACTTTTAAACGCCAGTTATGTAGTATTTTTTTATAGTTTAATCTTTTCGCACCTGAAACTATATTAATAACATAAATAAAATTTATGGCTTTTAAACACATGCGGTGACATTATAGGTTACTAGCAGGCTTTGCCCGCTTCGTTGGTCACTCTATTAAAAGGAAACAACGCTCAAAAGCTCGCTTAGGGTTCTTTTCGTCCTCGCAGTCTCCGGTGCTTGTCTCTATTGCCTGCAACAATGTTTTACCCGTGGGCTTCCATTTCGGTGCTTATCATATACGACAGTTTCGATACAAACACTATCAAAAAATTTGAAGAAACCCTTTTATATTTGAATCCCAGTTACATGTGTACAACATTATGCGTTATGTACATAATATTTGCTTTCAAGTTATTTCCTATATTTATTTGATTTAATCGATAAACCATAAAATTGCATCAATTTCAAGCCAAATATAATATTACCAATACGCTATGATCAGCTACGTCTATTAAATTATTATTCTTATCATTATCATTATCATTATTATTATTATTGTGGTTATATATACTCTATGCTTAGTTAATAATAGTTGGTATATAGAAAATTAAATTAATTAATTAATATGTAAACCTGATCATGGTACAACCTTAATGTAGCTCTCCTTGGCGACTTTGGAATTTTTGTCGCCGTTTTAGACCAATATAAAATTTCCGCGATTATTGTTCCTATTTCTTTCTATCTGTTTCTTTTTTCCAGTATTTTATAGTTTATTTATATTTTTGATGCGCTACTTGGCTTTAAGTGGCTGTACTTGGCGAAAAATGTCCGATCTACTTCAGCATCAAAATTTAAAAATTTGTCCAGAATTATCAATAAGTAAATACCTTTAATATAATGCTGAATTAGCTTTTATGCCAAGAGTGATTCATCTGTGCTAAAAAAAATCTAATGTTTAGGTAAATAAAAAAATGCTATGAAATAAAATTCAGAAGAAACATGCTAGATTTGTATTATTACTATTTTATTTTAAAGTTATAAAGAAGTCATTTTCTCATTCACCAATTTAACATTTAGTAATTTTTTTTATTTTTCCCGTGAAAGCATATTTCATTTTGTGTTGAAAAAAAATAAAAATACCTCGCAAACTTTTTTGACAACAATTAAAATTTTAAATGACTTGTATTAAAGCAATTATTAGTTTAGTATTTTCATATTTTAATTAATTTTAAAAACTCCAATCAAATTTCCGGTATAAATAGTAGCCTATGTCCTATTCCAGACTATTATCTATCTCCGTACCAAATTTCATCCAGATCCGTTTAGCCGTTGTGGCGTGATAGAGTAACAAACATCCATACATCCATCCAAACTTTCGCATTTATAATATTAGTATAGATAGAAAAATGGATTTTTCTTTTAAAGTGATATTTTAGCGGGCTAGTAAACCAGGTTAATTTGCATGGACCTTAAATTACTAAATTTTAAAGTATGACACAGTTAAAATTTTATGGCTTTGTTTAGGTTAATAATCTTTTAATTCTATAACTTTTTATTCTGTATAGCGCTTAGACATTTTCATCAATTATGGAAGGGACTTACTTTTTCGACCACATTGTTTTGAAACAATTTTCTGATTCTAGATATCCCAATAATTTATATTTAATAAGTATAAACTCAGTTTTCTGATGCAATATAGTTATGTTTTTTTAAAGCCACATAGTTCAACTTTCCCTTTTTCTGATCAAAATCTAAAAACATTAAATGGTTTGGATTTTACATAGCAAAGAAAATAGGTCTACATAGGTGGACCTATTGGTTGACCTATTGGTGGATTGAAGGTGTTAAGCCATATTTTAGTACAAAAATTCATGTGATTAAAAACTAAAATATCATTTTACACGTAAGGAAATGATTTATTGTATTTACATAAAAACTTGCTGGTGCTAAGGATATGCAGCCAACAACTCATAAATGTAGATTCCTTATTTATGACTGATGCCGATAAGGGTACAGCTAGAGCTTTGTGCATAACTTCATGACTAACGTGGTATTTCAATGGGCAAATGAGAAAAAAAAATGCATTAATTTAATTCTAAATTTTCTGCTTATATTCCTAACACAATCAAAGTGGCTGCAAATGCTTCTGAAAATTTTATTTCAGAAAGTGACAACATCTCAATTTATTTTGCAGAGAAAAAGTAGAGATGATACCTCAAGAGGATAGAAAAGCCATACTACTACATGCATTCTTTTGAAATTTATAGAACAACTATAAAATGTACCTATATATTTTACCTACAGATTGTACATGAAATTTTAAATTTTAGCAAAGTGTATTACTTTTATTAACTGAAAATAATAATAATAAGATTTCATTTAATGTTAAAGGAATATTAATGTATAAAATTTTCAAGATAGAATAAAGTCTAAAATTGCGATTTAAATTCCATAATAAATAAATTGTGTAGTATTGAAAATAGATAGAAATGCACTGATGTTTTAGTATCTTAAAAATGACACACTTTAAATTTTTCGAATATAGTCATTATTTGACATTAACTGTATGTACTTTAAGAAGAATATATTATTTTCATGGTATTTTAAGATGACATTTTAGTAAACATTTTTTAAGTACAAAAATTGAAAGATAAATGTTAAAATTAGACTGTACGTTCAAATATTAAAAATAAAAAATCTGGTGTGAAACAACCACACAACTTCCATTACCCACTATTACACGTATTATATGCATATTATGGAGATAATGTGATCAGAAGACATAAAATTAGCCTAATGAAATAGACAACTAAAAATTTTCTGGTAAGAGAAATTTAATGCATGCGTAAGACATATTAAACAAAGTTTACATAGCATTAAAAATTTTTTTTTTTTTTTTTTTTTTTTTTTTTTGTAGCACCAATTTCTGAGATCTAAAACTGATCTATCGGATCAGAGTGACTATTAATTTTCCTGCAATAATCAAGTAAAGCATGAGAAAGGATATCTAAAATGGGTTTCTGCAACAATTTTCAAGAAAATCATAATAGCCGTTTTTGAAAAAACAGCTTTTACCAGAACTTGGCATACTCAATTATTGACCGGAAAACAATAATTACATACAAAAGGATATTTAAAAGAGAGTTAATATGGCGAGTGAGAAAAAATCCGTATAGCTGTTAAAAAAAAAAAAAAAAAAAAAAAACGCACATGGGAGACCTGGCATTGAGTTACTTATACAGGGCGCCTATCAATTTTCCTGAACTGACCAACTTTATCACTCGAAAGGACATCTAATAAAGTGTTTATGTAGCAAATTTGAAGAAAATTGTTAGAGCTATTTTTGAGATATTGAGGTACGGTGCCACTTCCGGTTTCCGATGTCCCACTTCCGGTTTTCCAATTTTCACCAAAATTTGGAAAAAATCATCTTTACACCAGTTCTGTTTTAATTCTGAAGTTTCGTAGCTGAATCTTTATTAGTTTCGGAGATATGTTAGCCAGAAGATCCCGCACATACATACATACAAACGTACACACACACTGAACAATTGCCAAAAGCTACTTTTTTAGACTCAGGAGACCTTAAAACATGTAAATCAGGTGAAATCTCGTCATCGAATTTTTTGACCGAATGCAATACTTCCATTACCTACTGTAGTCCGGTAATGAAAGTAATTATGTGTTAATAATTTTACTTTAAATGAAAGATACTTTTCAGTTAAAGGCTTGTTTGTTTATTTATAATGAAACATTTGATATAGACAGCAATCTATATTCACCAATACAACCGCTAGAAAAAAAAATAATAAATGGGATAAGCGTATAAAATAATTTAATACATCAGCAGCATTTCGTGAAATGGAAAAAAAAATCCTTTTAAAAGCGATTTTGTTTGAAAAATCTCCAAACTGAAAAGGCTAATTAGGTTTTAGAGACCACGAAATTTAATTTAACATTAATTTATATATTTTTCTAAACGACCTGTTTTAATCTCATTGAAAATGTAATTTTTTCAGATGCTTTCTTTGAAAATGTTCAGCATACTGTTGAACGACTAAAAAATTAAAAATATTCGTTACTATTAGAAGTATCTTTTGAAATATCTTCCTTTAGTTCTAAAGAAGAAATTTATTTATTTATTAATCAAAAATTTCATATATAAGACAAAAACTACGCATGCCCTTTAATGAATTTTATATCCGTGGTTTAACGCATCGAATAAATTCGTTGTACTTACATAATTATTTTTTTCCCATTATTTTTTTTTTAATAATATTATTCTTAAAATTTCGTGTTCTTAATTTAGATAATGTGTTTTAAAACAAAGACAAAATGTTTCATATTTAATACTTCTGTCATGTTTACAAGCATTTTTGTTTTTTTTAACTAATATTTTTGATATTAAAAATTAAAAAATATATATGTGTTATTCTATGTAATACAATAACTGCTAATTTATACGATATTTTAACAACATTTTTGGGGGTAAAAAAAAAGAGAATAAAATACTAATGCAAAAGTTTATAAAATGTTTATATTTTTAAAAGTTTTACCAAAATATCGGGATTTATAAATTATGAAGGGCAATTCTATGAAAATTTTAACGTCGTCACACACAGAGATATTTCTACTTGCACCAATATTTTCAGACAATAATTACTATCCTATTCAATCAGAAAAATTAAATAAACATGGCAATATTTATGTATAGTAATAGCGGCTGGAAAAACAAGAAAAAAAAATCATGCAGTACGCATTGATTAGCAACACTTTCCAACTGTACGCAATTGTTGTATCGAATAACTTTTAATATTCTGTGCCTGTGTTATCGCACAACAGACAAAAAGACTGAAAAACATACAGATAGACTAATTGATTTTAAAATTACTCTTAGGAATTTGGAAATCCTAAAAGTAATATTATTACTAATTAGGAATTATTACTAATTATTAATATTATTACTAATTAGGAATATTTTGGAAAGTGTTAAAAAGCCTAACGCAAAAGAAAATGCAGCCGTTAGATTATAAGTACATCTTTTAAACTCTCTGAATATTTTACTGTATCCCTGTAAATCTGAAAGTTAATCACATCATATTCTATACAAAACAATATTTTAGAGTATTAATAATACATGTCAATGTTTTTATGATTTTAATAGTAGAAAGTTTTTTAAATATAACTTTAAAAAATTCTGTCCTAAAACGTAATACATTGGCTATTTTTATTGTTGTTATTGTTGTTGTCCCTGTAAAAAAACTAGTTGTACAGGACTTATTAATGACATTTTAAATAGGGAACATTCCATAGGGAACTTGAGTGTATCATTTTTTAAAAATTCGCAAAATATTCACGGATGTTAGGAGCCGGAGACAAACAGATAGAATGGAAGACAATCGGACAGACAGATGCACGAATTGAAATCATATTCCCACTTAAATTATAAGAAAGTGTTAGAACGCTCATGTAAACAAAAGTGCAATTCCAGCAAATTTTTATTAATAGCTCTTAATGTAACTGATTATTTTTGTGTGGCCCTGTAAATCTAATGCTAACCATACTATATTACATAGCAGGCACACTCTTTTGTGCATACGAATAATATATTCCAATTGCTTGTGGAAAAAAAAAAATTATTAAAATTTGGTTTATAAAAATACCTTTCATACAACACAATGCTTTGGAGTACCTTCAAGTGGGGCAGACAGACAGACGGACAGATACACAAATTGATATCATATTCACACTTAAAACTAGTATGTTGTGGCCACCACAAGACTTTCTTCTATATTTTCCGATACAAATTCGCTCAGTAACAATAATTAAAAAAAAAAAAAGGATTTTTTCAAAGTTTTTTTTCGTTAAAAGTAAAAAAAATCGATAACTTTGTTTTAAATTATCACATATTTATAGTTCAACCATTCGTTTTAAAGGTATTGATTAGACCTTTCGAAAGATACCAATCTTGAAAATTTACCCCCCTCCGGTGGATAATTCACCCCAGGGGGGGGGGGGGGAAGCGATGCTCCCACATGCACAATTTTTTTTTTCCTAATTAACTACTACTATTGTCAATAATTCATATTAATTTTACAATCACAGGTTAAGAACAAACCTCATTATGTACATTTAGACGAAATTTTGTCCTACAATGCCATGTTACAAATTTAGAAAAAAAAAACGATTAAAGCGCCACCTGTTGAGCGATATATCCCCAAACCTAATCAGAAATAGTTTATGTCAGGGGCCAACTAAATACCAAGTTTGGTTAAATTTCGTTTAAAAAAAAAAAAAAAAAAAAAAAAAAAAAAAACATTTTTTTTTCAAAGTTTTTTGTTCATTAAAAGAAAAAAATTCGATAACTTTGAGTTCAACCATTCGTTTTAAAATTATTAACGAGACCTTTCGAAAGATACCCGTCTTGAAAATTTACTCCCCTCGAGGGGGGACTTCCCACCCAGGAGGGGGGGGGCGAGGCTCCTAGACATACAAAAAAAATTTCCCAGTTGACTATCTCTATTATAAATAATTCTTGTAAATTTCATAATGATTACTAAAAAAAAATTATACAGACACGAGATTTTTTCATTATTTAAAACATGAAAATCTGACATTGAGAGATTTTAATTTAGTGCCAGAGGCCTACTTATAAACTTGTTAATACCGACAAATTCTTCTTTAGTTAATTCGTGACGATCTAAATTCCATGATAAAGTTTTCATTAAATCAAACCAATTTGTTTCAGCTGCAGGTATTGTAACAAATAACGTTGGAAGTCCAAACTGTCTTATAGCCGCAAAACAACGTTTTTTCTCTTTTTCCAAATGAGGGGGAGGTGTGCCTTGGGGGGACTCATGTCAAAGGTGTGCCTTGGGGGGGACTCATGTCAAAGTTGTACCTTGGGGAGGGACTCATGTCAAAGTTGGGCCTTGGGGGGAATCATGTCAAAGTTGGGCCTTGGGGAGAATCATGTCAAAGTTGGGCCTTGGGGGGACTCATGTCAAAGTTGTACCTTGGGGGGGACTCATGTCAAAATTGGGCCAGGGGGGGGACTCATGTCAAAGTTGTGCCTTGGGGGACTTCATTCAATAAATCCCCATTCAATAAACCGACTGAAATAGGCCCTTAGCACTATTAAGAGTGTATTATAAAAATTCGACAACGCTGTACCGACTGAAATAGGGGTACCTTGGGGGGGGACTCATGTCAAAGTTGGGCCTGGGGGGGGGACTCATGTCAAAGTTGGGCCTTGGGGGGACTCATGTCAAAGTTGTACCTTGGGGGGACTCATGTCAAAGTTGGGCCTGGGGGGGACTCATGTCAAAGTTGGGCCTTGGGGGGACTTCATTCAATAAATCCCCATTCAATAAAACGACTGAAATAGGCCCTTAGCACTATTAAGAGTGTATTATAAAAATTCGACAACGCTGGACCGACTGAAATAGGGGTACCTTGGGGGGACTCATGTCAAAGTTGGGCCTGGGGGGGACTCATGTCAAAGTTGGGCCTTGGGGGGACTTCATTCAATAAATCCCCATTCAATAAAACGACTGAAATAGGCCCTTAGCACTATTAAGAGTGTATTATAAAAATTCGACAACGCTGGACCGACTGAAATAGGGGTACCTTGAGGGGGACTCATGTCAAAGTTGGGCCTGTGGGGGGGACTCATGTCAAAGTTGGGCCTTGGGGGGACTTCATTCAAAAAATCCCCATTCAATAAACCGACTGAAATAGGCCCTTAGCACTATTAAGAGTGACGTATAAAAATTCGACAACGCTGTACCGACTGAAATAGGGGTACCTTTGGGGGGACTCATGTCAAAGTTGTGCCTTGGGGGGACTTCATTGAATAAATCCCCATTCAATAAACCGACTGAAATAGTCCTCTAGCACTAATTAAGATTGTATTATAAAAATTCGACAACTGTACCAACTGAAATAGGCCTCTAGCACTAATAATACTCTTTATGCACATTTATACAAAATTTTGTCCTATATCATCATGTTAAAAATTTAGAAAAAGCGGGATGGCAACGCAACCTGTAAAACAATTTTTACCAAAAGTTGATAGGCACTAATTTATGTCAAGGTACAACTACATACCAATTTGTATGAAATTCTGTGCAGTAGTTCCTGAGATAGAGTTGCCACAAAATTTTGTCACACACACACAGACAGACAGACCGACAGACATTTTCTAAAAATTATCAAATCATGTTCTACAGCTCTCAAAATATGTAAATCCATGAAAAACCCGAGGTCAAAAATTTTTTATGAATCCAGTACTTTCTTCTATTGAATATAGAAGAAAGTAAAAATGTTAGAAAGTGTTAAAAACGCTTAATGTAAACGAAAGTTAAATTCTAGCAAATGTTTAATAATAGCTCTTAATATAACAGAATATTTTTGTGTCACCCTGTAAATCTATTGCTAATCATGCTATATTCTATGTAAAGCATTCTTTTCTGTATATAAATAATATAATTCATTTTGCCAAAACTTCGTGGAAAGAAAAGTTATTAAAATTTCTTTTATAAAAATACCTGTCATAGAACGCAATGCTTTAGAATACTTTTGAGTGTCCTTGTATATAAAACAGCATTGGTATTTAATCCATTTTATACAGGAAACATCCAATAGTGAACTTGAATAACATATTTCAATTTTATTAAGATATATGTACAGTAAAGGTATGAAAATATGATTTATAAAAATACCTCTCATAGAACACAATGCTTTGAAATACTTTCGGGTGCCCCTGTATACAAACCAGTAAAGGTATAAACTCCATTTTCAAAACAGAACATCCGATAGTAAACTTCAATAACATATGTCAGTTTCAAGAAATTCCACTAATATTTACGGGAATTCGGGAATTAGAGCGCGGAGAGACAGACAGACGGACAGACAGACAGACAAACCGAAATCATTAACACTTTTCAACCTTATTGGAAAGTGTTAAAAAAGTTAGAAAATGTTAAAAACGCTTAATGTAAATGAAAGTACACTTTTAGCAAATATTTATTAATAGCTACTGAATATTTTTGTGTCACCCTGTAAATCTAATGCTAATCATGGTATATTCTAAGCAAAGCATCTTCTTTTGTGCTTATAAATAACACATTTCAATTTCCTAAAACTTCGTGGAAAGTAAAGTTATTAAAATTTGATTTATAGAAATATCTCTCATAGAACGCAATGCTTTAGAATACTTTTGAGTGTCCTTGTATATAAAACACCATTGGTATTTAATCCATTTTATACAGGAAACATCCAATAGTGAACTTGAATAACATGTTTCAATTTCATTAAGATATGTGTACAGTAAAGGTATGAAAATATGATTTATAGAAATAACTCTCATAGAGCACAATGCTTTGAAATACTTTCGGGTGTCCCTGTATACAAACCAGTAAAGATAAAAATTCCTTTTTCAATAGGGAACATCCGATAGTGAACTTGAACAAAATATATCGGTTTAAAGAAATTCCATAAATATTTACAGGAATTAGAGCGCAGAAAAACAGACGGAGAGATAGATAGACGGACAGAAGAACAGTCCGACATATACACAAAATTAAATTATATTCACAATAAAAAATGATAGAAAGTGTGAAAAACGTTTAATGTAAACGAAAGTACAATTCTAGCAATTTTGTATTAATAGGAATCTGGGAATTAGAGCGCTGAGAGGCAGACAGACAGACAGGCAAACTGAAGTCATTAACACTTTTCAACCTTCTTGGGAATTGTTAAAAAAGTCAGAAAATGATAAAAATACTTAATGTAAACGAAAGTACACTTTTAGCAAATATTTTTTAATAGCTCTTTATATAACTGAATATTTTTGTGTCACCCTGTAAATCTAAAGCTAATCATGGTATATTCTATGTAAAAAGTTTCTTTTGTACTTATAAAAAACACATTTCAATTTCATAAATCTTCGTGCAAAGTAAAGTTATTAAAATTTAGTTTATAGAAATATCTCTCATAAAACGCACTGCTTTGAAATACTTTTTTGTGTCCCTGTACACAAATCAGTGGTGGTATTTATTCCATTTTATACAGGAAACAGCCGATAGTCAACTTGAATAACGTATTTCAATTTTATTAAGATTTTTGTACAGTAAGGGTATGGAAATATGGTTTATAGAAATGCCTGTCATAGAACCCCAGCAAAACTTATACTGGTGGGCTCGTTTTGGCCTACTGCTGGCATCCTGCACTTGCCATCAGTTGCCGGTTTCCTCATATAAATCCAGTAGCGGGCCGTTTGTGGCTGCCAGCTGTGATGGAAGCCTAAAGAAAAATGGTCGGTGGCCCAGAAGTGGCATAAACACAGTTGGCCTTATGCAGGCTATCACCACACGGCCGATATCATGTTTTTCATGTTGTGGCCACAAATTATTAGGCCACAACCAATTTGTATGCATAGAGGGCGCTGTGATTCTTTTTCTGTTGATTTGAAATTCCCTCGCTGTCCGCCATTTCATACGAAGTTCTTGTTCGTTGTTGTTGTCTGTGGGTGCGAGATTGAAAATCTCGTAAAAAGAATATATGAGTAAGTAATTCAATTATTAATTTGTTTTTGTATTATTTTTTAAATACTATTTTTTTTCTTAAATGTTTGACTCTAAAGCTATTGTGTAACAAAAAAATTTCTAGAAATATATAACAAATATCCAGTTGACCCGTTTTAGTAAATTATGATAGCCGCTAACTTTCTAGTATTTTATTATTGTTATTATTATTTATTATTATTATTTATTGATTTTTTAATTTTTGACCAAAATACTAGTATGATGTGGCACCACAAAACTTTCTTCTATATTTTTTATTATGCAAATTCGCGTAGTGCAAATAATTTGTTAAAATCATTTTCCTGAATGCATGCAAACGATTTTCATTTTAGAACAGTGTTTCTCAATAATAATAATAATAATAATAATAAAATCAATTTTGTGCCAACTTCTGAAAAAATGCTTTCTTCTTCTTCTTGTTTTTTTTTTTTATTTATTATTTATTTATTTTTTTTATAATTTATAACTTTGCTTTAATTTTCCACAAATTTAATTCAGTCATTTACTTGAAAGTTATTGATGAGTTTCTTTTGAAAAATAGCAGCATTGAAAATTTATCCCCTCATGGGGAAGGGCGAGCGATTCTTCAACTTATACAAAAAAATTTTCCTAGTTTGTTGTTAGTTATTTAAATATTTATTTTTTAATTCATAATACAAATTAAAAAAATAATTATCATTTATTTGAAACATTTATGTAAAATTTCTTCTTATACTGTGTCATATTGAAAATTACGAAGAAGTAGAAATATAGAGCCATGTGTTGAGTGAATGATCCACAAATGTAATCGGGAACGATTTTAATCAAGTTTGGTTAAATAACAAATTTGGTTAAATTTCGTCCATTGGTTCGTGAGATACAGCGTCCACAATTTTTTTTATACACACTTACAGAGTGAAATTTTCTAAAAATGGTCAAATCGTGTTCAGGAATCTCAAAACCCTCCATCACAGAAAATAATTTTCATAAATAATAATTTTCATATGTAATTTCTATAAACTATTATAGGAAACGAAAAAAAAAAAAAGTGGTAGCCATAACAAACTGTTTTATTTTATTTATTTATTAATTATTATTTTTTAAATGCAAGTGAGAAAAATAATTTCACTTTTACGAAACTGAAATACTTCCCCCCTCAATTTCCTGTAACGTATAAGAATATTTTTGAGCATCACTATTAAATGAACCAGAAATATTTATTTTATCATTTTTGATCGGAACCATTTCTTATTGCATCTATAAAATTTATGTTGATCTGTATTTTAGCGTTGTATAAAGATTTTTACGTGCGCTGATAAGAAATGTCTCTTTGACTGTAATGTATCCAAATTATTTTATGAATTTTTATACGATTTTACGGATAAATTTATCAAATATTTACAGCTACAAAGACAAACGCACTCTCGTTTTTCTGCCTAATTCCGTTATCTCTTTACTCAACCGAACGATATATATATATATATATTTTTTTCAGCTGAAGAATCTGCTTTCCAAACCTAATGAAAATTAATTGGCACAGGTCAAATGCTGAATATTCGCTTAAAGTTCAAATAACGTCATCTGTATAAAACTGCAAAATCATCTTTCGGTATCGCACGTGTCGGAAAATTATTCACTCACGGACTTTCAAGAAGTTGGGGAGAGAGTAAAGATCCCACTGGACTATCAACAACGCGAAAAAGTTCTTTGTGGCGGCCTGGTTAAGAGTGACAGCTGTGATAATTAATTCTAAATGAAGATAAACACAGAGAGAAAAAAAGTAAGCTGATTCATCTGCCTGCTGTTTTAAAAAGAAGGGAAAAAATTATCAACTGGGTACCATTTGATGTAGGAGAAAATAAAAATATTCAAGATTTTCTGGATACTTGAGAGTTATAATAAAAAAGCACCACAGAATTGGTGTTTAAAAGTAATAAGAGTAACCATAATAAAATGTAAGAGCTCGCAACAATCGTTTCGGATGGAAAGAAAACATGATCCTTCATCAGGCAAACGAAGTAGGCACGAGTGCGGCAAACAAAGCGCAAGCGTTGCTGCCTGCGTTTTGTTTGCAAAATTTTATGGTGTTTATTCAAAGTATTGTACATGTTACTTGAGAGTATACTCCAATTTCTTAAGAAATCGCACCCTCGAGCGGCGTAAGATAGTTATTAACTAAAAGGACGTTCGGAATGGAGAAGTCCGCTTTTTTATTGCCGTAAATCAGAAAGTGACCTAAAATCCGGAAAAGTCCGAAATCCGGAAAGGCCACGGTCCGGACGATTCCGGATTTGAGATTTTGTACTGTAGTAATAAATAGAAAAATTTGTAAATAAACATAATCATTGCCCCCTCTCCCCCCCGAAAAAAAAATAGATGCATCAGTTCTTTTAGGTTGAAATAATAACACATCCCTTCGTGAGTTTAACAAAAAGCACGATTGCAGCAAATTACTTTTGCTGCACTCGTGCCCACTTTGTTTCGCCTGATGAAGGGTCTTCATGCTATTTCAACCGGAAACAATTGCTGCAATTTTTTATTATTTTTTTTTTTTTATTTTTTTTTTAGTTTATGGTGTTTTTTACAATGCTCACTTTATAACAATTTTTGTTTCAATAATTTATAATTTTCACATGTAAAGTTACATTTATTTATATCAAATAGCGTAACAAAGTTAAACATATTGAAATTTAAACACTTAAAAAAAAAACATAATCTCCTTTATTCCAAAAAATGTAATATAGAGAAATATTTGCACTGAAAACAAAAAATTAAACTTTTATCATAAGAAAAATGGATCAACTGACTATTTCCTATATGCTGCACTAGAAATCCTGAATTTACAACCATAGTGTATGAATCAAATACTTGTAAATAGTATTTAAAAATGAATATGTACAAAATCAAATTAAATATTGGATGCATAGAAAAAACTGGCTGCTACTTCATCAGAAGAAAGAGAGAGGAAAACAAAAGAAAGAAAAAGAAAAAAAAAGCACGAATAAAATTAAAGGTATCACCAATAAAATAAATATATTAGCTATAACTAAATCACTGCTGGCCTATTAACGGCCCTCTTCACTTACCGTCTCCGGAAGTCCGAGGCAATGTTATTCTATGGGAAATTTTCTTTACAAATAACTTATTAACTAATACATATTTTTAAATTCTGCTTTCACATTCAGAAAATTCCCAACTGTTAAATTGACGGACCTTTTTAAAATGTATTTTTTTAATTTTTAATATTTTATTTTGAATTTGCAAAATGAAAAATTTCACACATTGAAAATTCGTATTTTGCAGCTTCAAAATAAAATATAAAAAAATAAAAAAATATTTTTTTTAAAAAAAGGTCCGTCAATTTAACAGTTGGGAATTTTCAGAATATGAAAACAGAATTTAAAAATATGTATTAGTTAATAAGTTATTTGTAAAGAAAATTTCCCATAGAATAACATTGGCTTCGGCTTCCGGCGACGATGAGTGAAGCGGGCCTTTAATGGGAAATATAAAGGACCAATGAAGACTGCCGGCAGTAATATAATTTTTTATGTTTGCCACAACTGGCCCACTGCAGGCTTCCAGCAATAACATAGAAAAATTATGTTTGCCATCAGGTAGCCCAACACTGGCCCACTAACAATTTCCAACCTAATGTCGGTTACCAACAGTGGCCCATTACCTATTTTCATCATACTACTAGCTGCCAGCAGCGATCCATTCACTGGCCCACTAACTTATTTTTAACTTACTGCAGGCTGCCAACAGTGGATCGATTGAATATGGCCTACTGACGGCCGGCGTAACATATTCCCTGCGGCAACGTTAACTTTTGCCACCGACGGGCCAGCTGCAGCTACTGCTGGAAACCAGCACTTGGCTTCTTGCTGGCCGTCATCTGAGGTTTTGCTGGGACACAATGCTTTGCAATAGTTTAGGAAGTCTCTGTACACAAACCAGTAGAGGTATAAACTCCATTTTCAACAGGGAACATATGATAGTGAATTTGTATAACATATTTCAATTTCATTAAAATTTTTGTACAGTAAGGGTATGAAAATATGGTTTATAGAAATGCCTCTCATAGAACACAATGCTTTGAAATATTTTCGGGGGTCCCTGTACACAAACCAGTAGAGGTATAAACTCCATTTTCAATAGGGAACATCCGATAGTGAACCTGAATAAAATATATCGGTTTAAAAAAATTCCATTAGTATTTACGGAAATTAGAGCGCAGAAAAACAGACAGAGAGACGGACACACGGACAGAAGAACACTCAGACAGATACACAAATTGAAATTATATTCCAAATAAAAAAAATGATAGAAAGTGTCAAAGACACATTCGATAGTGAACGTGAATAACATATATTAGTTTCAAGAAATTCCATAAGTATTTACGGGAGTTAGAGCGCGGACAGACAGACAGACTGACGGACGGCCAGACGGACAAACAGACAGACCGAAGTCATAAACACTTTTCAACCTTGTTGGAATGTGTTAAAAAAAAGAGAGGAAATGTTATTCTTTTGTGGTGCTGATATTACTTTGGAAACACTTACTTTGGAAAACAAAACAAAATAACAATTCTTAATCACAGACTCTTGAAGGAATCAACTTAAACATTTAATTACATGCTCCACTATTAATGATGTACAGTCAGCAAAAAAAAAAAAAAAAAAAAAAAAAAAAGAAGAGAAACCTCCTCCCTCCCAAATAATTTCGTCGTAAATCGTCCTATAAATATGCGGCTGTTGTCAATCGATAAGTAATAACGTCTAGTTTATAACTGTATAGTTAGATCTTGCTTAAGGGGTCGTCTACATATTAAAACATGCATCAACTTCATTTTTTTCAATTGCAACCCCTATTTTTGAACTCATATTCAAGGCGGTTCGGAAAAAGTTATATGTTTATACTTTAAATGAATTTTTGATAGAATTAGAAGCGAAAAGATATTAGGGGTAAGTCTATACATTTAGAAAAAAAAAATTATGATCTACCTTTTAATGAACATTATTTATTAAGATTCATACCGGAAAAGAAGTACAAAAATATTAATTATGATATAAAACGAAGCTAATCTACAGATAGTATTGCGTTTGCTTCTAAACTTATTTGAATAACTACAGTTGACACCCGTACAGTGTTGACAGCTTGTGCAACTTTTTTATTCAACGGTCACCAATAATTCGGAGAAGTGATATTTAATGTACATAATCGTCGATTAATCGTCTAGTATGTATATCAAACATCACTTCTGAAAATTATTGGTGACTATTAAATAAAAAAGTCACGCAGTCTGGCAACACTGCTCCCGTATGGCACGCTGCTACAAAACACGACTAAAAAATTTCTGTAATTTTAATTAAAGAAGTTATTAACTAAAAACGACAGGTTTATGAAGGAACTCTATTTGCCACCTTGAAAAACGTTTTCTTCTGTCATGAAGTCTTTTTACACGGGAAAATTAAAATAAGATATATGGTTGTAGGTATTTAGGTTGGGTTTAACGTTGCACCAATACTACGCTATGGGTAACTGGCGACAGTCTGGGACGCACCCCTAAGGATGTTCCGGAGACATGCCTTCTGCCATCACAATTTTGATACTCCACGGAGGGGAGTTCTCCCCCGATTTGGTGATCCCTAGAGGTATAGTTTTGAGGGGAATATGGAGGACTTTGCAGCCACGACGGATTTTATGTGCACCAGCCACCATTAGAGTACACGACGGTTTTTTGCCTGCTCAAATATCGAATCGGTAAACTTCCAATTATGACTTCGGCGCTTTACCGACTGGGGTACCACGGCCTGGAACCATGGTTGTAAAAAAGAAAAATAATAATAAATGCCAATGTTACTATTAGTAACTTTTTTTTCTCTAATTTTAGAAAATTAATTATGATCCATAGTTGTAGGTAGGTAGTTAGGTAGGTTGGGTTTGACGTCGCACCATTACTGCGCTATGGATAATTGGCGACGGTCTGGACGCACCCCTAGGGATGTTCCGGAGACATGCCACTACACTTTTGATCCTACATGGTGGGGATGGCTCCCCCGCCTCGGTGACACCAGAAGGTATAATTTTGATAGGGAAATGGAGGACAGAGTTAAGTGCATCAACCATCATTAGTGTACACAAAGGTTTTGGGCCAGATTAGTTACCAAACCCGCGATCTTCCAATTATGAGCTCAACGGTCTACCGACTGAGGCACCGCGATCCGGATCTGTGGTTGTAAAAAAGAAATAAACAGGAGCATATGCTAAAGTTGTAATACAAAATGGTCTAGATATTATACGAGTTTTCCTTTCTATTTAAAAAAAAAAAAACTGATTTTTAGCATAATTTTTATAAAAATAAATAAAAGTAAATAATGTGCTATTAAATACTATATATTTCAATTTGACATTGAATATGGGGATTGTTGTAATATTTTTCTGATTTTGTCTTGTGTTATGCACTATTAATATTCCTTCCTATTCAGTGAAAGGAAAACAGAGAATAGGCGGGCAGAGCTCTGCATGTATTAATAAATAAAATGTGTCAGGGGAGGCGAAGCCTCCCTCGGGGGTTGGTGAGCGAAGCGAGCAGGGGTCAGAACCCCCTAGTTTCCATAATAAATGTGAATTTTACACCGTGATTTAAATTAATCGAAAATAAATAATACTGCGCTTTGTTGCAATAGTAGATTCTTAAAAAAAAAAAAAAAGTCCTCTATTTGATTTTGTATTAACACTTTCGCGACACGATGACGTAGATTTCCGTCATTTGAAAATCTCAAACTCCGCCAGTGGGCGTTTCTTTTGCAATATGTATGCCATTTATTTCTTAAAATTATACCCAATACTCCTAATTGTACAACCAATATACTATTGATAAGAAAGAGTATAATTATGATCTGTATCCTTTTGTAATATGAATCTGAATATAGAAAATTTTGCTCTGAAATATTGTAACTTGAGAGAATAACGCCCACAGGCGGACCTTACTGTCAAAAAGACGAAAACATGCGGTCGCGAAAGTGTTAAAAACATTTAATAAATATTATTTAAACATTCAATAAATATTATATTTATTATGTTACATCATGCGATAAAATTTAAATAACATGAAGCTTACAAAACGGTACAGTAAACGAAAGCAAAAATGTCACAACAAGATTAAAACAGAAAGTTCGTGGTAAAAAATCTTATAAAAATTATTAAATAATAATAATAATAACAACAATAATAATATTATCGAATGCGTATTACTGCTTCGAACAACAAGCCTCGCCTTACCGCGTTTTCTAAAATGTGACATTTAACTTAAGGTGTACAAAGCCTACAATATTCAAAAAAAAAAAAAAAAAAGATTAAAACAGAATTTTAGCAGTGAGAAATTAGAAAAAAGTTATTTAATATTTAAGAAGAAAGACTTAACATATCAGGATGAGATATGTTCCTATTTTGTAACGTTTATGTTACAAGATAGGAATATAAACGCCACATATAAAGATAGGACACGCCTTTCCACATTTTTCTAAAACATTACATTATAAAACAAAATGATTTCACATATTCGCAATTGAATCATTCAAGTTTTGTCTTCAGCAATCGATGTAGTAAATGCTATTTAGGTTTATATATACCAGCGTCACAAAAAGAGTCAATTATGAATATGGAAAACAATTTTTTTTTTTTAAATTGTTTCAGCGATATAAATGGCGGGGCTTGTTTCCTTTTAGAATTCTTTCACAATCTCTTGCCTACATTGCGAGAATTTTACAAAAATATTTTGGTTTGTATAATAAATATCGAAATATTGCTCAGAAAACAATAGGATAACATAAAGGTAAAATAAAATAGTTTTCCGTCAGATTACATACAGATATTTACTTACAGATAATACCGATTATAACAAGTGACAGTCCCCTAACAGCAATAAAAAATGAAAGGTAACTCAAAAAATAATGGTAGGAACGAGCTGTAAATTTGAAAACCCATGTTTTTAATGATGCATATTCTATTCGGGCAAATAGGTCATAATTTTTTCGAATATGATTTTATTAATAATTTTCATAATTCAAAAATTATTAAAAAAAAAAAAAAAAAAAAAAGGGGGGGGGGGCATGGAATATGTTTGAGTCACTTTTTTTAACGTATAAAAAAATGAAAATTTGAATATGATTATTTTTCGGGAAGATAGGAATTAATGATTCTCATGTTCATTTAACATTAGCATCCCCATATTTTGAAAGCTTATAACTCTATAAAAAATTGAACGAAATCTATAAACTATGCCTTATTTCGCGATAATTTGATCCAAATAATTAAAAGAAATTATAAAAAAAATGGGGGTTACTATTGAAAAAAATGAAGCTGAGTCCAGTTTTAATATGTAGACGACCCCTAAACAAAATCTGGATATACCGTTGCAAACTAGACGTTATTACAAATCGATTGGTACCAGCCGCATGTTTCTACGATATATTAGGCAAGGGGGTGTTTCTTTTTTTTTTTTTTTTTTTTCTTTGCTGATCGTACAACTACATGGAACCGCTCCGCCCGTAATCTACTCCTTCCCTTCGAAATTCTGTAAGCGCAATCTCTCTTAGCTTTACTTTATGTTTTCTTTTATTGAACAAACATTTTGTTGGGAATTAATACAAAAAATTAATATGCATAGTGCACTTAAAATTTAGAATTTATTTCAAGTATGCGTTTCATTGGCTTTATAAGCTATAAATTATCACCATAATACTATATATATATCATAACAAAATGCCATTTATATGTGTAATATATTACATCATGGGACGACTCCAAAAATTTGTATATTTTACCCAAAAATTTAAATTAACATTAGATAGATATTTAGATAGCTATTTTGATTTTAGATAGATATTCCATTTCTGTAATTTATATAATAATATTCAGGTGAATTTCATTTTAAATTATTTTAAATGAACATTTCCAAATTCAATGCATATGTACAGCATATTTATTGAACACAAATACAGTTTTATTTACAAAATAATTGGCAATAATACTAATTTGAAATGCGCTTTCTTGAAACAAAATTGGGCTTTCCTTGTAAAACTGCATTTATTTATGTCCTTGTTAAAAAAATTTTCATTTTCAACGAGATCTTATTACTGATTTTCTTAAAAATTGGCATTTTTATCATAGCAAATGTAATTTACGTGTGTTATATTTGTGATATGGACTCGTTTTCTTTTTTATTATAAGATACATTTTGGCAGCTTTTCAAAATGCTTCCTTTTAAATTTCTTTAAATTAGTCTAACATTTTTCTCATGGGTATTATATTTTAATAAATAAATCATTTTAAATAACAAGATTTATTATGTAAAACTAAAGAATGAAGGGAAAAAATTCCAGAAAATAATATGAGTGATATTCACAGTTTTTTTATTATAATAAAAAATTTTGTTTCAAAAATATTATTTATTTATTTATTTTTTAATTACAAGTAAATATAGATTTGTTTTTTGTTGCTGATAATATCTTTTTATTCATGATAAATCTTTATCATAGATAATTATAGAAGGATCGCGTATACTATAGCAAAAATCTAAGAAAAGAAACATGCAACTAATCTTAACTTTAGAACTAAAGTCACGGCAAAGACATTAATTTTTAAAGAATATTTTGATAAACATTTGAATTTTATAAATTAACTAGTAACTTAATCAAGCTGAATAATTTCAGATTGTGTAATAGGGTTTAAAAATTTGCTTTAAATAAATAAGAGTTTTTTTAAGATACAGTGTTATATAAATTAACACTTTCGCGACCACATGTTTTCGTCTTTTTGACAGTAAGGTCCGCCTGTGGGCGTTATTATCCCAAGTTTCAATATTTCAGAACAAAATTTATATATTCAGATTCATATTACAAATGGATATACATTATATTTATACTCTTTCTAATCAAAGTATTTATATTCATAGTATATCGGTTGTACAAATACGAATATCGTGTATATTTTTAAGAAATGAATGACAAACAAATTCCAAAAGAAACGCCCACTGTCGGAGTTACAGGTTTTCAAATGACGAGAACCTACGTCAGTGGTCGCGAAAGTGTTAAAAGCCTATCGCTAAACAAAGTTTATGTTAGATATTTACAAATGCTTTTTTTTTTTTTTTTTTTTTTTTTTTTTTGAAGATATTTTTGTTATAACCGGCGAACAGTAGTCTTACTTATTTTATATATTATTTTAAGGAACAAAATTTTCTGTTGTTGCAAAATGCTAACAAAAAGTCTTTTTTGAAATATATGCTTTCAGAAACTTTATTAACTATATGGTTATATAGAGAATATCTTTAAGAATTATATGGGTAGAAAATTATCAAAAAGAATTTTTTTTTTTGAATACTGTAGCAAGAAATATTCTGGGAACAAAAAAAAAAAATATATATATATATAAGGAAATATCAATACTTCTTAAATCGAAATATCACTATTCTTCTTTTGCTTTGTAGAAACAAAAAAAGTATCCTTATCTAACTTTGAAAAATAAGTAATTTAATTACCAGTAGATAACACGCACATTGATACAACCAGTCCAGAATGATATTTTATTATCCATAAAAGTTAACTGTACCAAAAAAAGAAAAAAAAAATTTTTTTTGGTAAATATTTTCATTGTACGTGTGTGGTATTAGAGAAAAATTAATTATCTTTTAATGTTATAATTTCTAGTATATAAAAATGAGATTTTTCTTCTACTTCATTTTCTTCTTCTTTTTTAAAAAATTCTATTCATTTATTTTTCCTTTCAAATAACAATGTTATTTCAGGAATATTACAGAATCAATTTTAAATTTCACTATTTATGTATAGTATCATTTTGAAGATATATAATTTATTTTAAACCCGAATAAACTACTACGTCAGAAACGCCAAAGAAAAATATTTGAGATGCATACAGCTGTTTCGGTAGTCTTAAGCGTACTGTCTTCAGTGCAAAAAGAAAATGCAATTTAAATTCTTTTTGCACTGAAGACGGTACGCTTAAGGCTACCGAAACAGCTGTATGCATCGCAAATATTTTTCTTTGGCGTTTCTGACGTAGTAGTTTATTCGGGTTTAATATTCCAACGCCAAGTCTCCTGTTATTATATTATATTATTATTATTACTTTTTAATCATATAAAATATTACGAAGTGTTACAACTTACACTATCAACCAACAAGTATTTGGACACTTTCGAATTTTGACGTTTTGTCAAATATCTAGAAAAGTTCTTGAGCAATTGTGTCATGAACCTTTCGGCGCATGAAGAACATGTTATACTTGTCTTGAAGTTTGTCTTGAAGTGGAAAAGGGGACCAGTAAAAAATTAAACAAAAGTCATAATGTTTTGGATCATCCTGTAAAAAGTAATCTTTTAAATGCGTTTTTGCTGTATCATGTGATTCTGAAAATTGTTCATATCTGTCTACATTTTTATGAGGATTGATATATAGCGATTTCTTTAAAAAAATAAATATATACTATATATATGTATGTGTGTGTGTGTGTGCCACTTTTCTTACACTGGTGTTCAAAACTAAAACAGCAACCTGTTTTCTCGTTTTATTCTTTTGCTCATAACTTTTAAACAAATAGACATATGAGCAGGAAATTTGGATGGCATGTTTGTTATCATATCATTTGTCGAATTTTACATAACTTTAGCATAAGTAATAATTTTTAAAATAATAATTTTTAAACTCATAATTAATATTTTGCTCAAAAGTAAGCTTCAGAAAAAATGAAAAAAAAAAAAAAATCAACAATTTTAGAAAAGAAAACTCGATGAAAAATAGTTAGACGGACATGCCTTCAAATGTTAAACTGAATCCCGATTTTTCTATTAGCTTTTCCTTTACTTTTATAACGGATTTGTCGAAAAAATATAATTACTAATATATAAACTACGATCAACATCAAAATAATAATAATGTTGATAAATAATTGTGTAATGAAAGTCTTATCCAATTTTCATGTTTGTATGTATGTTTTTTAAAAAGTTATTCACATGCGAAAAAAAGAAAATAACAGAAGAAACAGAAAAGAGATCACCGAAAGTAAAATCTGGTTTTAATCTAACACATGGATGCATGTACATCTTCACTTATCTGTAATGCTTCCTTATGACCATTTTTCGTTAAGTTTTTATTATTTTTTTTATTTTTTATTTTTTTTTATTATCTGTTAAAATTTTTCATTTTTTCCAAAGCTTACTTTGAGAAGAATTCAATAATTATTAGTTTGAACACTATTACTTTTACTAATGTTATATAAAATTCGATTGATGATATGATAAGAAACATACCATCTTAATTTTATGTTCATATGTTTAATTGTTTAAAAGCTATGAGCAAAAGAAGAAAACGAGAAAATAGCTTGTTGCTTTAATGTTGAACACCAGTGTATTATATCATGTATTAGACCTAGCACAAAGCCATTTTTAGGAAACTTCGCATACTACATATTCTGCAGTCAGAATAGAAAAACTTTAAATACCTTTTGAAATATGAGTATATTTGTTAAATAATTTTTAACTACGCATGCGCAAACTTTCGCGAAATTTCATTAGCAAAATTTAATAGCCAGATGTATTGAGCCACTCATGTGAAAACCCCAGACAAATATCGTGTAAATTCAAAAAGTTATTATGAAAAATGGAATGAACAGAATTTCAGTTTTTCTCAAAATAAAAGCGAAACTGTACTGTTCAAATTTCAATTTTGGTTGAGTCAATGCCCAATGGTAATACAGTGTGCGCTGATAATAAATAAATATTGATATCCCCCCCCCCCCTATTATATTCTTTTTTCTCATAGAGAACTAAAATTCTGCTCATTCTATTTCTCATAACTTTTTTGAGTTTACAAGATACTTGTTTGGAGTTTAATATAAATAGTTCAATAATTTTAGCTATTAAATTATGCAAATGGAATTTCGCTGAAGCTTGCGCATGCGTAGTTAAAAATATTTAGTATAAATGTTATTTCTTAAGATATTTGACATTTTTGCATTCTGATTGCAGTACGCTGTGCTTAATATAGTACACAAAATTTCCTAAAATTTTCTCTGCGCTGCGCCTAATACTGTACGTGTTATAATAAAAAAAGTGGCAATCTCCCCCCCAATTTTTTGAAGAAATCATTATAACTCCATGGATATATAAGGTAGCCTCACAAAATCTATACAGAAAATTAGAATAATCCCCAAAATCACCTGATACAGCAAAAATGCATTTGAAGCATTAATTCTTACAGGTAGACCAAAACATTTTGATTTTGATTTAATTTTTTAATGGTGCCCGTTACATATTCTGGATAAAACTTTCCCTGAAATATATGAGGTATAACATGTTCTTTATACTGACAAAGTTTCAAGTTAATTCATGTAGAATTTTTCTAGGTATTTGACAAAACGTCTAAATTCGAAATTGTCCAAATACTTATTGATAGGTAATGTATACGTAAATTGTAGTACTTAAACTAACTTAAAATTTACACTTAATATCTCTTAAAATTATTTTTTTTCTAATTCTAAATTACCATTAAAATTTTTAATTTTATTGCTATGTTAATCCCATAACATGTTTTCTAATAATATTTCCAGAAATGATTTTTAATATAAATGTTTTCGAATATTGTATGTAATATGTTAGGCTAAAAGAAAATTATTTTGATTTGAGAAAAAAAAAAAAAAAAAAAAAAAAAAAAAAAAATAAATAAATAAAGATTAATTCTGTGGGGTAAATATTTTTTCTGCACAATGCAAAGTCATTAACACCATTAATTTTTACTTTAATTATAATAACTTCAGCGTAAATTTTATCCGTTTCAAGTAAATAAAATTTTACGCATAGCTTAATGATTTATGGTTTAACAACGAAAGAATATTGTTTAGTTTTCAGATTAAATAAATCTCATAAAATATATACTCCTGGTATTTAATCAAGATCTATAGATAAACGAAAAATATTTTCCGTAAAAGAAGCAGGATTCATTATAAATTTAGATTTTTCATGAAAATCAAAATCAAAAGATGCTCAAATTTCATTGCGGTATGGAAATAGAAGAATTTGCGTGAAAAATAATTAGAGCTAAAAGAATGGGATTTGTGTGGATTTAAAATATTAAATATATTATTCATAATACTTGTTTTATTCGATGTAATATTATTTTAATTATATAGAGATATATTTTATTCAATTTTCATAAAGTTAATCTTTTTCTTATTTTCTGATTTAGAATTAAAACATGAAAATAAATCGCAACGTCAAGAACAAGTATTTGCGCCCGCTCGCTCACACACGCACACACATATATATATAAACATATATTTACTGCAAAAATATTTTTTAAACGGATTATAGTGCATTAAATTTAACAATTAAAGAAAAATATAGATGCAATCCAAAACATAAAACACCAAAATTAATATATATATATATATATATATATATATATAGATAGATAGATAGATAGATAGATAGATAGATAGAGAGAGAGAGAGAGAGAGAGAGAGAGAGAGAGCATTTCTCAGTTTCCGTAATATAAAATAAGCATACTGTTATCAGTGCATAATAACTAGACGGATCATTGCAGATATCGCCCATTTCTAAGCACTGTAAGGAAAGTAATAATACTTTCAACTTCAGCTAACATAATTTGAAGGTTCAAATATTTATACGAAATTGACTTTTTTTAAACTTTCGTATTTATAAAAATCATAAAAATACCATTAACCGCGATTTTGCAGTATCCCCTGTCTGCTTACTGGAAATCAAACATTTTCTGATTTTCACCTAAACCATTTCTATAGCTCAGTATATCTCAATTTCCTATAAGCTAATATTCATAATCCCAGATTTCTATTAACTGCTAATTCGGCTCTAGAATCCACTTACGGTTTATAATATTCAAGCAATACTGCGTCTTTTTATTCTACACTGGTGCAGTATGCAAATTTTCTTTATGACGTTTTAAGCGGTGATATATATTAACTTTATTCTATCTGTTTAGTACCAACAGTTGGTCTTGTATTGACACAATTCGTTTTCTTATTTTCAAACTTCACATATAAATTTTTAATTTGCATTTTCTTCTTTTAAAATCATTTTAGTTTATATATATATAAATATATATAAGGATAAATTTTAATATTCATTTGCTATCAAGTACCAAGAAAATATTTGTACAGTTTTATAGTATTCATGTAAAATAATGCAGTTTATTATCTGTAACTTATTCATGCATTCAACCATTTCAACGCTGCTTTTTACTGAAGTAGCTAAATTGGTTGTCCAAAATGAATAAAGTATCCTGAATTATATAATATGAATTACAAAATTGGAATGATTTAAAATACTTTATGTGAATTTTAATAAATTATTTTTATATACATTATTTATAAAAAAAATATATTAATAAAATATATGAATGGTTGAGGATAAATTTTACAAATATTAGCAAATGCATGCAGAGCTTTGGTGTGATAAAAAAGTTTCAGAAAGCATAATTCACAAAAATTACACTTAATTTATTTAATGTTTAAACCAAGCCTGTCCAGTTCAAAGGCCTTGCGGGAGCTTTGTAAATCCATTTAATGCCAGCATACATAAAACACGATGAAAATGTGAAACTGATTGCATTAATATTAAAGTTTTATATTTTCATTCATAAAATAATAATAATACATTTAAACGTTATAACTATACGCAAAGAAATAATTTTGAAAAACTGAATAATATTTTGTTTATAACAATCAGTTTTACTTTTTCTTTCAGGTTTCTTTTTCTTTCTTTCTTTCTTTCTTTTTTTTTTTTTTTTTTTTTTTTTTGGACAACTTACCACAATGATTTTCTACATGATTTATTAATTTTATATATGTCAACATGAGATATTAAATTGCAAATTTCATCAATTCCCCCGTAAGTCGCAAAGATTTACACGACGAGCAGCTTTAATTCTGGTGCCCGCGGTTTTGCCCCCCTTGATTTAAATATTGCGCTGCTGTATTCTTATTTTGTACTGTGTCTACTATTATGTTACTCTAATATATATTTTTGAAAATTATTAAACATCTGTTAATCAATAAAATAACGTAATTAGGATAATTCATTTTAACGTTAAAAAAAAAAAAAAACAAAAAAAAAAAAAAAAAGGCTTATATAAATTCTATTACTGCTACTATCACACTATTGTAAAATTTATCTTTGTGTTACGTAAAGAAGCCCATTTTATAATTTCAAAAATTCTAAATATTTATTTTTACTAGGAAATCTCGTGAAGATAATTCCTTAAAAATCACACACCTCTCTCTTGAGCTCGACTGTACATTTTCTTTTCGACTAGATAATCTGATCTGTACAGTAGGCTGACCATGAGCACAGTCCCCGAAAACTACTCTCGTCCCCAAAAAATTACAACACATTTGGGGACGTGGGTTATAATGTTATTAATGTTTTATTATAAGAATTTATTATAATAATTTATTATATGTATAATAAATAAGCTGAAATAAGTTCTTTTAGGTGCTTTATACATAAAAATTACTAAAATTTTAAAATTTAAGGTGATTTAATTATCTATTTATTTATTGTCCTCGGAATTCGAGGACACCGCCATCTTTGTCCCCAAATTCAATGAATAAAATATGGTCACTCTACTGTACAGTCATATTTCAATGACTTTTTCTATATTAAAATTGTTCTCCATGAGCTATAAAAACTGTTTACTTTTAATCAAAAATATATAGAACGTTGCGGTTTTTTTTTTTTTTTTTTTTTTTTTTTAAATCTCTTTTTGAATATACACATCTACATTATTTTAAAGATCATAATATTGCAGATGTTTCGCATAGTTTTGAACCCGACGGCTACAAGTCCGCAATGAAAAATTCTATATATATACATGCATCATGTATTGAATATTGCATTAAATTAAATGCATATATTATTTTTATATATATTTTGTTCTTTTACATGATACATAAAATACATACGTTTCTTAATATTTCTTCCTATTCTGATAATAATTTTACTTAAATTTGCTTTACAAAGCAAAATTCGAAAAGTAAATAGTTTTGTTACGATGAATCATTGTTTTCTCTACATTGTTTTACTAATTACATCGTATCATATTTTCAAATATAATCATTTGCATATAGTTTGTAAAGAAAAATATTTTCTTTTACAATTTGAATGTAAGCACATTTAAAAGTACTAGAATTACTTCTATATAAATGAATATCATTTCAAATTCAAATTATTCTTTTGAAAAGAAAATTATTCTTTTTATTGTTTCCGAAAATATCCATATTTATTTCCGAAATGTAATTAAATACAGAACATAAAAGAAAGTTTTTAAAGTGCATAAGTTTATTTGAAATAATTGTTTTGTCTATGACTACAAATAATATTTTCCCTATTACTTATTTATTTTTTATAGACATAAAATATACCGAACAATTTATATCATTCATAAGAAAAACTTTGTCTCCTTATGACTTGTGTTAATATACATAAGACATTTATAATTAGATACAAGATTGTTTAATATACTAATATAAAAGATTTTTATAGATTAGCATTTAATTTAAAAAAAGCACAACTGTAATGCAAAAAATAAGAAATACTTAATAAGAAATATGTTATTAAAATAAATATTTCAAATTATTTTGTTCGCAGTTGAAAGAAATTTTAACAAAAAATTATGTTTTGCAAATTTTACCTATGCAGTCTAGTTTTTTTTTTCAATTATAAAGATTTCATTTATGAAAATAAGTTTATTAAATATATATATATATATACTCAAAAGGCGCAACAAAAGATCGTGATAATATAATACTATAAACATTGAAAAATTTTTCTGCTGTTTATACAGTAGTCATATGAATTAATTTCAAATTACCTTTTTGCAGAATAAGATAAAATATTTATTTTTTTTTTTCCAAATAATATTTCTTACATTGTAAAATGAAATTTGTAACAATTAGTTAAGTGTAACAATTAGTTATCAAATTTAGTTATCTGGTTTCTTTTATTTTTTAAGAGCTGAATGAAATGATTAGATAATTTCTGTGCATTTTAGTCTACTATTTTAAATCTGATAAGAGACATTTTTTGAAAAGTTCTTTTTATTCACCTATACAATTTTACCATAAATAACCATTTGACCTTCTTGGAGTGTTATCCCGAAACTTTAGATGCATAAAAAACATGCTGTATTTCATCTAAGTTTTTATTTCGAAGACAAAAAAGAGACAAGTAACAAATTAAGAAAAAACATTTTTTGGGACACCCTGTAAAAACGTATCTTGGACTGGGTTCTCGCTGTAACATGTGATTATGCAGTTTCTTGTAATTGTGTATATTCTTCCCTATAAACAATATTTATGAGGGCTAACATTCAAACTACTGTGCTTTTGTTGGGCTATTTGTCGGCCAACGGTTAATAATGGCTGTTGTTTGGATGTATTGCCGTACTTTTGGCAAACCGTTGGCTCATACACAAAATCTTACGCTGTCAATTACATTTTGTTAGTCATTGTGTGCTATTTTTATCCTTAATAAAATCCTCGACATTAATACAATGTATGTAATAAAATTATATATTCTCTATAAAGTTATTCATCGGTTATAAATGAGTCATTATGTGCAAATTTAACACAATAATTTATTCACACTTTAAATGTTGCTTTTTATGGTGGGCCAATGCTAGCTACTCAATAAAATTTTGACGTAGGGGATAAATTTGCCATTTGGCCAACCGACACTATTTCAACTAATCAAGTACCAACCCCGCAATCATATCTGTTCATGAGGTAATGATTTATTTTTGTAGGAATTTGTATAAGACTAGCATATTTACTTATAGAGGTATAAAGGTTTCTTTAAAATATTGAAAAAAAATAATGTATGTATTTAATTAAAACGTGCTGGGAATTAAACGCAATATAAAGCCCTTTGACAGATTACGTTGTAATGTTGAGACAATGGAAGGTCACCGCAATTTTAAAATTGAGCTGGATCCAGCGACTCCCGGTGACGTAATAGATGAGAGATAAGGTAGTTCGACGCAAACGGTCGGCGAAGTTTCAGATAAAGTCGGAATGATTTTGCGCCGGCATAGGGCTGCAACGGAGAAAGTAACTTGCCGTGTGTGAAGTGGATATGAACAGCTTTTGAAGTTTTGCTAAGTGAAATAATTGGAGGCGGTCGAGTTAAGGATAAATATCGAGGTATTTTTGTAGAGAGTGTGGTGTTGATGAGGTAGATCTTTATGCTACCGCAATGTCGTTAAGTGGATTCGATAGTGGAGTTTTCTAATTTGGCGAGTATTGCGGTGTTGTAGATAGTGTTAAATTCGAGTAGAAGAACTGGTGGCTCAGGGAATTCTACCACCTTAATCAAGTTTGAGAAGTGTAGTGGTTACAACAAGAGCAGTGTCCATCCTTATTCAGTTATCTCTCCAGGGTGAGGCTTAAGTTTTATATTTCTCTAAATTGTTCATTTATTTAACTTATTGATTGAGTTTCGGGAAAAGTCATATCTCTTGACCTTAAGTCCAAATAAAAGTTATATTTATATTTTATATTGATGTCTCATGCACATCAATTATTTATTTATTTATCTAATTAATTAATCAAGTTGGAGTTTACTACGACGCAGACTTCACAACGTCCATACTTGTTTCCTAGCACATCGTAGGTACATCGTGACGTCCCATTCACGTACCGTCAAGTTTGCGTTGTGAATAGTATATCATTGCGATAGCGCTTTGTAATATTTTTGCAGCTTCTTTTATTAATTCGAATCGGTCTGTGAAAAATATGTCTTTGTGATAGTCATACTATCGCGATGTCTCATGTGGGCACCAATGTGACGAATAAGCAATACCTCATTTCATATCGCAGATAGAGGACGTCTCCCTGTTTGTGAAACCTCCCTTAAATGTACATAGAGAGGTGTGCCGTACTTGCAGTATTCATCGATATCGCACTGAGATGTCTTCTGTACGCCCTGGGGATCAAATTGTACTGTTTGGGTTTAGACTACACAACATACAACAATCAGAATATAAAAATATTAAATATTTAATGAGCTATGAGCATTTTTCCAAATTTTTTCTGCGCATGCGCAAACTATTATAAAGTTTTATTTGTATAATTTATTAAACAAATATATTGAGATACTTACATGAAAACTCCAAGTCAGTACCCGAAAATTGAAAACTTATCGTTGCTAGGAAACCTAAATTTCAGTTTCTCCCAAAAAAAGTAAAAATAAAAGGTATTTTACTGAAATATTTATTTTGGTTTAATTAATGTTAATATAAGGCATGTTAAATATCATTAAATTTTGGTAAAACCTCCAGTCACTCTTTGTGGGAGGAGGAGGAGGCTGAAATTCAGGTCATTCTAGAATGCACTGAAGCACAGTTCCACTCACACAAATGCACACATTCAAAGTAACCCGTTTATTCACAGCTTTTAAAATTGAGAGAATTAACTCGAAGAAAAGAAATATTTTAATACCTTTCAACTTAAAAATATATCTAACAATTTATTTATTTATTTTTTTTTTGAAAATCAGGATTAATTTTTAAACGTAAACTTTTCACATTTTTGCCTAGAATAAATTATATTATGAATTTTGTTTATCCCGGCTCATACAAAAATTACAAAAGCTTTAATTCTCGTTGTGATAAAAATAAAATCAATTATAAATGTCAAAAGTGTTTGAGCTCTACTAGTGACCGAATGGTCCTTCGCTCATAGTAGATGGGTAGTGCTGGATTCGATCCCAGGTCATGCTCATCGACCTACCCATTCGGAGTTTTTCAAGGTTTTCTCCAAAACTTGCATAAATATGGACTAGGACTCCTTAGAAAGGCCACCCCGAAGGACATTCCATCTCTAGACCTAGGACCCTAATGTTGTCAGTCAAACTTAAGCCACACAACATTAACAACAGGAGATTACAATTTCGTTCGATAAACATGTAGCGGGAAGGATTCTTAAAACAGAAAGCGTAAAACATTCATCATTTCCTTATAATTCTCAGCATGTTTTCATACCAAAATGCATTTTAAAATGTTATTAACGTATATCTAAATTTTGATGTTTAGAATTTCCTCTCACAGATAAAATGTATATATTTTTGGTCATATTGCTTAATATTTTGTAGTATTAAATGTTAGCATGGAATAAATATTAGTATTACGTACTTTCAAGTTCTGATAGGGTGATGGCAGAGTTGTATGCTCCATCTTATATGTATAAGTACGCTTGATGCTTTTGAAATAGTTAGTGTAAAAATAGTCATAAACTCTAGGGGGCAAAAAAAAAAAAAAGCTGCATTGCAGAAAAATTGACTTATACCTTTTTTATTTGCCATAACTTCAAAACTAATGGTTGAAACAAATAAAACTGTCATGTTTGCGTAATACCAAAGCGATGAAATTATATATACCTACATTTTCGATTTAATAATTTGCTTTATTACAGGCAATGAAGTACTTAACCGTTTAAACGCCGAATTAAGAAAGAATAGTCCCAATGACTTGAAATTTGGTTATTATATTAATTAAGAGTATATAAATACAATAAAGTTTTAAAATTAGGTGAAAAAAATTTTTGAGTGTGTTTTTAGCCATGTTCCATTATTGGAACATTGGCATGTTACATGATTATTTTTTGCATATTTTTAAAAGTTCATGAAAATAGTTAATTTAAAGTCTAATAATTATAATATCTTCTTAATATTAACTGTTTTGTTTATTTATCTTTAAATAATGAACAATTAATAAATATTATGACACTATAGATACATTAAAAGATAATTATAAATGATACTCACATAATTTCAGCGACTGTGATACGACAGAAAACATTTTTCATGCAGTCGCTTTTCACAATGAAAACATTTTTTTGTAGTGTTCTTTTTGCAAACAACACAACGACCTTGAGACGTAGATATTATATAATGACCATCAGATTGTCTTAATTCAACTTTTAAATGACTGCGAGGTCCAGGATGTTTGGTAAGACGCTCTTTTTTCCGCAAAAGATTCATCGTCAACTGTCTTCTAAATTCCAAATGTGATAGTTTTTTAGAGTTTGCATGCACTTCGCAGTGCAAATTCCAACTAGCTACAACTGCCATGTTTAATGCGTTACTAAATAGATTCCACCACCATTTCTTACTTCGCAACTGAGGCCTGTAACTAGATAAAAGCTTATCTAAAACATCTACTCCGCCCATTCCTTCGTTGTATTTTTTTATTAGATTTGGCCGAGGTACTTCAATATTACCTTTTTTTGCACATGAATAGCGTTTCACACTACCTATAGGCTCATGTGTGTAGCAGTTTGATGCTACAGTCACTACCGCGTTATCGTTCTAGCTGCAGATATAAACAGATCCGTCAGATCGGAAATCAAAACTTCCTCTGTCTTCTTTAGTAAGTTCTTTTTTAGATTTCAACGGGCATTTTTGTGTACGATTTTCACGAATTGTTCCCGTTGCTCGCATTCCTTTATGGGATAATTCCAACAATAAATTATAAGACGTAAAAAAGTTATCAAAATATACTTCATGATGTGAGTTATCTCCAACAACAGATAAAAGCTCATTAACAACTCTCGGTCCGAGCTGTCCAGAAATACTATTATCTGATTCTGATTTTTTCCCAGAATATATATCCATTGCATATGGATAACCTGTTGAAGAACATAACATCCATACTTTAAAACCAAATCTGATCGGTTTTCCTCTTATGAACATTTTGCATGAGTGACGACCGTAGTAAGGAACCATTGATTCATCGATACTTAACTTCTCATGCCATATTCCAAATTGTTGGAAATTTTTGGACAACTCTTTATAAATCGGGGCTATTTTACCTAATTTATCACCATTTTCCAACTTATTGTTATCCATTACATGAAAAAATTTATTGATATTTCTGAAACGAGTGCGGGGCATAACAGTTGGAACTATTGGAACACATGTATCTTCCGCAGAATTCCAATACATATCTTCAGTAGGAACTGAATGGTATCCACTTAGAAGAAGAAGACCAAAAAATTGTAAGATATCATTCTTGCAAACATCAATTGTTTCACCTTTTTGCAAAGCATAAAGTGACGTCATATCCGCAAGATATTCGACATATTCTTCAGGAAAAAATTTATGAAATATATCAAGAGGAAATAAATGCAATATTGGTACAGATTGCAAATTTATGCAATATTGGTACCGGTTTTTCAAATTCTGTTGGATTATCGAATTTCACTTTTTTTTTCCATTTTACTACAGGGTTTTCAGTTTTTCGTTTCTTCTTGGCACTTGGACCCGGTTTCTGAAATTCCTCTTCATTTGGAGTACTTACATCTTTTTTTAAAGTGACGTCGACCATTCCACACACATCAAATGGCGTAACAGCGTCTAAATTATTGTCATCAATATCTTCTTCATCGGTTATATCACCACGTTCATCCGGCTCTAACTGGCAAATATCTACATCTTCCAAATCAGAATCCGAAAGAGTTTCTAGAAAGGCCACAGCTTCTTGTACCGTGAGGCATCTTTTGGACATGATGTTAAATTTATGAAAACTTTATAAATGAAACACATAGAAAGCACACATGCACCTTTTTCACTGTCATCGAACAAAACTAATAAGAAAAACGCTATCTGAAAGGAAACTGATAACTATTTCAGCAAACATATGGAATAAGACACCTTTTATGTGAAACTGCACTTGTCTCCAAAGGCACAGGTGAAATCCCCCCTCCCCCCCAACACACACACATATTCAGCCACCTTATCAAAAATAATTTCTTTCTATTGTTATGACTTTACTAAACTGAACATCAATGTCAAGGGCCAATACTATAATCCTTTCGAAGTTTTGCAGCTTCCATTTGAAAACAGTATTTTGTACCTGCTTATTTTTCGAATTTTAGAGGACAAAAGAAGTCTAAATAATCCCTCACTTTCCCCCTATTATCTCTTTTATCTGTTTACTTTCTTTAGAAAAGTTACTATTCTTATCAGAATGCAAAAGAAAATAATGTTTGCAATATCATACAATGCTTTGCACATAAATGAAAAATGAACTCTCGAAACGCCAATGTTCCAATAATGGAACAGAGACATAAAAACGTAAATTTTACCATTAAAATTTAAAAATAAAATTTTGCTTTTGTTGTATTCCCGTAGGATATGTTTTCTAATGAAATATTTTAAAGTATTGCGTTTTTTCAATTTAAACTGGAATTTTGGTAAATTTAATTGTAAGAGAGAGTAAAATTGACAAAATATAGTAAAATTCAAAAAATCGTAAAAAAATAAATAATTATCTAAACAGAATAAAACTTATTGTAAAAAATACTTTATAATGTCATATTCAATTGTATGTAAAAGTGATATTAATAAGAGTTTTTTTACATGTAAATTTTTTATTTTAAAAATCATGTTCCATTATTGGAACATTGGCGGGTAAACGGTTAATAAAAATTTATATAAAACTTTCTTTTAAACGCAATATAATAAACATATACTTTGTATTCTATTATGATTCGTTATATGCAACGGAAAAGTTATATTTTAATAAATGAAATGAAACTATATATTGGTTACATCTAAATAATTACTTAATAAAAATATGTATTCTGCATTGGGTAATTCAACCTTTATATGGAATTACTGCTTTCAAACACAATGGCATAGTATTATACAATGTTTTAATATAAATCTCAGAAATTTCCTGGTGCTAAACATCATATATAATTTTTTCTAGCTTTTTTAGCGTTGTAGGTTGCAAATTTCGAATCATCCTGCCCTCCCCCGACTTCAAATCGACTAAACATTTTCGAGCGGATTGAGATTAGGACTGTTTCCAGGTCTGGTAAAGAAGAAATTTTACGATTTTCTTTGTGGAATTAAACTTAAAAAAAAAAAAAAAAAAAAAAAAAAAAAAAAAAATACTTACAGAATATTAAGTGCCCATGAAAATGGATAGGTAATTTTAACAATTTGAATGAAATAAGCGTATCTCTGAAGCCGTATATTAAGGTGCATTATCATCTTGAAGTGCTGTTTGCGGAAAAGTCTGAGATATTTTCAAAATAGTCGAGCAGGCGCCATTTCTATAATGGCCGTGTTTTATTTCGAGTTATTGATCGCTTCAGCATGAAAATTCGCCCTACTTCTTGAAAGGTTATACATCTCCGTACCATAATACACGGATAATGGGTCACTGTTTTAAAAGTGCAATTTCCATTAAGTAGGTTAATTTTTTCTTCGTACTACTAGCTTTATTCATCAGCTCGAAATGAGTTAAACTTGAGTCATCAGAGAAAACTAGTTCAGCCCAATAATTAACTGATATATAATTTATAATTTTAGTCAACTGATTTTTTTTTTATTATTATATTCCTTAATAATAGCTTTTTATGCCGATCTTCTGGGTTTTAACCTGCTTTGTTTAAATGGTCCCACACTGTTTTGGAAGAAAGTATTTTGTTATAAACTCTTTCTAATCTTTTCTAAGTTCTGAACATGATACAAATTTTTTTTTTTTTTTTTTTTTTTTTTTTTTTTTTTTTTTTTTTTAATTTGCTTTTTAACTTGCGGTCATCGCGCTTCGATGAGCAACGTTGCCCCCGAAAGCGAAATTTTTAGTTTATAAGGAAAGGGCATATTTACAAACAAACGCTCCGTCAATCAACCTGTACTGGTGGAAATACCAATATTTTGCTACTCTACCCATAACTAAACTGCAACTGACGTTACGTGCCCTTTCCTTATACAGCCAAAAATTTTTATAACATTTAATTAACATTTAATTATTTTGTCATATCACGTATTATTATTATTATTATTATTATTATTTATATTTATTTATTTATTTTCATTTTCCTTCTAAAATTAATATTTTTTGTGGTATCTTTAATTGCCTTGTCTTTGCCTTTTGTGAAACACTTTCTAAAATGACAATTTTTACTGATAACTGCATTTTATTTTTAACACTGGGCTCAATCCTAAAGTGTAAGCGGAGGACGACGTAATAAAATATGTTCGAAAATTTGCTTTTTAAACGATAAAATTGGTGGTTGCAAAAAGAGGAAAGAAAAATATCCATGTGCGCTTTTTTTTTTTTTTTTTTTTTTTTTGTTCTTTGTCCGTTAGTGTATATATTTTAAGAAAACTACATCATTACCTTTTTTTACTATATATAAAAAAAAAATAAATACAAAATAATTTTTCTTACGTAATACATACAAATTGATTCACATATAAGATTTAAAATTATTTCATATATAAGATTTAAAAGATACCCATCTTGAAAATTTACCCCCCCCGGGGGGGTACTTTCCAACCGGTGCCCCCACATGCACAAAATTTTTTTCGTAGTTAACTACTACTATTATCAATAATTCATATTAATTTTACAATGACAAGTTTAAAATGACGCTCATTATGTACATTTATACGAAATTTTGTCCTATGCTGCCATGTTAAAAGTTTACATAAAATGCGATCACAGCGCCATCTGCTGGGCGATTGATTCCAAAATCTAATCAGACCCTTTCCATGTCAGGGTCCAACTATACACCAAGATTGGTTCAATTTCATTCATCGGTTCGTGAGATACGGTGAAACATACGAAATTTTGCGATCACAGCGCCACCTGCTGGACGATTGATCCCCAAATCTAATCAGCACCATGCCCCGTCAGGTTCCAACTATATACCAAGTTTGGTTGAACTTCATTCATTGGTTCGTGAGATACGGTGAAAAATACGAAAATTTGTCCAATACTGCCATGTTAAAAATTTACATAAAATGCGATCACAGCGCCACCTGATGGGCCATTGATCCCCAAATCTAATCAGCACAATGCCCCGCCAGGGTCCAACTATATACCAAGTTTGGTTGAATTTCATTCATTGGCTCGTGAGATACGGTGAAAACACTAAACCACAGACAAACACACAGACAGACATTTTCTAAAAACTATCAATTCGTGTTCAGGACATCCCAAAACGTGTAGATCCGTCAAAAAACGGAGGTCGAAAATTTTCGCGAATCCAATACTTTCTCTATATTACATATAGAAGAAAGTAAAAAAATTATACATGAAAGTGAATTACCCGTACGTTTTATAACAAGGTTTTGTGCTCAATATTAAAAAATTTTCTAAATTAATTATTTCATAAAATATAGAAAAATTAATATACATTCAGCAATAACCAATAAACATGAAACCATAGAAAGAGAAATTGTGATAAAATGGATTAAAAACTATTTGAACTAGTAATAAATTACATTTTTGGATGATAATGGTCTCATACTTAAGTGACCAAATGATTTTAATTATTATTGCTATTGTTTCAGTATAACGAAAGACAGAAATAAACTGTACAATCTCTACATGTTTGTAAAGACAGTAAATGTGCGATACAGCATGCGTCGCGAGATTTGAATCAGAGTTCTTTAGAATTCAAATACGCTGCACTACCATTAAAACTATCGGCCGATTACCTGTTTCTCCCTTTTTTGGGGTCGCGGTAGCCCAGTCGGTAGAGCGCCGGCCTCGTAATTGGAAAATTGCGGATTCGGTACTCGAGCCGGCCAAAGACCGTCCTGTACACTAATGGTGGCTGGTGCACGTAAAATCTGTCGTGGCCGCAATGTCCTCCATGTTCCCATCAAAAATTATACCTCTGGGGGTCACCGAAGCGGGAGAGCCATCCCTTCCGTGGAGGATCAAAATTCCGATGGCATGTCTCGAGACCACCTGTGTCCCAGACCGTCGCCAATTGCCCATCTGCGCAGCACTAGTGCGACGTAAACCCAACCATCCATCCCTTTTTTTTGTCATAATCTTTAGAATTTACGAAAATCGTAAGCGAAACTAAAAGGCATTTTAAATTTTTTGTTTAAAATCTTAACGTTATCTGTTTTTGTTCCTTACATACAACATTTTGCGTTTTTCACTGTATCTAGTATGGATTTTTAAATAGGAACTTCAATTATAGGAACTTCAATAGGAACTTAAAAAAAGAAAGAAAAAACTATAGCAATATATAGCTATAGATAACTATAGCAATGCATACTATGTAGATAAGTGCATACATATCTACAAGTAATAGAACATGTATGTACTATTTAAAATTACTAACTTCTACACTATTACAGATTTTTACAATTTCAGCACAATACTTTAACATATTCGATTTCCTAATGAATATATAGAAAACACTTTCATTAAAATTAAATTGATAAGGAATATGTGTCCTTACGCTTACAAATAAGTTAATTATTATTTTTTTAATACAGTAATTTATTTTATAATAAAATTTTCTGCTACGTAAATAAAACTGATTAATGATGTAAGAAAATGAATTAGTATTTTAATAACTAATTAATAGTTTTTCAAGCATTAAATTTTATTAAAAAATAATAGTTGAGTGAATTTCATAAAATAATTATTTATAAATCTAAAAATAGCTTTGAAAAGCTTTTAATTAAAATTATTTTCCCTCATCTCTTTTATTTATATCTTATTATACGCATCAAGCATAAAACTGATTACTTTTGTGTATGTAGATACGTAATTCGTAATATAATTATTTAATAATTACAGCAGTATTATAATGAAATAGAGAAATTCCTTCAAAAAACATTATTTTTAACAAGCTAGATTTTCTTTCTTTTTTTTCTCTTTGAAACAGTGCTTTCTTTTTTCTACTTGTATGTTTAGTCCGTTAATTACTAATATAATTACATATAAAATCTTCTTTATATTTAGAATTAAATACAATAAATAATGAAACATAAGATAAATTGAAAGCTATTCTTTTTTCGAAAATATGTTGTTTTGTTTATAGAAAATGATGTAATTTTTAAAAAGTTTAATTTCACAATTGTTTATTTTATTAAAACTTTTAGAAAATGATCAATTAAAAAATTTCCGGATTTACATTTATTTAAAAATATTAATCACTAGCTGGATCCCGTCGAATTCGACGGTCACTTTATTGACCGTAATGTTTCAAAAATCGTCACATCATTATTTAAATGTATTTCAAGTTAAAACATCTAATATAATTTACGACATTTCACTTAAAAAAAAAAAGAAAAGAAAAGAAAAGAAATTCGGAAAAATGCTTAGAAATAGAAATACTTTACGTATATGACATCACTTTCTACAAAGTACTGTCAATGTGACGTCAAACTGATTCCAAATAGACAGTTGCTATCTTTATTTTCTATTTCGTTTAATACTAAGACTACATGTTAGCTGACTCTCCCGGCCTTGTCCAGGCCTATGATAATAACCTTAAATGAACCTTAAATTTGTATGATTTTATATCAAAACTCGGTTTTGTTTGAATTTCTACTTTTAAACAAAAGCATCGCGAAAAAAAACAATCAGATGTAAGAAAAAATTTACCTTCAACCGAACGAAACTCTGCCTTGTGACCCCGGTGCCTGCGGTAGCGCATACGCCGGCCGCTAATAACATAAAAAAAATTCCAAAAATTAACCTGGAACCAAACGAACCCGACCGGCGTTGCCCGGGCCCATGATAATAACCTTTAATGAATCTTACATTTGTATGATTTTATACCTTTAACTCGATTTTGTTTGAAATTCTATTTTTAGATGAAAGCATAGCATCGCGATAAAAAAATAATCAGCTGTAACAATAAAATTACCTCGAACCGAATGAAACTCTGCCTTGTGACCCCGGTGCCTGCGGCAGCGTATACACGGACCGCTAATAACATGAAAAAAATCCCAAAAATTAACCTGGAACCAAACGAACCCGACCGGCGCTGCCCGTGCCCATGATAATAGCCTTAAATGAACCTTAAATTTGTATGATTTTATATCTTTAACTCTATTTTGTTTGAATTTCTATTTTTAAATGAAAGTATCGCGAAAAAAAAAAAATCATCTGTAAAAAAAAAAAAAAAAAAAAAAAAAAAAAACCTCAAACCGAACGGAGTTTGGGCTCGTGACCCCTGTGCCTGCAGCAGTGTATATGCGGGCCGCTAATAACATGAAAAAATTCTTAAAAATTAATCTTGAACCGAACGAACCTCTAAATTGTGTTTCCACTGCCTGTGGCTGCGGCAACGTATAGCAGACATGCTACACACGCGCTGTAATATCCACTTTCTTCCACCAGGGGGCGAAGTATGTTGTATACGAACATCAGCAATCGCCATGAATTTCCAAGACTTTTCAAATAAGGTGTCACATGGTAGTGTCAACTGCAAAATCCTTTAGTTACACTTTCCACCGCCAGGGGGCACTGTGAGTTCTGTACGATCATCACCAACGGTCAGGAAATACCAAGACCTTTAAAATAAGATGTAACATGATAGGGTCTACTACAAAATCCCCTAGTTCCATTTTTCATCACCAGGGGCGCACTATATTATATACAAACATCCCTAATGAACATGAAATTTCAAGACCTTTATCACCAATCGCCTTGGATTTCCAAGACCTTTCAAATAAGGTATCACATGGTGGTGTCAACTGCAAAATCTTTTAGTTGCCCTTTCCACCGCTAGGGGGTGCACTGTGTTCTGAACGAACATCACCAGTGGTCAGGAAATACCAAGACCTTTAAAATAAGGTGTGAGATGATAAGGTCTACAACAAAACCACCTAGTTCCTTTTCTCACCACCAGGGGGCACGCTATATTGTCTACGAACATCACCAATCAACATGAAATTTCAAGATCTTTATAATAATGTGCTACATGTGTGGGTCTAGAACGGATTTCCCCCTCAAACAATTTTCCCCCCTTTCCACTCCCCCAAATCTCTTTTCCACCTTTCCCCCCCTTTAAAATCAAAAATTCCAAATTCACAGAAAGTGTTTTTTTAGTATTCGAGTCTAGCCCCATCCATGTACAATTTCTTCACCGTGAAGTAAATTTGGAACTGAGTTATGCCCGCTAACGTGTGTTTAACCCCTGCCCCCCCCCCCCCCCCCCCCCAAGGGAAATACCGTTCGACTGTTTTTTATTTTTTTTCTTTTGATGACATATCTACAGACCGAGACCTTTTATTAAACACCTCAACCGAATTTTTACACCTAGTAGTTCTCTTAATTTAGTGGAAACAGACAAAACACGTTTCAAATTAATATATAAATAACATAATATAAAACAAAAAATAAAATTGTTATGTTTATATTATTCTTAAAATTTTTAATGATTTCCATAATTTTAATTTTTTAATCGTTATTGATTTTTGTAATAAATACAAATATATTTATTTAAATGAAGAAACGAAGCAAACTTCAAATAATAAAATGGCTTTTTTATCTGTTTGCTTGTGACTAAATGCGTGATCTCAGTTTCTTTCTTTCTTTTTTTTTTTTTTTTTTTTTATATAGATTTAAAGTATTTTTATAATATTAGTACAGAATTAAATTATACAGGCAGAGTTTAAAAATTTAATTCAATGAATATAATAATGATAAATCTTTTTTATTCAAAATTAAATCAAGATTTTGTTTTGTAAACATTTACTTTATATTTACTTACATAAATGAAGTACACATTTAAACAATTTTTCATTAAAAATCATTACATTTAATTTATTATCAAATCATAAATGATCTTAAGTATTATATATATATATATATATTACAACTACATATAATTTTTACAGAAAGCTTGAAACTGTGTCTCCTGCCTTGTATTAACTACTAAATATTATATTGCGGTATAATACATGTAATACAAGGTGGTTATAATTAAAATCCTGCTATAAACTTGTGTGAAGATAAATGAGCCACGAAATTTGCTATACGAATCATTCCTGAGATTCTCTAAAGGCGTCAAAACAATTATTCTGTTTTGAAAAAAAAAATATATCCATTAGACGGCACTATGCATTGAAAAATGTCAAACAATGGAATAAATTCCATAAATTATTTAAAAAAAACCTATTCGTAAGTTTTTCAAATTCTTTATATATTACATATAAGTCATTTTATTTTTATTATTATATCACTTTTTCTATGGAAAGCATCCCTTCGTAACTGTTAGAACTAATTTTTTTTTTTCAAATTTTCCAGCTCGTTTTTCTGAAACGGACTGTCGATTTGAATACACCAAATTGGTAGACAAATTGCCCATATATTTTATTGAAAGTTTCTTTGTAAAACCCTGTATATATATTAATTTATATTTATTGTTTTATTGCACAATAAAGCTTCATTGTAAAAATTTAATTACCTTATAAAAGTAAGGTATAAATTTAAATTTGAACAGGAGCATTTACATTCACACTAAAAATATAGTGTTTCTTGAAAATAATGTTAGTAAAATAATATAGTGATATTCCTCAACAGAGACGGTTGAATGTAGGGTTATGTTACTCTTCCGAACAATAACTTAAAGATGACATTAAAGATATTTACAATAGCTTAAAAAAAAAAGACTTACTGAACCAAAAGTTCCTATTCATTCATCTGCTTACTGTTTAATGTACTACACCTGACAAAAAATATTGAACCTGTGTCTACTTTTGTACAATAAATGAAATGCAAACACTTTATATGTTAAATTATTAAAACTTTCTTTAATATAAAAAGTTTATAAATATATCTGGAATATGTAGAGTCAACAGTTGTTATTCATTTATGGAAATTTCTATAAACAAACAAATGAATTTTTTTTCAGTATATATTTTATTATTAAAAATTATAAATAAACACTGAATTCTTATTTTGAAATATCATGGATGCAAAGTATTGTGGTCACTATTATTAGTTAAAAAAAGCAAATCTCACTTTTTTTTTTTTTTTTTAAATTACGAATAAGATGTGTATATTTCAGTTAGTTTTCATTTAAGTGAGGACTAATTCAACACTTTTTGTCAAGGTTAGCGTAATCGGTCCTGTCATTATTCTAAAGCTTTTTTTTTTTTTTCTTTTCTTTTTTATATTTTCTGGCAAATTACGGTCTAGAAGAATAAAGTTAATAAGTGCGTAGAAATATTAATATTCCTTATAAAAACTTTTAATATTTGAGATTACTATTCTTTTTCATACGTTTAGATTACCTATTCGTAGAGTTTCTTTTTATTCACGTGCTTTTACCCTTAAATATATTTTCAGGCCTACAATTACTCTTGAAATAGCAATACATCCTTTTAGAATTTTATCTAATAAATAAATGAAAGAATTAGAAGCATAAATTTAGAAGTGTGGTGTATAAAGTTGAATTTTTATACCAACTACGTGAAAAAAGCCAGAGCCAGAAATCGAGCCGAGGGGTTCCACTTACCGTTGAAAGCGCTGCCACTGAGCTACACTGGCTGAATATCCATTCGGCATGGCTCAAACTCGGGTTCGATTCCTGGCTCTGGAATTTTTCACGTAGTTGGTATAAAAATTCAAACAAACATACTTCATCTCTAAATAGTGACTGTTGAGTAACATCATTTTAGAAGCAAAAAGTTCTGAATGTGTAGAACTACACGTAATTCTTTTGGAATTTTACTAAAGTACATAGAAATTCTCGATACATTAATTTTTAGCAGGAATTGCAGTTAATTCAAAGTTTCAAATTACGAAATTCTCCAATGCAGCATTTCAAGCTTATATTTTGTTGTGAATATTTAAGAAAATGAGACCTATATCACTTTAACCGCTTCATATAAAGGAATTCCGCTCTAGTTTTAATACCTAACACAAATTACTTCAACAGGAATTTGAAACGAGCAATTAGAAACTAACGTAACGAATAGTAAATATTCATGAAATTTTAAAATCACAATCAGGTGCAGTTTTAACTAACAGAACTGTAATTATAATGACTGTAGAATGTTTATTTCAGAATTCAAATATCGAATATCTTTTGAATTTCTATTTACTCTATGTTTAATGATGATACAATTATTTCTCCCTTTTCACAAACGCTGTGTTTCGAACGATTCGTAGCTTAGTTTTAATTTCTAGTTCCAAAGAACAAAAATGTGTACAAATATTCGTGCTTTTGATTTTGATACTATTTAATTAACAATTTTAATAACTAATATCTATGCAAAATAATATTTTCGAAATGAAATGTAGAAAATTCCTATGCGAATTTGCTGTAAAAACATATAGGAAGAATTTCTGAAAAAATAAAATCAAAAAATAGGCATCAAATAAATCTTTTAAACTTCTTCACACACCATAAATTTAACGTAAGAACTACCGGTTTCGAAATGGCCTGGCTTTTTTTTTTTCGAATGTTCTATTCCATTCAGAGAAATTTATTACTAATAGCATTAACATATTGCCTAACATACAGTCGGCAGCAAACTTATCCGAGCTCTATCAATATTTCCTATGTAAGAAGATTACACTTAATACTGTTTTGTTAAATAAATTCTTGTCGAATCCTGTCCTCAGACTGACTAAGAACAAGACTCGACAAGGATGTATTTAACAAAGCAGCATTAAGTGTACATATTTTACATAGGAAATATTGCTAGCGCTCGAATAATTTTGCTGCCGAGTGTATGCAAGCATGATTTCGTGGGATTTAAACATATTATATACTTATTTCATGTGGAATATATATGAAGCTAGGTGTGATGAATCGAAGCTATTCATATTAAAAGCATAATATCTTCTTCTTTATAATAGTATCTTTTAGTAGTTTTAAAATTCCAGTACAAAACTCCTTATTACACCTTATTTGGTAAACGGCCTGAATTCATCTAACAAATACTAGAAGACCATTTCTGTCTGAGTGAGTTAATGTATTTTTTTTTTCTTAAGTTAAAAATTACTTATCTTCTAAGACAGGTGGTCCGATAGCTAGGTGTATTATAAAATTATATTCTAAGACACATATACAGATTGCTGATGGCAGCATGAGATATTAAATGAGCTGAAGCACTCTGGAATTTCGCATCGTTCTATAAAAAGAGCCAGAAAATGATTTTCTCAAAGATTTATATCCATTCAACAACAAACAAGCCTTTTTATTAAATTTTTTTCACATTCACCTACAGTGTGTTTTAAAATGAAAAAAAAAAATAGTTTTTTGACATATTTTATAAAATAATTTTTAGAAAATTAATGTTATATTAAAATCATAATTTGATTATTTTTTAATGCATCATTTATCTTTGAAAATTTCTTTTGAAAATGCATGATTATATACTTTTAAATATTATTCTCAAAGACAACTGCACCGAAAAAACGCATTAACAGGTTTGTGATAGGCAGAGGGTTAGAATAGATCGGAGAGATTTTGGATCTCGTAATTCAGATATTTTCGGTTTCTCCCAGTATTCTCCTTTGATAACCAAACCCTTCCTTTTCCATCATTTGCCATTATAATAACAAAATTCACACCAATCTTTTCTTTACATATTTAAATTAATATATATCTATATTTATTAGTCGCTGATTTTGCCCGCTTCGCAGGACACAATACTTAAATGAGTTGTCAAAATCCCATATCATTATTAATTAACCTGAGATAATATTCCCGCTTTGTTCTGTAGAGATTTTTCTCGCTCGCAACGTGAAAAGTCCATGTTCCCACTGCTTTCGTCAGAAATTTACCTGATTCTTACTTCCCCTTGCCCAGTGGCTAATTTCGAAGTTTTGCGAAATCTCACCAAAATACGTACACCTAATCAACATCCACACACCAAACTTCGCAATTCTAAGATAAGTTATAGCGAATTCAGACGGGAAAACGAGTTTTTACACGCGTTTATAGCACCCTCGACCTCAAGGGTGTAAGGTGGGGAAATTCGTAAAATCTCATTACATGTCGGATACATATGAACAATGTACGCACCAAATTTCTTGACCACAGATCCCATAGATTTCCCAAGAAAATTTTACCGCTAAAAGAGGGGGATCTTGAATTTGCTACATCGTAACCCCTCCCCCCCCCCCCTAAAAAAATTAAATTATGTTTTTGGAAATATCCTAAAGAAGACAAATGCCTGTTTTCAATACCTTTATAACATCTTTAGTAGAGCTCTACTAAAAGATCCGGAATTTCTGAAATTTCCCCACGATAAACGATTTTCCACCTCTCTCCTTTAAGAATCAAGAATTACAATGTTGTACATAATGTCTTATTTATATTCAAGTCTAATCTCCCCATGTGGAATTTCTTCAAGCACCAAAATTCGTGACCGAAGCTCCCATAAATTTCTCAGGACAAATTTAGCGTTAAAAGGGGTGCCTCGATTTTGCCCCCTCATAATCCCTCCCCCCCCCCCAAAAAAAAAAAAAAAAACCGCAAACCACACAAAAAAAAATGTTTTTGGAAATATCCTAAGGGAGTCGCATAGCCTTTTTTCATTATCCATTGCCCAATTTTTGGTAGAGTCCTACTCAAAAATCAGGAATTTTCGATATATCCCCCAAAAAGTTGATTTTCCCCCCTCCCTTCCCTTAAAAATCGAAAATTCCTAAATCGCAGATAATGTATTATTTGTACTCATGTCTAGTCTTCCCATGTGCAATTTCTTTACTGTGAAGTAATTAGGAGCTGAGTTATGCTTACAAGCGTGTTTTTGTCTTTTGTTCTCCCCCCCCCCCAGGGGGAACGTGGTGGAATTTCTGAAAAGTTAATAGATATAACTTTAAGTTGAGTAAAGACCTAAATTCCTGCGAAGAGCCGTTGAATTCTATCCAGCAGTTCTCAAGTGATACCTGGACAAACGTGTTTTAGACTTTTGCCCCTATCTAAGTTTCTGCCAAGCGCCGTTGAATTCCGTCCAGCCGTTCTCAAGTGATGCCATGACAAAAATAGCGTTACAGACATACGGACAACATGACACACACACACTCAGACAAAATTCGCTTCATCTCAACCAAAAATTTAGTGTAGCATCCCTGTGTGATATACATTTAGAATACCAATTTTAAACATTCTGCTGTAATTTGTTTTTGAGATATGCTGATAACAGACAGACAGACACACAGCCTGAGACACACACACAGACCAACCGCTAAAAACATGATTTTTGGAATCAGGTAATCTCAAAACGTGTAAACATAACAAAAACTTAATTTGGAAAATTTGACCCAAAAGTAATACTTTCTCTACCTTATGGGTAAAAGAAAGTAATAATGTGAAAAAAAAAAAAAAAAAAAAAAAATCACTTTCTTAATAAAGCAAATTATAAATCAAATATTTATATATATATTTGTGAAAGGATAAAAAGAATCAAGATTGTAAATTATTATTTTAAATTTATATTAAGTTATAACTTAATATTAATTACTCAGAATAAATCTTAAATTAATATCTTAGATTAAATCAAACAGAATATTCGACATAACACAAGAATGAGATTTGGGAACAAGTTTAGAATAAAGATTATACAATCATTAAATTTAGTGGTGAAACATTAAAAAATACTTAATCCCAGATGTCCGGGTCAACCAATGATAAAATGTAGGCGGTATTTAGCTCAACTAACTATCCAATAAGAAGTTATATGAAGAGTTTTGGTTCGCGCCGAAATGACCCGTATTTAAGCTGGAATGCACGATAATTCGTAGCTTTTTTGATATTAACTTGCCTAATAGACTTACGTTAAATACTACTTCAGTATGTAAAGTTTACTAGCTAAACCCACGAGCCCTGCGGGGCACCGCTATAGCGAATTGTTAGCCATCGGCACCGTAGCTTGACGTTTGCCGGAACTAAGAGCGCATATGCCGCTCAGGTCCTCTACTCCCAGCCCATGACTGCATCTTAGAACTTAATAAAGCCTCTTCGTTTAACCTAAATGGACGCCTGCATTCTCTTATAAGATGACTGGACACTCAACTACTTATATCGTTACACACACACACATATATATATATAAAGAATTAAAAAGTATATTAAATTATTCTGCATTAAAATAACTTAACTTTTTTTTTCATTTCTTTAATGTTTAAAAGAATTTTAGATAACAATACATTGTTACGAATTTGTAAGTAATTGTTATTTTTATATAAATTAATTCAAAGAGATTTATTAAATTAATTCAACTCTTTCTCAATTTTCACTGACAAGGAAACATTCAAAAGGTGTCATCTTCAAAAAGTATAGAAAAAAATATATGTGATTCTACTCTTCATACAACAGCAGAAAATGAAAAAAATTATCGACTGAAATTAATTACAGCGACCACAAAAAATTATCAAAATTAAGCATATTTGGCGATTTAGCGCCGTTAGGCGATACGTTTGCTAGCACCGAGATTGCCGTGTACGAACAGAACAATGTTTTGTTTTACACCAAGTACTCAAAATCAATCGCCTAGCAGTGTGAAATCGCCAAATATGCTTAATTTTCATAAATTTTTGTGGTCGCTGTAATTAATTTCAGCCGATAATTTTTTCATTTTCTGGTGTTTTATGAAGAGTAGAATCACATATATTTTTTTCTATACTTTTTGAAGATGACACCTTTTGAATGTTTCCTTGTTAGTCATGTTATAAAATGTTATTTTTCCGTTTTTCTAGTTTGTCTTGGAATTAAAATAGCCAATTTCCCTTTAAAAAACACGTTAAAAAGCTTCCTCAAGGAAGGTAATGTCATTGGCACCAAATTTGGCGACTTTTTTGCTCCTTAGTGATTTTTTGGCGACCTTGGCGAGAAAATTCTTATTATTGATATACCAAATATCTAAGCTCTAACTAGTATATTTACGAGTTACCAGAACATTCTGGGTTTTGTAGAAGGGTATGTAAAGGATACGGATTTCGACCTTCAGCCAGTTTCTCGCCAACCGCCTTACGATAAAGTTCACCTGATTAGTCTCTTGCTTGCAGCTCATTGCTGTGTGTGTTAACGATATAGTACAGTTTATTCTGTGAATTTGATGTTGTCAGCTGTTATTTAAGTTGTGTTTACTGGTGAAACTGAAGTTGATACTTTGTTTATAGACCTGTATTCTTCTCGAATTTTCTGTAAATAAACTTTTGAGCTTCTGTGAGTTTCGCCTTTCATTCAGAGACAGCTCACGAACTCCGAGTATGTTATTCCTATTTTAAGTTAGAAATTTAGTTAAATTATTAATTGTACTTTTATTCATTCACATAATAACTGGGGTGTTAAACAAAATAATTGCACACTGCTAAAAATAAAATTACACAGTTCACCAGAAAAAATATTCCAATTATCTGCAAACAATATTATGTCGTAACGTTTCACCATTTTAGTGGTACTATTTTCATTGTAAGCACCACTGAAATGGTGAAGCTTAGTACCAAAATATTGGTTGCAGCTTAAAATGCCTGTTTAACACCGTTATTCTGGTGAAACGTTGAACTGTTATTTTTAATACTGTTAACAATTATCATTTAAAGATATCTTACCAACAACATGCTAAATGATTGTGTTTGACTGGTCGTTTATTGACTGTCCGATCTCTAAATCAGACAGAGAGAAAGAAAACGAATACAAATAAAATTAAAATATTTTAAAATTGTTTTCTGGATTTAGATATAATCAATTATATAATATCCATTCTATATTTTAATTCATGTCGTCTTATATCTACACTGTTAAAAATTTCATTTCAAGGTTGAACCAAATATTGGTGCTACAGTACCTTCAATTTGCTAGGTTGTACCAAAACTTGGTGCGATTGTAGCTGCAACCATGCGATAGTGAAACCATCTATCATGTTTTGATACTTCTTGTTAAAAAAAGCACCAAATCTTGGTAAAATATTTCTCAACCATATGGATGTAGCTATTGCATCATAGAGCCTTGGTTTAACGAAGCTTGAAATAACTGTGATAGGCTTCACCATCGCATGGTTGCAGCTACAGTTTGGTTCAATCTAGGACAAAATTTTTAACAGTGTATTGTCATTCTTGTATCATTTGCAAAAATTTTAGAAATGATAAATAATAACTTTGGCTGTATAAATTAACTAATGACTGATGACTGCAATATTTAAAAATAAATAAATGAATAAATAAGCTAAATCAAAATAAATTTATATTTTTCTAATAACGATTTATGATAAAGGAAATAGGAAAATTGAGAACGTTATGTTGAACAATGAATTTTTCAAACAATGTAATCAAAACTTTCTTTTTTTTTTTACAACAATTATTCTTTATTCAGTATTTACTTTGACTTAGGAGAAATAAAGGAGCAACAAAGGAAGATTGTTACAAGGAATTGATGCATCAATAATACTTTGTAATCAATTACAATACAATATAACTGCTTTTATACTTCCTTTTAGAAATATACTTTTAAATGCAATCATTTTATATTTTATAATACTTTTAATTTAAAAATATTTATTAAATATTCCATAATAGACTTTGTTTTGAAAATAGATTAATTCGAATGGCTTCAATTATAAAGTCATTTTACGACCTTTTTAAAAATAATCTTTCCCATAGTTTTCAGAAATGTTATGATGCCACCATTGTAGCGGAAGACGGAACTGAATTTAAAACGCACAAACTCTTATTGTGTTTGAAAAGCGAATATTTTCGAACCATCTTCAGAGGTAACGTTGAAAAGACAAACAGAGTAGTTCTAGCCTTTAGTAAATATATTTTGGACGACATTTTGCTCTTTATTTATACCGGAGACGTTCACCTTCATGTTCTTAATATTGCTCCCATGATTATAGCTGCCGATTATTTATTGATTGATGATTTATTAACGCAGTGCAAAAGTTTTGCACTTCAAAAAATATCTATCAAGAACTGCATACCACTGCTTATTGCTTCTGAAGCTGTCGAGAGATTAAGAATTAAAGAGCACTGTTACCGTTTTGTACAAGTTCATTTCGGAAGAGTTGTTCGTAACACAGATTCAGGCATTGAAAAACTGCCGTATAGTACATTAAAAAATCTGTTAAGTGACGACAATCTTGGTGTAGCTGACGAAAAAACTGTTCGGGACACTATTGTAATTTGGGTACAAGGGAATAAAGCGGAAAGATTGAAACACGTTCCTGAACTTTTAACATACATAAGATGGAATGCTGTCGACTATAGTTTGGCATCACGCAATCGCCCAAATACCTTATTTCAAAAGAATATAGCTTGGAAAAATAAAGACTTGGAAAAATACACATCAAATTTGAATGGTAATATATTACAATCCGGCAGCCTTAATCCCTCTTTAGGAAGATGCCCCAGCAAAATGTACTTTTTTATGCGCAAGAATGTTTCACCCTACTATAATGACAAATCAGATATATATATCACATATGATGAAAAGTTAGACATTTGGTGCAAACTCGGAGAAATAGACGACAGTATTGATGCTATGTTTGCAAGTAATAGATATATATTCATGTTTAATACAATATCTAGAGAAATGAAAACATTTGATTTATTTAAGAAGACATGGGTAAAGAAAAACAATATAAGATCACCTCGCCAAGCTTATTGCGTTGTTCAAAGCCAAAACCACATATTCGTCATTGGAGGATATAGTTTTATGACGGTATGTACAGACGTCGAATGCTATAACCCAGTGGAAGATGCGTGGAATTTCTGTATGTCGATTCCGCCAATAAATATTTCTGGGGCAGCTGTAATAAATGAAAAAATATATGTCATTGGATATCATAAAGATGCTGATATTGTAGAGATGAGATCTTTAGCGTATGATATATTAACTGACAACTGGTCATATATCGAAAATCCAAGGCAATTCCGAACCAGTTTTGGAATTATTAATTTCGAGGAACAGCTTTATATATTTGGTGGAAGAACAGAAGAAAGCAACGTTACAACATCAGTAGAAATGTATAATCCCATAAACAATGAATGGAAGGAATTTTCAGATTTGCCTTTCTCGTATGAACTCCCACAGGCATCAATTTTGCAAGGTAAATTGATAGTGTTTGATGACTGTCCAGTCGGTGGCATGTCTCTATCAAGATTTTCACCTTGTGTGTGGAACGACGAAAATAAGACGTGGGATATAGTAACACTCTTTTCACCTTTCAATGAAATTCACAATTACGTAATTTGCTGCATAGAGGATCGGGATATTTTACTGGCACTTTCCAAAGAAAATGACGATTCTGAAACTGTGTGGACAAAGTCACCCTTTAAATGCAACTGAAGAATTTCAATGGCAACTGGCAACAAAATTCAACAAATGTAGAATGCAAAATTTATTATTTTCCTTGCTTGATTTAATAAACCAATAAATACATTTTGGCATAGTATTATACATTATCTTATTTATATTAATCATCACACGAAGTATTTATTTTTATCTTTTTCTGAAGAATTAAGTATAAACTTAGCTATCATATTCTCATTGATTTAATAATATAACTTATCAAAAAGTATGCTCACTAATAATGCATACAGATATGTAATGTTTCTAGTAATGTTTTTTTTTTTTTTTTTTTTTTTTTTTTGTAAAACATAAGCATATATGTATATACTTCAGAGCAATTATTATTTTCTTAACCTTAAATCCTTTTCCATTTCTTCCTTGTTTAAATCTCCTCTGATTTTTGATGTATTTATTTTAAATTCTGTAATTCTTACAAGCTTGTAATTTCTCCTTTGTTTCAGTCATGCTTCTTTCTGTCTCAACGGCGAACATTTTCTCATCCCTTTATATATCCTCAACTGAACTTCTCGGATTTGCTTTATATATATATATATATATAATATATATAATATATATATATAAACCCACACAATCACAAATGTAGGGAAAAATATTACTGTAAACACGAATAAAGGAATTAGAAATAAGGGTACTTGAATTAGTAGATAAGAGAACATATTAGAGTAATAGTTAGTAGAATGTAATGAAACTGAATAAGTGATGAGAGAGTAAATTATTTGTATCATTTTTCTGGCTGTGGTTTCTACTATACCAAGTTTGATGCACTTATATATAGAAGCTGAAATATATCCTTCCTTTAAATGGAAGAATTACATTATATCAGCACCACTACTGATTGGGGTGATACATCCAAAAAGCTAATCAGTAAAAATTTAAAATCAAGATTAAACTAAATATAAATTAAGTTAAATTCCGTCCATTCATTCTTGATATACAGTGTCCATAAAAATTTAACTAACACAAACAGACACACAGACAGACATTTTATAAAAATGGTCATATCGTAAACACATATAAAGTCTTAATGTATAGAACGAAATTCTTAACGAAATTCTTTAAATTCTTTAGTAACTAAGGAATTATATTAATAACGAGCGATGTGAAAAATAATATTGATTTGAATGTAAATATCGATGTAAATTGATTGTACATATCAAAAGCAGATACCTTAAATTTAAGGAAACGTGACCTTGTTTCCCCGAAATAACAGTGCTCTTAAAAACTACAAGTTGGAGAATCTGGGAAGTGGTAAAGAACTTTTGTTAAATATGAAATGTAAATATTTGATAATTTCGATTTAACATGTTTTGTGCGTAAAAATAATTTTTCACTTTTTTGCTAGATAAATGCGTTTGTTTGGTTATCCATGACCTTTGCTTCAATATTATAAACATAATAATGAGAATCATTTGTCAGGAACAGTTCCGGATGGACCACTTCAAAACTAAAACTTTTGGAAGCCATTTTTTTTTCGTTTGTTTAACTTACGGAAACATAAGTACATATAATATGTTTTGTATCACACCTATTCTTATTTATTTCCTCTAAAACCTTGAAAAACTATCCAATTGTAATGTTTAAAGGTCTAAATTAAACATAACGGATCACTGGCTATTATAAACAACTCAATACCAGATATAAAAAAAAACCAAAAATGTTGCCATTCAGAAAATAAAAATTACAAATGGACGGCTCTTTAATTCCAAATGAACGACTTTTTGACCGTTTCATAAAAAAAAAAAAAGAAAAGAAAAAAAAATTAAATACTTCTAAAACATATTAAAACCTTAAAATTCTTAAAATATTTGTAATAATTAAAGTCTTTAAATATTTTTATCAAGCTTCGTTGTTTGTTTACATTGTGAGGTATGAGTGGCGCCAAGTTGAATAAGTAAATGTCGCCAGTTGATTTTTGTTATGAAATGAGTGTAAAGTGATAGCGTCGAGTTGGGATCATAGATATAGTAATATATATACATCTATGATCCCCATGTTATCGAGCAAAAAATTTTGATGCCAAAAGAAAGTTCTAAAATCAGCTATTAGAAAGTATTGAAAAAAAAGAAAAATTAATTTGAAACTGTGTCTGGAGTTTTTCATTCACATTTAGTAAATAAAATATTCATAAATTTTATTTGCTAAATTATCCGTGTGTATTCCTGTGTGTAATTTACTCGGGGAAAGACAGAGATTTGAGTGATTTTTCCCGAGAAAAAGGAATCACTCTTTCCCTGTCGTTAATCAATCTATGTCTTATTACTATATCTATGGTCCGGATAGAATGTTTGGTTGGGCAAGAAAAGGTCACCAGTTGAAATTAGTATTGAAAGTAATCTAAGACGATAATGTGGAGTCAAGGTAAAATGCTCGATTGAGAATGCGAAAGTCTCTAGCTGGATTCTGGATATTTTCGCGTTGTTGTGGGTGATATAGCTGGTTGGCGGTATCGAATAGATGTGAATTTGGGTTAGCATGGAGTGTCTGTAGTTATTGGATAGATAGTTGGAAAATTTGAAAACAGGATCTACGTAGATTGTGAAAGGTGTGTAGAAATAATGAATGGGCATGTTTATAAACTAACGCTCCGTCAATCAATCTTTGCCACTCTCGAGTGATAAAAGATTAACATGTATTGGTAGAAATACCAATGTTTTGCCACGCGACACATAACTTAATTGCAAGTGACGTCACGTGCCCTTTCGTTATTGCATGTGGATAGTCTTAAGGTGCCTGCCTACTGTCGGAGGTGATTTTTTTTAATAAATGAAAAATTGTCTATTTATGTGCATTATATAGTAAGAAAATATAGTAAAAAACCGTGACTAACCTGAAAAAAAGTTGCAAATTTTAAAATATTTTGATATTTAGGCTCAAAGTATACATAAAATTTGCGAAAAAGAACCACTTTTACAAAACATCATAAGTCAAATTTAAAAAAAGATATTTTTATTCTGTAAATTTTATTTAGATTATTGAAAGGTCCTTAAAGACATGAACTACTCTCAAAACTATAACCATGTTATGTAATATTTTAGAGAAGATAACATTTTTATATGCTGAAAAAATCATGAATATACATGACAGTTCGTAACTTCTATCGACAAAAAAAAAAAAAAAAAAAAAAAAGAAGAAGAAGATTCATTGTCGTAGTTCAATCCCTAAAATAACTCCTCTAGAATATTTTGTCAAAGTTTCATAATGTTTCAATTGAAATTTGCGAACTAGTTTTATTATTATTATTATTATTACTCTTACTATGATTATTAACAAGTAACTGATTGTACAAGTAACATTTTATGATTTTTTTTATATTTATTTATTATATATAATTTGTACATATTTTTAAAAAGAGATCTAAAAATTTTATTATTATTATTTTTTTAAGGATTTTTATCATTCTTTAGCTAAAATTTTTGAACTATATTTTTATAAATAGTAAATATACAATTCTCAATCATACTCATTTGCGAACAAACAATAAAATTGTAAAATAATGTTATTATTTCTCTCTTCATACATAGTGCATGAAAACTGATTGAGACATTTTAGATATTTAAAATGATTTGCATATTTTCTTATTTTTATTTTGTGGTAAGCAGTTTTAGTTGAAAACAAATAATGTCAAGTTATTTGCTTTGCTGGTGCAAATGGGATAAAGTAATAACATCGGTACTTGTCTATTTAAACAAATGTAAATTTGAATATCTATATATTTTACTGGGATAGTACATTTACAGTTTAAAGAAAATTAAGTCTTTTCGCTAAATTTTCAAGAATGACCGTCGTTATGAAATAAATTTAAGTTTTTATGAAACTTCGAAATATTATATCCCCAAGTTTATGTCACTAGTCGAGAAAATATTTTTAGAATGAAACCTTTCTTAAACACTTTCCCAAATTGCAATTTTCGGTTAATTAAAAGGTTTTCTGCTCGAAATTTATATAAGCCTATGAGAGTTAAAAATTATTTATTACGATGAAGAAGAAAAATTATTTATGATAAAGGACGAAGACTTTATTAGAAACTGTCATCGCATAACGACATTATCCAATACTTTTCATAAAATTACTGAAAACTTAACGTAGGTTTTTATTTTAAAAATATTACAAATCGATATTCTTCTACAGTGCATAGAACAGAAATTTATGAAATGCAAATTAATCACGCAATATTTCACAGCATGTTTTTTAATTTATGAAGAAATGGGATTCATACCACATAACGAATTTCATATTTTTAAATGCATTGGATTTTATCTAATTATAAATAATCAAAAATACATGCATAAATTTAATTTTGAATAAGAAATAAAGATATAAAAACATGTATACACTTTAGTTCACTGTAAGTTGACTTTAAAATTTCCAATCAGTATGTTATAAGCAATTAAATAACATTATTTAAATAGGTGGTCAGTTGTGACGGATGAACAGTTATCTCACTATAACCGAGAGTTTATTATGTTTCAGGTTCATTACAACGAAGTTCGACTGTATTTCTCTCTGCTCAAAGTACACAGTTCTAATATTCTTTATAATTACGGTTTATATAAATAAGAAATAGTATAAATTAACAGAAATTACTTCTAAAGCATTTTAAAATGTCGAAATTCCTGAAAGTAAGCAGAGATTTCGGAAAATTTTCGTTCATTGCCATCAGTGAAGAATATGATAAATACATGGACAGAAAACTATATGTAACAATGTAAAAAATCAAACTTATAATACAAAAATAACATATAAAGTGAAGATTGATCCAAAATAAACAACAGAATTTCAGAAATACCTTGAAAGTTTTTCCTTTAGCAACATCGTTTTCATTGCAAATTTGGAGGATGGAAAAAATACTAAGATGCTTATAAGAGGTTGTAGTATAGGAAAATTCCTAAAAACAAGAAAAAAAATAATACTCCAAACACAAAAGTCACGATAATAGGATTATATATATATACCACCGAGAACAACACATACATTTTTTTTTTTTTTCCAGAAATTGTACTCCATGGCTTATTAGAGAATCTCTCGTTGGAAAATACACAACTTAGAGTTCAATAAAAATCAATCGAGTGTAGACTTTTGTTCTCTTTCTCGAAAATTAGTGCCGAAAGCATTGTGCCAAAGCAATTAAATCCGTTAACACTGAAAAAGTGTTTATTAATTCTCGCTATCCTAAAACAATATTTGCCCCAAATTTGATCAATAGCCAACGCAGATTTTGTTCTTGGTATCAATTTTGATGATTGGCGACTAAATTTAACAGAAAGTTTTAGTTTAGGGTTGCCAAAGTTAGGAAACTCTAACAACGGAGTTCTAGAATTTTCCAAAAATTTCCATTGATTTCTAGCGCAAAACTAACTTCTTCAAAAGTTCTATAAATGACTAACAAGACTATGTAAAAGAAGAGTAATTATTGATGATTGTGTTTATAACTTTCCTATACCTTTATGTGCTGCTTTCTATATGGTATTACAATCAAAGTGGAAACAGATGATAGTTTTTCCATTTTCTCAAAGGTGGACGTTGACGTAACGTCAAATTAGGCAATTTAGTATTCAAATGTCGTGAAAAACTGCAGATTATGATTTCAAATTTTAGAAACGCTAACTTCAATAGGTGTCGAGTTCTGGATATTTTTTGATTCACTAGTTTCTAGCGCAGAACTACCTCAAAAATTCCAGAAACCACTGACAATTCTTTTGATGAATTGAAATTCTATTCTGAATTCGAAATTTTCTGTTGATCATTGTTCCTGAATTAACAAGACTGTTAATCTATAGTGTATATAGCAATGCTTATTTGATTTCTGTAGTACAAATGACTGTTTCATTGTATCGTTTCAAGAACATTCATTGGTTATTCATATTTGCAGTACAAAAAAGAGTTGTATTCAACAGTTTCCTAGCTCCTTTCATGTTAAAGCGCTTATAATAGAGCTTCCAGGTACGATGAGATTAAGATTTTTTTGTGAGGAACATAAGCAACATTTTCAGTTGGCCCTTTTCACGTTAACGTGTTTTAAAAATGAGATTGCAGAAAAGCCGGTTAAACTTTGTAGCTAACCTTATATTCCTTTGTTATTCAATTGAAATGAAGATCAACATTGATTTTGTTCATAATTTGTACGGGAAATAATAGTATGCTTCTGCCCTAGCCAACTTAAATAGTTCAACAAGTTCAATAACTTTTCCAAGGATTCGTACTAGAGAAGATTATTAGTTTTCTACAAGCCAAAAGATTTACTCTTTTCGGTGATGAATGTTACTTGGTACAGGCAACAAGTTTATATATTCTAAAATGTATTGGTTGTACGTGAAGCAACTATCTTATCAACAAGCAATTATCATAAATTAAAACGCTGAAATCATGTACGTTGTCTTATATTACGGTATGCCTATAGAGGTTACAACTGCGCACAACTACGACTAGATATTTTTTTACATTTGTGCATGTTTGATGTTTCTGGCAGCAGATATGAAAACACGACATGTTTTTCGTCCAATGGATTGTGCTTTTTCTTTCCACCCTAAACAAATGTTACGCATTTGTATATGTTATGATGTTTGTTCACAAAATTCTGAATTTTCATCACGATACATCTTTTGTTTGTGCGTATTTTTGAGCTCGTTACTCCAATATCAATATCTGGTAGACTGATGACATTTATGCATGCATTATGTGTTGTTTGTGTTTTAGAATCTTAAAGCTTGAGGTCTTGGATAACATGACATCTTTGGGGGAGGGGGGTGTCTTTATAAGCGGTCTTAGCCCATATGCGTTAAATTTCAGGGGGGGAAAAAACCGTTGAAATCTCCGAAGGGCAGGTCAACGAGCTTGACTTGGATTCGAAATCGGCACCTCAATTCTATCATCTTTGAGAAAAGCACCTCTTGGCCCTTGGTGATGGAAGACATACAAGTGGACGTTTTATTTAGAAGACAAAAATGTGCCTTTAATTTCGTACTAAATTATACGAATGCTCTTAGTTGTGTTTTACTTAAAAATTTTACATTTTAATATTCTCTAAGTACTCATTTACTGTAAATTGTTATTGTTTTAGTGCATTGTTTCTGATGTGTTTATTTATCTGATCAGATGAACTTCTAATCACAGATTTGTTTGAACTATATATTTGGTTATTTGTATTTGTATTTATATTATATATATTATTTATTTGTATTTATATTTACATATCTATATACATACATACATACATATATATATATATATATGTGTGTGTGTGTGTGCCCGCGTGTTTCACACTTTCTTGAGTTCAATCCGCTATGTTTGCCTATTTAATATGCACGCATGTTTATATGTGTATATGAGGTTCTGAATATCTTTGATTACATGTATTTCTTATGTGACTATTAAAATTTTTAGATTATGCTTACTTATAAAAATGAAATTACATGTTATGTAAAAAATACTAATTTCAACCCAAAACTTTCGTAACTATGTGACACCCTTCAATTTTTATGATCTAAATATATAAATTATTCTCATGTAAATAAAGGAATTTTATTTTATTTTATTTATTTATTTTAATAAAATATTAATCTAATTTAAAATATTTTTTGTTTTATATAAACATATGTTGTAGCCACCATTCAGTTAAAATATACATTATCTATAAACAGATATGCATATTAAAATATTTAAAATAGTCCCTAAAATAACGTATTTAACAATTACATAAAACTCAGTAGCTATTGGTAGAACATAAATTCCGTTGTGAGGTATAAAATATATGCTGTCATAAATTAAAACTTACGCTGGAATCTTGCATAATTAATTAACCTTTCAGAAATTCACGTTCTAAACACTGCAGAAGAATATCGATTTGAAATATTTTTTTTAAATAAAAACCTATGGAAAGTTTCAGAAATACTATTAAAAATATTGGATAATGTTGTTATGGTGTGACACTGTCTAATAAAGTCTTCGTTCTTTATCATCATAAATAATTTTTAACTTTTGTATAAATTCTGCGTAGGAAATACTTTTAATTAACTGAAAATGGTAATTTAAGAAAGAGCTCAAGAAAGGTAGCATTCTAAAAACACTTTTTTGATTGGTAATATCTAGTCAGTGATATAATATTTCAAAGTGCTATGGAAATTTAAATTTATTTTATAAAGGCAGTAATTTTTTAAGACTTGATAAAGGTCACAGGTAATGAGTTTAATCTTTCTAAATAACACCCTAGGAAAACACTTTCAATATTTTTAATGATGTACTAAAACTCCTTCTGATATAACTTTGCAGCTATACTTACTCTGTGTATAATGAAAACGAAAATAATAGGAGATATTTCATTTTAGAAATAAAAACAATTCACCATGGAACTTAAAAATAAATAAATTATATAATAAATAAATAATTGTAAAATTATTAAAATTGCAATTTTTCAGGTATCTTTTGTTGCAGATTAACAATAATAAAGAATATTTAAACTTTAAACTTCTTCAAACACCATAAAACCTATATAAATTCTATCGGTTTAGAAAAGACGCGGCTTTTCTTCTTCAGGTACAAAAAAACATATGCTATTACCTTGAAAACAAAAACAAGACTGCTTTTGCCTTTTCCTCCATGGTAGAAGGACGTATTTTTTGCACCTGAAGAAGAACGGCCACGTCTTTTCGAAACCATTAGTATTTGTATTAATTTTCTAATATGTAAAGAAGTTATAATGTTTAAATACTTACTGTACATTAGTTCTTTAATTTATAATTGAATAAATAAGATTGAATGTTTTGATGAAATATTGTAGATTCCTTTAAGTGCATCTCTCTCTCTCTCTCTCTCTTTTTTTTTTTTTTTTATGAACAAAAAATGATGTTTTTAAAATGCCAAATTATTGAATTTGAATGTTTGGTTTTCATGAAAACTTCTAGTAGCTTTTAAATAATAAGAATCAACCAATTTCAGAAAATCTGGAGTTTATCAAATAGAAAATGCTTATTAAAGTAACACATATTTATTGTTTAGCTAATTTTGAATAGCATTAAATGTAGTTCATTTATCTTTACAACTGTTATTCCTGGTTTTGAATATTACAATTAAGAAATATTATCATTATTATATTGTATAACAGTTTTAAAGAGATATAAAGTACGATTTTAATATATATATATATATATATATATATATATATATATATATATATATATGTATATATATATATATATATATATATATATATATATATATATATATATATATATATATTAAGAATTATATGCATTGTTCTTAATTTTAAAATGTTTTGTATAATGAAATATTTTGTACAGTGAAGTATTATTTTATCTTAAAGCTAATACAATAATGTTTAAACAGGGTAAAATCAAGATTTTACAAAATTTCAAGGAGCAATTACTTGCAAAAGATTAGGACAAGGAAAACTAATTATTTTTTGTTTTTGCATGTCTATAATCTGAGACATAAGACATTTTATTCCACGTTTTTTTTTTCTTACCTCTCATAGATAATCAGATATAATTTGGCTGCTTATATCTTTTGAATCAGTCACACTTAGTCTGTTTTGTTATTTAAAAACTAGTATGTTGTAGCCACCACGAGACTTTCTTCTATATTTTCCTATACAAATTCACTCAGTAACAATAATTAAAAAAAAAAAAAAAAAAAAAAAAAAAGTGGGACTTTGACAACATTTTGGGTAAAATGTGAAAATTATTCTAAGTTTGTCAAAACACGGAAACCGTGGGACTTTGAAAAAATTGGGGGAAAAATGCAAAAATTTGTTTAAGTTTGTTAGAACACGGAAACCGTGGGAGTTTGATAGAATTAAGAGGAGAGTGAAAAAAAAAAAAAAAAAAAGTGAGACTTTGACAAAATTTTGGGTAAAATGTGAAAATTTGTTAAAGTTTGTCAAAACATGGAAACCGTGGGACTTTGACAAAATTAGGGGAAAAAAGCAAAAATTAGTTTAAGTTTGTCAGAACACGGAAACCGTTGAGTTTGATAAAATTAAGGGGAGAGGAAAAACAAAAAAAAGATTTTTTTTCTAAGTTTATTTTCGTAAAAAGTAAAAAAAATCGATAACTTTGTTTTAAATTATCACAGATTTATAGTTCAACCATTCGTTTTAAAGGTACTGTTGAGACCTTTCGAAAGATATTCATCTTGAAAATTTTTGCCCTATATCACCCTGTTAAAAATTTAGAAAAAGCGAGATGACAACGCAACCTGTAAGACGTTTTTTACCAAAAGTTGATACGCACTAATATATGTCAAGGTGCAACTACATACCAATTTGTATGAAATTCTGTGCAGTAGTTCCAGAGATACAGTTGCCACAAAATTTTGTCACACACATGCAGACAGACAGGCAGACATTTTCTAAAAATGGTAAAATCGTGTTCTACAGCTCTCAAAACGTGTAAATCCATCAAAAACCCGAAATCAAAAATTTTTACGAATCCAATACTTTCTTCTATTGAAGATAGAAGAAAGTAAAAATCATAGAAAGGGAGGAAAATAATAATCTTTTTTTTTCTTTTCCTTTCTTTTTTTTTTTTTTTTTTTTTTCAAACTAAAAAAGTTTTCAACTCAGCATTAAATGTAGTATTATCAAGTATAATAACATTATACTTTTTTTGGTTATTTTTTAAGCACTGCATTAGCTTAAAAATAAACATAAATTTAAGAAATTATCATTCAACATTTTAAAATTGTTTCAAAGCATTTTACAAGAAATCTAAAGATGCTATGAAAATATGAAAAAAGAGGTATTTTCAGCCGAAATCACTACAGTTAAAGATTATTAAATATTTTCAATGCTTATATTTTCATTGTAAGTTTCCGTAAAAATAATAATAAATAAATAAATAAAAATGTCATACAGAAAAAAATATTGCAGAAACAGAGTGAATTTTTTATAAAGAAGTTTAAAATGAATTTTATAAAAGAATTTAAAATTTTTTATGGTGTTTGAAGAAGTTTAAGTTTAAATATTTTTTATTATTATTAACCTGGTACAAAAGCAACTTGAAAAATTGTATTTTTAATAATTTACTTTTTCCTTTATTTTATTTTATTTTAATTCTACGGTAAATAGTTTTTATTTCTAAAGTTAAATATGTCATATTATTTTCTTTTTCAGTATACATAGAGTAAGGATAGCTGAAAACTTATATCAGAAGGAGTTTTAATACATCATTTAAGATATTGAAAATCTTTTCCTAGGGTGTTATTTAAAAAGATTAAACTCATCACTCGTGACCTTTATGAAGTCTTAAAAAATTACTGTTTCTATCAAATAAATTTAAATTTTCTTCGGCACTTTGAAATATTTTATCCCTGACTAGATATTACTAATCAAGAAAGTATTTTTAGAATGCTACCTTTCTGGAGCTCTCTCCTAAATTACCATTTTTAGCTAATTAAAAAGATTTTCTACTCAGAATTTATATGTATACTAGCTGGCTTCGCCCGCTAGCGGGTCAGTATTTTCAAATGAATCACTAAAAATAATGAATCACTAACACAAACTTTTAGTGTTAAGAAAAGAAATTAAAAAAAAAAATCATTTCTGATTGGGTAAAAAGTCAGGCCGGATCCCCACGCGCTGCGCGCGCGTATTCCTTCCCTGACCCTACGTGCCCCCTAAAAAAATCTTTTCTGATCGGGTAAAAACTCGCACCGGGTCCCCACTGCCTTCGGCAGCGCAGTACCGTGCGCGCTGCGCGCGCACAACTTAAGGGATACACGCGCTGCGCGCGCGTATTGCTTCCCTGACCCTTCGTGCCCCCTAAAAAAAAATAATAATAATTTCTGATCGGGTAAAAACTCGCACCGGGTCCCCACTGCCTTCGGCAGCGCAGTCGCGTGCGCACAAGTTAAGGGATACGCGCGCGGTGCACGCTTATTTCTTCTCCACCCTTTCAGACCTCTTAATTAACCTACGTATAATAATTTTGAACGATCTAACTCATTTGGCTGAGATGCAAAAGAAAACGTAATCAGGACACCTCAAAACGTGTAAATCTGGTGAAAACTTTCGATAATTTAAAAGAACTTTAAAATATCTTTCGAATGATGTATTAAAAATAATTGAATCATAATTAGAAATTCAAATATTGAAATTTGAAAATATTACAGCGCCATCTGGTGGTACAAATTTCTGTATTCCACTGTTCGATTCCAATTCAAAAAAGCTTTCTAATGATGTATTGCTTATGAAATTATTTTAATTAGTAGCTGAGATACAGAAGAAAATTAATTCAGGACACCTTAAAACGTGTAAATCTGTTGAAAACTTTAAGTAAAAAAAAGAACTTTAAAATATCTTTCCAATGTTGTATTAAAAATAATTTAATCATAATTAGAAATTGAAATATTGAAATTTGAAAATATTACAGCGCCATAAAAGAAAATTGATTCAGGAGACCTCAAAACGTATAAATCTGGTGAAAATTTTCGATAATTTAAAAGACCTTTAAAATATCTTTCGAATGATGCATTAAAAATAATTTTATCATAATTAGAAATTGAAATATTTAAATTTGAAAATATTACAGCGCCATCTGGCGGTACAAATTTCTGTATTCCACTGTTCGATTCCAATTCAAAAAAGCTTTCTAATGATGTATTACTTATGAAATTATTTTAATTAGTAGCTGAGATACATAAGAAAATTAATTCAGGAGACCTCAAAACGTGGAAATCTGTTGAAAACTTTAAGTAAAAAAAAAAGAACTTTAAAATATCTTTCCAATGATGGAGAAAAAATAAATTAATCGTAATTAGAAATTGAAATACGCGCATTAGAATATTGCAATTTTTAATCGCAGAACCAATACATGTGACTTCGCGGTTTTTTTTTTTTTTTTTTTTTTTTTTTTTCTTAGCTTCCGTGGAGAAATGAACCTCTTTTAACAGGTTGCCATGGTGATCTACATTATTTGATTACGGTTTTCATTTCCGAATGAAGTAAAGCATTTGCAATGGTTTTTTCATCGAAGACTGCCGCGATACTGAAAATTAAAAAATTTATAACTCATTCAGTTTTTGAAATTTTCTCTAAATCTTTTGGGAGTTAAATTATGAAAGCGAGATGTATATACAAAAAAAAAAAGAAATGATTTATCTCTAAACGCTTTTGAGTTATAAAATATTTTGCGAAAAAATCGATGTTTCGTAAAATCTAAAAATATGGATCGGTAATCCGTATTTTGTAAAAATGTTTATATGGTTCGAAAGAGGATTAAATGGCCTTTCTTTATATACCAGTTGTTAAGAAATGGAATTGTTACCCTGTCGTACAGGGCGTTTCAAAAAAGACGACCGCGAAAAAACGAAATTTTCGACCCTTTTTAAAGCTTTTTTTAAAAATATAAAAAATCCGCAATTTTTTAAAAAAATAGTACCGTAAGAATCGGTAATAAATGCTCTTTCTCGTGGTACAGGTGTATTTTCGATATCTCCAACAGATCGGCAGCGATGGATTTAGAAAAACCCACGAAATTTCCTCTTTCTGCTTCTTCTTTGAAGGTAAGCGGTAGCGGGCGAAAATGGCGGATGCCTCCGATTTCGAATCGTTTTTTCGTTAGACAATGGTCGACATTTTAATTAATATCTCAGCTAATTAGGGTCGCATCGTTTAGCAAATTTGATAACCCAGATCTGCGATAAATTCTCTGTCCATCGGTACCTGTTCGAAGTCCGTGCGACCGTTAGCGGCGGAGTTTTTCCTGCGTCAAGCCGTTTCTCACAGACAGACACACACACACACACACACACACACACGCGTACAGATTTTAATAATATAAGGAGATGAAAGTTAAATATATTTATGATGATAAAAAACGAAGATTATATTAGAAAGTGTCACACCACAACGACACTATCCAATATTTTTAATAATATTTCTGAAACTTTCAGTAGGTTTTTATTTTAAAAATATTTAAAATCCATATTCTTCTACAGTGTTTAGAAAGTGAATTTCTGAAAGGTTAATTATATATGCAAGATTTCAGCGTAAGTTTTAATTTATGACAACATATATTTTATACCTTAGAACGGAATTTTTATTCTACTGATAGCTATTGTGTTTTATGTAATTGTTAAAATCATTTTAGGCACTGTTTTAAATATTTTAATATGCATATCTGTTTATTGATAGGTAATGTATACTTTAACTGAATGATGGGTACAACATATGTTTATCTAAAACAAAAGTACTTAAAATGAGATTAATATTTTAATATATATATATATATTGTTTTTGTTATTCGCATGAGAATAATTTATAATTTTAGATCATAAATTGTGCGGTGTCAGATATTTACCAAATTACTGGGTAAAAATATCAACTGAAATTACTTTTTTTTTTTTTTTTTTTTTTTTTGCATTACATGCAATTTCATTTTTGTAAGTAGGTATAATCTAAAAATTTATTTTAATTTTTTAAAACAGAAATAAAGAAATGTTACAATAACAAGTTTTATAAATTTATACGTGAAGGTTAAAAAATAAAATAAAAATAAAAATGTATGGATCATCCATATATGCATATTAAATCATTTATATGAAATCATATTATTACAATTAATTAATTAATTAATTAAATTATAATATTTTAGGAAAATTAATATAAATTTGAAGTATAGGGAGTGAAACTGTGAATGCTGCAGAATGTAATTTTTAGAAATATAATTTAAATAAAGCACTTATAAATACTAAACAAGCTTTTTATATTAAACTTCGTGTCACGAAAATGAAATCAGACAAAATTGAAAACAGCATATCTTTGGTATGGTACAATTTAATTATTTATAGAAATTGAAATAATTGAAATAAAATTAAACAAATCCTTGCAAAATAGAACACAGTCTACCTAACATTAGCTTTGAATGGAATGAAACGGAACTTTGTACTTAAACAACTCGAAATGGCTAATTTCGGGAGGGCACTTTCTCCATAGATGTTTAACTGCTTAATATTGTAATCACATTGCCGTTAGGTTAGATATAAAAGGAAATGATAATGAATTAATTACAATAATATAACTGAATCGCTTATGTAAGTACCATACAAAAATTATATGTACGTAATAAACTTTGTTTAAAAATTTTAATGATGAAAATGATTTTAATGATATTTAAAAAAAAAAAAAAAAAAAAAAAAAAGGTGAAAACTGAAATGAAAATAATAATAATAATAAATTTTAGGTTATATTTTAGATAATATATAATTGCAATTAAAACAGGAATAAACTACTACGTCAGAAACGCCACAGAAAAATTATTGAGGTGCATACAGCTGTTTCGGTAGCCTAAAGCGTACCGTCTTCAGTGCAAAAAGAAAGCCTTTTCTTTTTGCACTGAAGACGGTACGCTTTAGGCTACCGAAACAGCTGTATGCACCTCAATAATTTTTCTTTGGCGTTTCTGACGTAGTAGTTTATTCTTGTTTTAATATTCCAACGCCAAGTCTCCTGCTATTATATAATTGCAATATCACACTTTAAGGGCTCTTAAAATTTAAAATGCGACACTATGTCGTGTCCAAAAGATAGACATCAATGGTAAAGAAAATATTATGTATAATTAATGGAAGTTTTATTTTTATGTGTTTCTAAGTAAAATAATAAAATCTTAAACTAGTACAACTAATTGATCAATTAAAAAAAAAAAAAAAAAAAGGTTTATGATGACCTCTAATACAAAATTTCTGTAAAATGACACCTAATATAAATCATAAAGGAAAAAAATTCCCTTAAGTTCATCTACGATTACAATGAATTTTTGATCAGTAAAAGATATTAAGTTCTTGAATATGTTTTACAGATTATCTTAAAATAATTTAATAGATGTCGAGTACTTTTAATGAGTTTTTTTTTTTTTTTTTTTTTTTTTTTTTTTAAGTGAAAGGTAATTTTGCATCTTTTTCTCTAGAAAATTATGCATTAAATTAAAAATTCGTGTAAATAATGTTTTTGGTTTTTTTTCTTTTTTTTTCATAAAACTTAGCTATTAATGTAATTAACTCATTAGTAAGATTACTAAAAGTAGTATCATCAGTGAAAGTAATAGCGATTTCTATAAATTTAAAGTGTTCTACCAATATCTTATATATACAGGATGTTTCTGAAACTGTGGAAATCATCGCTAGATAATTAAACACAGAGAAATTGAAATGATAGTTCTATTTTAGAATAAGTAATAGGAAGTCGTTTCAATTACGCTAATATTAGTTCAAGAACTTGAAGTGTGATTTTAAGATTTCATGAATATTTACCATTCAAACTTTCCTTACCTTCGTTTCTAAATATTCGTTGCAAAAGTGTGGGAGAAGTATTGCATTTTAAGCAAAACTTATTATTTAAATCAGTTAAAATCAAAGTGGTAGAAGGCTTATTTTCTTAAACATGCAGAAATAAAGTGTATGCTCGAAATGCTCCTTTGAAATACGTAGTAATTTAAAACAACGATTTTAGCTCGGCTATTCTTAAAGGTGCGATATGCCTAAATAACTTGTGTGTACTTTAATCAATATTCAAAAGACTGGCAAGTAATTCTTACGCATGCATAGATTTGTGCTTCTAGACTTTAACTTAGCAGAAAAAATTTTAAGACAGTACATTAATATTAAAGAATAAGTGGAGGATTAATTGTATATAACATAAAATAGCATGATAATGAATGGGAGTTTTCTAAAAATGTATTTGGAATTTAAGAAGGTAAACATTTATTTAAAGGTAAATAACTATAAGGGAATAATTAATAGTTATTAAGAAGGTAAATAGACAATTTACATGTTCTTGAAAAAAAAAAAAAAAAAAAAAAAAAAAAGAATATTCTTATCATTTGACTGTTTAAGATAGTATGTTAGTTAAAGGTTTCCTTAATTTTCATTTTATGTTAAGAGCCTTCACGCTCCATCCTTTAACATGAGTTTATTTTCTTTAAACTGATAGATTTGTTGGGTTCGAATCCGGAAAGAGCACTTCTGCTTAGCCGTTAGGGGTTTTCAGCTGATTTATTAAAATTTTTGGACGAATACAAGAAAAAATTTCTTAGAAAGATCCATGGAATTATACCACCCAGGCTTAGAACAATCACGTAGTCAATTAGCTTGAGCCTGAACATTAGAAACAAAAACATCATTAAAAAAAATTATTTCTATAAGTTTCCCATTCTGTTTCGCAAGAGTTTCTATTACCGATATCTAAATGCATTGTATACATTCATTGTTATTGCATCTCCTAATAATTGCATTTACTACTGGTTTTTATTCAGTAAAACCTAAAGAGGATTTTATAAATATTCATGAAAGCCAATCATTTTTTATGTGCAGATATGTTTTTAGGTTTCCAGTAATCAAGTGAATTTATTATCTACGAATATCAGTTTCAGTTTAATTACATATGGGAATCAATAACTTTAACATTTTTTAAACGGTTTCATCCACGTGTGATATTTGGAATATTCTTAATTTTACCCTTCCTAAAATCTGTTTCAATAAACATGAATATTTTTATGCCATTTTAGTTCAGTAACAAAATATAACTTGGGAGACTAACGCCACAAATGTATTTTATGTTCATAAGTTTATTTATTCAAATTAAAATTTAGAATAGTGACCGATATTATTAATGAATTACATATTATCAAAATAAATACACTGATGGGAAAAAAAAAATCCAACACCAGGAAGGAGCTGTGCTAGATAAACGAAATTTGGTAGGCGTGTTTATACATCTGAAAGATGACGTCGATTCAAATTTCGAGCTACGCGCGTAAGTGTGGAGCTTGTAGCGACACTATGAACATGCAAATGAGGTTTGCTTTAAATAAGCGCTGTAAGGTTCGTGATTTTTATTTACAGTTGAGATTTGACGTAGTGGGTTAATGTTAGTCAAGGATGTCTCTAAGAAGACGAAGAAGCCATTATCAACAGCTCACTGAGTTTGAACGAGGTCGTGTAGAAGGGCTACGAGAAGGTGGGTTTTCTTTCAGCGATATTGCAGAAAGACTTGGCAGGAATGTATCCACTGTGCATGAGTGTTGGCAGCAGTGGTCAAGGGAAGGTATTGCCTCAAGAAGACCGGGTTCTGGTCGGCCACGTGGCACTACTGAGAGGGAAGACCGCCGTGTTCGGCGTATGGCTGTGGCTAATCGTACTGCGTCTGCAGCTGAAATTCGAGCTACAGTTGGCACCACAGTGACACAACGAACGGTTACAAATCGGTTACTTCAAGGACAGCTCCGAGTCATATGCCCTGTAGCGTGCATTCCACTGACTCCAAACCACTGCCGTTTGCGACGTGAGTGGTGTCAAGCTAGAGCGCATTGGAGGACGGAGTGGAGATCTGTTGTGTTTTCTGATGAAAGCCGGTTCTGCCTTGGTCGCAGTGATAGCCGTGTGTTGGTTAGAAGGAGGCCAGGTGAACGCCTGCTAGCGACCTGTCTGCGGCCTAAACACACGGCCTACTCCTGGAGTTATGGTTTGGGGAGCAATTTCGTATGACAGCAGGAGCACTCTCGTGGTTATCCCACGCACCCTGACTGCAAATTTGTACGTCAGTCTAGTGATACAACCTGTTGTGCTGCCATTCATGAACAGCATTCAAGGGGGTGTTTTCCAACAGGATAACGCTCGCCCTCATACCGCTGTTGTAACCCAACATGCTCTACAGAGTGTCGACATGTTGCCTTGGCGTGCTAGATCACCAGATCTTTCTCCAATCGAGCACGTATGGGACATCATTGGACGACAACTCAAGCATCATCCACAACTAGCATTAACCGTCCCTGCATTGACCGCCCAAGTGCAACAGGCATGGAACTCCATCCCACAAACTGATATCCGACACCTGTACGACACAATGCATGCATGCTTGCATTCAAAATTCTGGCGGTTACACCGGTTACTAATGTACCAACATTTCACATTTGAAATGGCTCTTCTCGCCAATTGCTCTACCTGTGATCTTGAAACTTTAATCAATTAAATATGTTACCTAGACAAATGTATTGCTGGAATTTCATTACTGTACAATAATTTTTTCTTGGTGTTGGGATTTTTTTTTTTTTTTCCATCAGTGTATGTAGATATAAAATTTTTGAATAAAGGTTATTTGTGCAGATTAAATTATTAATTTAAAAACGCTGCAATTTTTTTTAATATTAATTTGAAAATAATACCGCGTCTTAAAAAGTAATTTATTGCATCATCTTTGCGAGAATTGTTTTCTTTAATATGCGTTATTATGTGCTATTATTATACCTAAATGCATAATGAGAGAAAGTCGTGTGAAAGTAACACCAGATTTTTTGATGTACTATGATATCTTTCCTTTGAAGCTACTTACTAATACCATCTTATTTTTGTTTTTTTACTCTAGTATTTTTTTTAATAACTATTCCGTATTTATTTTAACATAGAAATACTTAACAAAATATATATAGCCTTTTTATTTTACCTATGTAAAATTTCGGTAAATGAAATAAATTTATTAGTTTAACTACATTTTACGTATGACATAAAACAACCGAAATTTAAACTTATCATTTTTTTTTAATTTAAATATTTTAACTGCACCATTTTTATGTCTTTCTATAATATGTAAAGAATTATTTTTACTCTACGTTAAATTAATTAGCTTTCCATATCAAAACGTTTATTTGAACAACTAATTTATAATTAAATGATATTTTTTAATTTTTAATTTTTACGTTACTTAGACTATTTAATTTAAACCGTGTGGAATTTAAACATTTTATTAATCACACATGTCATATGAACTCTGTGTTTTTTTTTCAGTATGCTTAATTTTTAAATTTAAATTTTATATTTCTTTTTTTCTTAATGTATTTTTCTGTAAAGATAAACTTTTTATTATGCGTGAGTAAATTCTTTAATTTTTGATGTAAAATGTTTCAGAAAAATTAAAAAAGGTACTGGCTTTTCGATTGCTACCGTCTAATTTTTTAACTACGTGTAACTATTCAAGAACAAATGACATTAAAAAATTTCCTTTGAAGCCTTAATGTTTGTTAAATGTTTTTCTTTATTCTATCAAATAAAATAAATTCGTTTCATTACTGGTGTAAAAATTTTATTATAAAATGAGAGAAGTTAATAAAAGTTTATTAAAAACAGTCATGATATTGCATACATGTTATTATTTAAATGGGAAAATGTAGATTACTATGAAGTGCCGATAATGCTTGAGGATTTCGCATTTTGCAAATGTTTTCACATGTTTTATACGGTTTGCACTGGAAATTTTAACAAATTTATAAACTGTATTTTATTCAAAATATGAGAAAATATATTCTAGGAATTATTTTTAGATAGTTCATGGTATGTTTTTCCATCTTTTCTTCCTAATTATATTATAAGAACTTTCCATCAAATTTCGATTATATACGTATATATATTTTTAAAGATTAAAATAAAATGCGGATATATAAGAAGATATGTCATACCTTCGTGTAAAAATAAGATCACAAGTCTTTATATACACTGATGCTTATGAATTTATTAAAAAACATTCAAGCGTCCATTCTGTTTAACCATTCCACTCGGAAAACACTACCCCAAAAATAAGTTCCAGAGCAACTCACTTATTTTGTTCTGAAACGGTATATCATAAATGGTGATCAATGAGGACAAAGCATTTTTTATTATAATAAGACAAAGGAAATTTCTTTGCAAAATAGATACTGATCGAACCAATCACTTTAACAACAAATACCATAGAATGTAAGTAATTAATTTAAAAAAGTCTAGAGTGACTCCACTCGACTTTCCGAACTTTAAGTAATTAACGGTTGTGTAAATGAATTAAAGTTAAAGGAAGTCGTTAAACAAACAAAATAGAATATTATAATAGGGTGTTTGAGTATTTTTCTGGGTACAATAAGTTGTTTAATTTAACGCTATTATCCTCCAAATAATTTAAATCATAGATCATAATAATAAAGAAATTTTCTTTGTGTTCCCGTAAATCTGGATGAGTTCTAGACTAATCAAAGTCTATAGAGTTCATTTTGACAGTGACCTATAACATGTATATGAATTTTCGTTTCATTCGGATGAGGCGTCTGGATGTTATAACACTTTAAATAATTAGAATCCATAAGTCATAATGACAAAGAAATTTTCTTTGTGTCCCTGTAAAATCTATGATTGCTAGATTCTCCAAAATTCATACAATTCATGTGACAATGATTTATAACATGTGCATAAATTTTCAGCTGAATCGAATAAAGTATTTAATCGCTATTGCAATTTATATAATTTGAGCCTATAAACCACAATGATACAGATTTTTTCTGTAAAGAAACTATAAGTGATAGATTCTCCAAAATTCATGCAGTTTGTTTGATATTGATCTATAATATGTGTATAGTTTTTCAGTTCAATCGGATAAGGTGTTTAGACGCTATCGCGCTTTAAATAATTTGAGCCCATTGGGTATAATGATAAAGAACTTTTCTTTGTGTCCCTGTAAAAACCTATAATTGCTAGATTCACGAAAATTTTTATGCTTCATGCTGCGTTGACCTTAGTGCATATATAAATTTTCAACTAAGTCGGATAAGGTTTTTACACGCTAAGGATTTCGGCCCACAGGCCATTCGAGATTCACCAAAATCAATAGGGTCCGTGCAATGGTGGTCTGTAACATATGTACCATCTTTCAGCTCATTCGAACAAAGTGTTTAGATGCTATTGTGTTCACTCACATACATACGTATACACATCATCGTAAAAATATTTAATATGAATTCATGGGACTTCAAAACCTTTTAAAACAACAAAATCTCAAACTCGGAATTTCGACATGTTTACAGTACTTTCCTCTCTATAGTGTTTGGAAAGTTTAAAAGTTGTTCAGATACCAGTGTTAAATATGTAGAGAAACGATTAAAATGAATATTTCTAAAATCTTCCCATTAAAACAATTTGAAAATCAGTTTGATATATATATACTTAGAGAATCCATAATAGAATCTTATAATTCTAAAGTTTTTAACGGTATTATAAAGATATTTGCAAATAGTACTTCCATCTATATCAGTTTTTACTTCATTGTACAAAGAGTAAGGAAGTAATGTAATGCCGATTTGCAAAATGGTTATTGTATCTCGCATAGCTCTGAAAAGAATGATCGTAGAATAATGCAAATTTATATTCGTGTCTATCATGATGTCTAGTTGTACACCTGCATCTTTGGTCTTAATAAGAGCTCCCGTTTTAGAGATATTTGCGACTTTACACGATTGTTCGTGACGTCTGTATGTAGGTATGTGTGCGTGTGTGTGTGCTATTCACATAAACCATAAACGGTTAGACGTAGAACTCCGAAAATTGGTATATAGGTTTGTTATAACATCTAGTGAGGCATCTTTCTGTGTAATTTTTGTTTGAGTTTCCGTTTTGGAGGTATTTATGAAAATTAATTTCATAATGACCAAAAATATAAAGGTTTTAGCCATTATATATAACATACCACCATAGAGATTTCAAAAGAAGCTATTTTTAGAGGCCTTAATGATATTGTTATGAAATATGTCGACATTTTACGTGTAAAAATTAATTCTTAAAAGCATGAGCAGGTTCTACCCAAGCAGCACCGAAACGTTCTTTGAACGTTCAAAAATTGTTCTACAAACACGTTCTAAGAACGTTCACTTTGAACGTGTTATAGACGTCTATTTGTCCATCTTGAATCAGGACAATAGTACGGTTCAGAGAACGTTCAATGAACGTGTAACTATCACCATCGGTGTTATAGAAACGTTCTGAGAACGTTCTACGTATATGGTCTCAGAACGTTCTAAACGTTTTTAGAACGTTTTCAAAACGTTATACACATTTTCAGAACGTTCTAGAAAACGTACTGTAAACGTTCTAAAATAGTGTAGAAAAAAAAAACTGTGACGTCATTATAAAAAAAAAAAAAAAACACACCACAGTACGGGCGTTTAAAAGTAAAAAGTACATATTATTACTTACAAACTTTGAATAAACACCATAAAAGGCAATAAACTCGCAACAATTGTTTCGGGTGGAAAAAACACACGACCCTTCATCAGGCGAATAAAGTAAGCACGAGTGCTGCAGTCAAAGCGGCAACGCACCAATTGCGCAATTCTATATTCTATGACAGTTTTCCGAAAAAAGTGCCATTACGTCTCTTTATCCCTTAAAAAATTTCTGAAATTTTTTCTTTTTCTTTTTTTTTTTTTTTTCATTTTTTTTTTTACCTTGATCTGAAGATAATGAAGTTATAGTATTAATTACAAAACTTTGAATAAACACCATAAAATGTAAGAACTCGAAACAATTGTTTCGGGTTAAAAGAAGACACAACCCTTCATCAGGCGAACAATGTAAGCGCGAGAGCTGCAAACAAGCACGTTGAGTGTGTTGAATGCGTTGCCGGTTTTTTATTTATTTATTTATTTATTTTATTTATTTATTTATTTTATTTTTTGTAGCAGCTGCGAGTTCTTGCCTTTTATGGTGTTTATTAAAGTTTCGTAATTAATACTATAACGCCATTATCTTCAGATTAGGGGAAAAAAAGAAATTTTTTTTAAATGCAAAAATTTAAGGAACTTTTTAAGGGATATAGAGATGTTATGACAATTTTTGGGAATTACTGTCGTAGAATATGGAGTTTCTCATGCATATACGTTGAAATTAAGTATGTTAAAATTTCACAAACATTATTTGAATTTAAAAAAAAGTAATTCATATACCTGTTGCTGTGTTGTATCATTCTTTATCTGCTATGTACAACTAAACTCTTGAATTATTTTGCTTGTTTTAATCCTTGGGATTCCGAATGCATCATCTTGTGAGTAATGTTTGTTTTTTATAGTTGTTTTCTGTTTGATTTTCTGATTTCTTGAATTAATAGTTTATTCCAGGGATGCAGAAAATGTTCAAACCTCGGAAATTTCCCCCAAACACAATATAAATTTCCCTCAATAATGCAAAAATCTACTTTGCTATACAAAGTCATTTGTTCTATGTAATAAATCTTTAAGAGAATAAATATACAGTGTAACATAAAAATATCGCTGTTAGTGTATAAGCACTTCAAAGTAGCAAATTCTTATTTTTGATTTACATTTTTATTTTCTCTTAAAAAAAATATTCAAAATTTCCCCCGAACCTCGTTCGGGCATATTCTGCACCCCTGGTTTATTCCACTTTATTCTTCATTTTTAACTTCAATTAATTTCTTGTACGATTTGGTGTCTGCTGGCGATTTGCTATTATAGCTTCTAACGAACGAAATCGTACATTGGTGCTCAATGGTGAAAAATGTCACCACTGACGAGTTTTTTTTTCTTTTTTTTTTTTTTTCTTCTTTTTCACCGTTCTGAGCTTTTCCTTAAAAAAAAAAAAATGCTTTTTTTTTTTTTTTTTTTTCCTCGTTGCTTGTTTGTAACTTTTGATTTGAGTTTCATGTCGTTTTTACGCACCGGCAAAATTATTAAAATTGCAACGGATAATCTAGGAATAAATGTATGATTAGATTGAAGTTAAATAAAATTAAAATCACTAAACAAAAAATAAATGTTTCAATAAATCACAATCAGTCTCCACAGGTTATTTAAATTTGTTGTAATTTCCTTCTCATTGTTCTATGTGGTTTCAGAGATCTTATATCGGTTGCCTGGTTTTAACTACGATTAAAAATCATTTATACATATATATATATTAATTTTTTTTAATACAGCGTGCAAAGATAGTCACGAGAATGTCTTTATCTCCGCAACTATTGGTCGCAAACATATAGTTTCAGTTACAAAATGTTTTAAAAAATATGAGCATTTGCGGTATGACATGTTTAAATTTAAAATATCTATTTTTTCAAAATTACAAAAACTAAATTTTTGTACAGTCCCAGTCCCCTATAGTGAAATTTAGAAAAATTGACACTCATCCTAACAAGAAGTTTCATTTATATTCTCCCAAAATGGAACAAGATATTTAAAGTTTAGATTTTCTAACATATTTCGGCCTTCAATAAGGGATCGGTTTAAAAATCCTAATTGGACTTTGTTTGCATTTTCCCTGGGTTTATTAAAGAATTTTTCATTGACTTTTTAATAAAGCCCGAGAAAATGCGAAATATTCCTAAATTTTGAAACTAACTATCTCAGACAATTTTGGGTGCACAAAAGTGAAACTTTTTGTGTTACATAGGTTTTTTAGGTTGGAACTCAACTTTCACTATTAGTGTCATGAAAATTGTATAAAAATTATCAGTTTTTGTGATTTTTAATAAATTAATTTTTTTAATTTAAACATGTCATATAATGAATTCTTACATTTTTTTAAAATACATTTTCTTATTGGAGGACGTCTGAGACCAATTGTTGCGCAAATAAAGGCCTGCTCTCGACTTTGCACCCTGTATATTCTAAACATTTCTGGGTACTACTTTGTAAGTCCATGGATAGTTTATAAATATATTTGAATGCTGAAGTTCATAGAAAGTTTTAATATTCCAACATAAAAAATAATTTCAAAAATGAATGTACCAATACACCGCTAAAATAATATATAATTGAGTTTAGAATATATTGTTAATTTATAATAATAAGAAATTGAAACAAAAAATTAAAAATTAGTTAGAAGGAGGAAATTTTAAAAATTTCCAAATACTTAAATACATATATATATTTTTAATCAAAATATTTTTCTAAAATATTTAACATACTTCATATTTTTAAATTTCAGTGCATGTGTGTATAAATATTTTCAGTTTACAGCAGCAGTTTACAAAAAAGATGTTTGCAGGTATTTAAATTTATTCCACATGGCAATGTAATTGGTATTCTTTAAATGTTTAAATTTCTTTAAATTGAGTCAACGCAATTTTTACCTCATTTGATGTAATTATGCTATCATATGGCATATTAAATAATTGATAAATGTAAATATTATTAGTATTAATAAATAATATAGTAAATCGTCCTTTTTTTTTAAGCAGAATATCTTTTTTTTATAAAGATGTGGAATAAAATTGAATTCAATCTTTGTTTTATTTTGCAGTTAAACAATTTCATATATTTTATTTAATAAATAACAGTAAAGAGATATTTAAAATTGTAAGTCGGTGAAACTTAGGATATTATTTTAAAAATGTGCAATTTGCATAACCTAGATTGTATATATATTATCATATAAACATTAAATAAATACTTCAGAATTTAAAAAGAAAAGAAAAAAAGAATTACGAACCTTCTGAATTTTCATAAGAATTTTTTTCAAGAAAACATCCTTCCAACTAGCATTTTAAAATACACAATGACCAGTCGGAAGGGCATTCACTTAAAATTAGCTTTTATCTTGTAAAGTCTTTGTGACTTCTTCATACTTCATTCAGAATTATAATAACCAAAAATAGTTATTTTAACAAATTCCATCTCAGAAGACTAAATTAATAAAATGAATCAATAATTTCTAAGCGGTTGTCTGTAAGAGGAGCAGTTTTTTCTGAGATTCAACTTTCAAGTATCAAAAGTTAGGCTTAAGAACATACGCAGATATGAAAATGATTGTTTAATTGATATTAAAATAAGACTTTAATAAATAGAACATAGAGAATATTACAGGTTAAAAATATTACATTTTTACCTTTTCTAAAGCTTATCCTAGTCTTTATAACGCTAAAACTGAACAAATCAGATTACATGTTTTAAAATTACAGCCTCACATAACGACACGACTTTCCCAAGACCTGGCGCCGCGCCTGGCGTTTGACTTTGCAGTTGCACGGTCAGCGAAAATTAAATAAATGCAATCCACAGATGTCGATGTTATCATCTGCTCTCCCTTCCTTCTTGCATCCGCAATAATCATGTTTCAAAGTTCAACATTTGAAACAGAAATTTATTAAGCATTTATAGCTGTAGAAAACATATAGTCAATATTTTAAGGAAAAATTTAGTGGAGTTAAACAATTATTTAAATTTTTATAAAGTATTTTAAAAATTTATGAGATCACTTTATTTTTCCATTTTAAAATCTCGAATTAAACGGAAAAGCATATCTTGTTTTAGTGTATATTTCAGTATTGAACAAAATATTCAGTGAAAATAAATAAAATAAAATAAGACCAATCAAACAGAGTAATGATTTAACAACATGATCAATATTGATAATTTATCAGTAACATTTAAACTTAAATAGAACCATAACTTAAAGAAAATAAGAAAAAAACTCATTTCTGTAACTTCCCGATGAGTATTAGAGACCGCGAGGTTCTACTCTCGAACCTTACAGACGGGAAGTGTTGGTTTCGATTCCTGGTCACGCTCGTCGACTTAGGTTTTCGGAGTTTTCCCGTGATTTTCTTTGAAACTCGCGTAAAGCACTATATTACTTATTCAATAACATCCGTGATTAGCTTTTTGTATCTAAACTCTGGGTCTGGGGAATGCATAGATTTTCATGACAGAAAACAATCATTTTTATGCTGTATAGAAGATCTTAGAAAATGTATTTTTCTAAGGGTTTATTATTATTATTATTACAAATGAAAAAAAAAAAAAAAACGGTAAATTTGTTTTAAATTATCAGAAAACGATGTTTCAATTATTCGTTTTAAGGGTGATATCGAATTCTTTTGAAAGATAATCATAGTGAAAATTTTTATCCACCCCTCCCCCATCCCCCAGGGATGATGTATACTTATTCCTAGGGGAAAAAAACAATGTCCTATGAATAATAATAATAAAAAAAAACTGTTTGACTATTACTCGTTATACATCCAAATTGAATCAATAATATATATCAAATGTATGTCACGCAGAAGGTTTGGTGAGTATATATATTACAGAAGCTGATAGATAGCCTTTCTGTGAATGGAAAATTTTGGAACGTGGCAGTGCCACCTGTCGTCCGATATGCACCCAAAGGCAATCTGTAGAGTTTTACGTAATATTAATTTCACTTACCAAATTTACAATATTTATAAATCACAGAAGTTGAGATTTTCCGTTTCCGTTATGAGATTAAATTGCAACATAGCCACGCCACCTGTTGGCCGATGTGCATCCAAAATGGACCAGTAAAGCTTTGCATAAAATCGATTTCACTTATAACTTCAGTGTATCACAAAATTTATTGTTAAATCACAAGAGTTAAAATATTGCCTTTCCGTTAAAATGATTAAATTGCAGATTAGCAACGCCACCTGTTGGACAATGTATACATCCAAATTGTATTAGCAGAGGTTATGATGATACATGCCAATATATCAAGTTTAATGCATTTGTACACTATAGAAGCTGAGATATAGCCGTCCCATAAATGGAGGGTTTCATTGCATAGCACCGCAATCTATCGGACGATATATCCCAAATGAAATTCAAATAAACTCCAATTTAGGGCAAGATCTAATATTGTAACAAGTTTGGTTGAATTCCATACATTGATTCCTGAAATACAAAATCCACAAAATTTTTCCATGAGTTTAAAATTTTGTAATTTTTTTTCACCTCACCGCTACTGATTATTGAGAAGCATTCTTTACTGACGTGCTAACAAAACGTTAAACTGAAAATGTAAAAAATGCTCTATTCTCTATCTTGCTAAAAATTATAAATTTCGAATAACTTACGAAGTTTTTAAATTAGAATGTTGCAAATCTCTCAATAAGATTCTTATCAATATCATAAGTGATATTTTAAAACTGGTCCGATCTCTCTGCAATCATTTGTTCTTGAGATATCGTGTACATGAACTAACGGGCTATCACACTAATAGGTGCCGAAGCCGATACACATTAACAGATACCATACCAACCTTTTGACTTCCGGATTCCTCACGCCACAAAACGTGTAAAAAAATCAAAAACTGAAGTCAAAAATTTTCATGATTAACCTATTTTCCCAACCAATAGTACTAAAAAGTCATTTTGTCATATTCGTTATAATTACACTGTTACAGAACGTGTTATGACGGTGTCACACTTGAACGTTCTATATAGAACTAGAATTGTACGTTTTATAGATGGTACAAATCAAACATTTTCAGAACGTTCTAAATAATACTATTTCTGAACGTGTTTTAGAACGTTCTTTTGACACGAAAACACGGTGTTTGAACTATTGAAAACGTTATTAGACGTTCACAGAACGTTCCTGTGCTACTTGGGTAGTCGACGAATACACTGTGTATAATGAATATTCAGCCCGTAATGTTACTGTTGAATAAGTTGTCAACATTTTTGCATGTAGAAAGCAATTCTTAAAAACACAAGCATGTTCTAATATACCCTATGCAAAGCCGTAAAAAAATTATTTAAAAATAATATTCGAAAATGCAATTAAATTTTCTATCATTTTGATCTTGTAGCGAATTGAGGCTCGATTATCACTCAAGATACATATGTCTGTTAACATTTTACTCTCGATGTTGTTTACTGCTTCCTCTGTAGCAATAAACGTTAGATTATATATAAATTTGGATTTTCCTTAGCTAATTTACCGATTTTATTGTTCATCTTGTGGTAGCAGTTTTCAGATAATATTTCAAGTGTCAGCATAGAAAAGGATCTTCTCAGTGTTTTGAAATTTATTATACGGTTAAAATCCAGACATAATTTGTCGTAGTCATAAATCGACAACCAAAACTAAATTTAAACAAACAAACTATAATAAGCTACAGTCACACCTAACTCCATTTTTTTTACACTTGCCAGTATTTACTACATATTTTATAAATTTTATTCGACGTTAATTATTTAAGAAAATTCTGAGAGTTTTTTTTAACATGTGATTCAAGATTAGTATAAAAAAAATAATTTGTTGAAAACTTTTTCTGTGGTATATGGACTAAGAAATATCCAGATGCATTAAATTGAACAACCTCTCTTAGCATAGATGAGGGAACTTTCTCTTTTTAACCCGTTAACGCCTGAATCAATTTTGCAAAATATTATTAGCTGATTATTTCACATCTTAATTAATATTGACAAATTACAGTAAAATATATTAACTTAAACAATTCTTTTAATAGTTTTAAATTTAAAGCCTATTCTCATTTATTGACATTTAGTGTTCTAGCGAGAAAACTTCGAGATAACAGATTAATTTCCTATTATATGTTGACAAAGATCTCGAAAGTAAAGTATTATAATATATATTATTATTCAACTTGATTTAAGTTAGTATACCTGCACGAAAAGCAAATATAGGTGCGACGAATGAAAAATCATAAAATGACTATCCAAATTATGAGATAATAATTAATAGTAGGCACATAAAACTTTCAGGGATCATTTAGAGTGATGCTATAAACTGTCACTAAAAAGCAGAAATAATTCCAAGAAACCACAAAAAATATACGTGCTATTTTATTAGCTGTCCTCAAATGAGGACACTGTTCACTAACGGGTTAAACGACTATTACTATAGTAGTAACCAATGTAAATCGAAGTTCTGTGTTTGTTACTACAAGTACTGTGTTATGAAAATAAAATCTAAAGTAATTCCTTTATCCCTAACCTTCAGTTGACGGAAATTAATGTCATACATAACGATATTGTCTGGAGAATTAATATGGAAACACAAGATGAATACTTTTCGTATACAGGATAGTTCAAATGTTTTGGATGTTCTCGACATTTATTCTCATTTATAAAAATTGTGTTTGAATAAAATTGATATTGGTGTTATTAAGTAGTAAACTTAAATGAGACTTAAATGAGTTCAATTTTGTACTAAGAAAGACAGTAATTCACTTAGGAAAAAGCTCATATCCTCCAGAGTAGTAAATATTTGAAACAAAAGTCCAAAACTGACTAGAAAAAGTCATTGAAGAGCAGGAATGGACCCGCGTTGTGGCCCTAAAGCTATCTTCGAGGGTTTAATACGTCTCGCTTATTATGTGACTCGGCGAGGGTGGAGGGGGGGGGACCACCTCACTTAAGAATGTAAAAAAACGAGGGGGGAAAATCTATAGAAAAAAACATGGGATGAAAACGAAAAAAACTCACAATGTTAAGTGCGTAAAAAAAAAAAAAAAAAAAAAAAGATTATTACCGGAAGAAAGTAATGGTCAAAATTCACCAGAAAAAGTCATCGAAGAGCGTGAAGGAGTCGGGTTTGGGCCCTGAAGCTATCGTCGAGAGTGTAATAAGTCTCGCTTATTATGTGTTTTATCAGCATCATTGTCATCGTTATTTTATTGCCTTTCTGTTTAGTATTGTTCACCACTTTTCCACGCGTAACCTCATTTCACTGCTTCACAGGTTGCAATGATATAGTGCAATTTTTTCCCGAAAACGGGAATGCTATATTTCAACTTCTATGGTATTTAACTGTACGAAATTTGATACATGAGATAACCATTATTAAAACGCCTGTTTTAAGCTGTTAGTTAAACTGTCTTACTCTGGATATTTAGTGTTAGTTTTCTCTAAGATGAAAATCGTCTGCATTCATCCTGGTAGAAAATTTTAATATATAATAGTTTTTGTAAATTGTTTAAACTGAGTGAATTTGTATGTAGAAAAATATAGAAGAAAGTCTTGTGGTCGCCGCAACAGACTAGTTTAATAATATTTTCATGAAGATGCTAAATTTTACTTACTGAAGTTATTTAAGTAATTATTATTATTATTATTATTCAAATGTTCGTATATTTTTAATCTATTACAAATTAATATATATATATATATATATATATATATATGATCATTATTTGAATTTAGTGTACAAACTAATTTATTCTATTGTAATTAATCCTAATAAACTGAGTTTTTCTCTGAATGAAGGATTTTTATCTAATTATTTTACGTAAATTGTATTAATAAGTGTTAATAAGATACCACGTTTCATCAAGATAAAAAAAAATCATTAGAAGAAATTAATTAACATTTTTTAACCTTAAATAAAAAATATAATTTATAGATTAATATATTTTACTAATAGTTTATATGTAATAGACTATATGTATTTTACATATATTTAACATCCATTTTCTTAGAAATGTAAATTCTATATACCAATGTATTTAATTCAAAATTGATTAATGAATAATTTGTTCTAATGAGTAATTAGAATTTGTAAGCAAAATGGGAAGTTCAGAAATACTCAAAATCAGTTTTCTATAGATATATTTGAGCAAGACTTTTTTAGGAAAGAAATTAAGATGCTTAAATTACGTGAAATTTTTCGCACTGTTTTCGTATACTTTTTTTCATTTAAATTTTACTTTTATCTTAAATTTAATATCTTAAGTTGTTTTCCTTAAAAAGTCTTACGTAACTAATTATTTATATTGTTTTTTCTTTATTAAGTGTTCATTCTTCATTTTTTTCGAATACTCTTCTAAAACTTCTATCATGATTCATTCATCGTCCGTTTGAATAGTCCATTTGGCGACGTGGCAAATTTATTTTACGTCTCAACCGATAAATTATTTAATTATATTCAACATCTTTATATAAATCGAAAAAAATAGTAATTAGTATGTTGTGACGTCACAAGATTTTTTTGTGCATAATCTTATATAAATTTGCACAGAGTACATTGTTTTTAAATTATTATTTATTGAAATTGTTTTCCCAGCTGAATGCAGAGGATATTCCTATCAGAGAAGTATAACAATAAATGCCGAAAGAAAGTCAGTTTTGTGCGTACATCAGAGGAATTTTTTTTCTATGTTTTTATTTCGATGAAAATGAAAAAAAAAAAAAAAAAAAAAAAAATCGACAACTTTGTGTTAAATTATTACAGATCAATACTTCACCCAATCGTTTTAAAGGTATTGACGAATTCTTCCAAAGGATAACCGTATTGGATATTTATACGCCCTGGAGGGGTGGAGGGGGGCGCTATGCTTTTAAATACGCATACATTTTTTTCTAGTTTACTACTACTGTTATAAAAAAATCATTATTTTTGCAGCCATGCAGAAATAACTCTCAATGTATACATTAATACGAAATTTTGTCCTCTATTGCAGTGCTAAAGGATCAGAAAAAATGAAATCACAGTGCCACCTGTTGAACGATTGATCCTCAAATGTAATCAGCTACAGTTTAGGTCACGGCCCAGCTAAATATAAGTTTGGTTAAATTCCGTTCATTGGTTCATGGAACACAGTGTCATCAAAATTCGTGACACACACAGACAAACGCTCAGACACACAAATTCACAGACACGCAGACTCACAAAACTTAGACATTTTTTAAAGATAGTCAAATCATGTTCAGAACACCATAAAACATGTAAATCCATCGAAAACTGGCGTTCGAAATTTTTATTAATTCAATACTTTTACTTTCAATTGAATACAATACGTTTACAATAATTTTTACTTTCTTCTATTCATATAAAAATAATATCAATATTAAATTTTTGTAATAAATTATTTAAGTATTAATAATAACCAAAAATATATTTAAGTTAAAATATATTATATATATTTATATATATATCCTATTTTATTTAATATTTACACTTTAACTAATACAAATGTCGTGTTTATAAATTGCACTAATGAAGAAAATTTTATTTATTTATTTTAGTCCTTTTATAGTTCTGCTGTTGTGTGAGGTTGCATGTCTGAGTCACTATATAGCCCAAGTAAATTTATGGTCCTCGAAAAAAAAAAAGTATATATATTAAAAAAGTGTTAATAAAAATTAAAATAATTGATTAAATGCGGATTTAATTGATATATATATATTTTTTTTTTTTTTTTTAACTAGAAATTATAATATCTATAACATGATGAATCGAAATATGATTAATTTAGATAATTTATCAAAAATAAATAAATAAATAAATAAAATTATATAAATACTAAATAAATAAAAGTAGGGCTTTTTTTTCCACGTTTCCAAATGATATCAAATAAGTTTTCAAAAGATATCAACATAAATTATTTTCTTTACATAAGAAAATTTTATTCTTTTTTACAAAGAATAAATAAATAAATAAATAAAAAGATCGCCTAAAAGTCGTAGACTAGTGAATTATAAAATGAAATGTGTTTTAAACTAATATTGCCTCGTTTGAAACATTTATGCCAGAATAATGTGACTTATAATAAAGTCGTAAATCAAATACTTATTTTCTTTATATTTGTTTAATAAAATAAGTGTAATTACGTTTATTTTTACTTTTAAGAAAATAAAAGGAAGCTAATAAATGAATTTCAAAATAATACATCTTATTCTAAAATCTAATTATCTTATGACCGGTATGATTAATTACATATTTTGATATTATAATGATTTTCCAGATAAATTACATTCTGTAATTTATGTTCTACATTTCAATTTTTCAACTGAAGAAGGATAATTGTCGAAAAAATAAAACATATATATTTTCATAGGATATATATATATATTGAAATAAATTATTAAACTGGCTGTGTAAATTATTTATTTTTCATTTCTTTTAACTAAATTTATAATCTAACAATAGTATTAATCAAAATATGAAATATTAAAAATTTAGATATTTAGATACCCTAAAAAAAAATATTCTTAACCCTTTCGCTACCAGCGTCACATATATATGTGACGACCCGAATTTCTTACCTGAGCCCGGCGTCACAAATATGTGACGGGTGTTCATTATCAATTTATGATAATTGTTTGCACCAAATCGTGTCGCACACAGACGGGTTATGTTACAAAACAATAAAATAGATACAGGATGTTATTGGTCTTAGTTAAAACGTTATAGATACATTAAATGACAATTGGTATCATATTTAAATAATAATACGTCTGGGCTGTAGTGGCGGTTTTTCTCCTGAGGCTCTGGTAGCGAAAGGGTTAATGTGATAAATTTAAATAGAAATATTTTTGTTAGATTATATATATATATATATATATATAAATACACTTACACTGTTAATTATTTTGTTACACACTGATTCTACAATAACTGCAAACGTAAGACAGTAAAAATTTCTATCCTAATTTCGAGCTTGGTTGAACTAAAATTTGTTGTTACGGTAGTTGCAACCATAAGATAGTCAAACATTCTATTCTGTTTTGGTGTTTGTTTAAACCAAAACTTGGAATTAGAGTAACTGCAGATTGTGAAACCTGTTATCATAATTTGGTGCTTTGTTAAACCAAAACTTTGTTCTTGAGTACGCTGTAAAAAAAAAAAAAAAGTCTCCTTTGCTCCCATAAATTTTCTGTAATTTGAGAAAATAGTCGTAAATTATGGAAAAAATTGTGTTGACAAAATGTATTTTTCTGTCATTAAAGAAAATTTCTGGCAGCAAAGAGTACTTTTTTTTTTTTACAGTGTAGATGCAGCCAGAAGATATTGAAACCTTCTTTCATGATTTAGTGCTTGGTTGAACCAAACCTTGATACTACAGTAGATGCAACCTTAAGAAAGTGAAACATTCAATTATGATTTGGGGAACCAAACCTTTGTACTACAGTAGATGTAACCATAAAATAGTGAAATCTTTTAATATGATTTGGTGTTCTTTCTATATTCTTTCTATGACGTAGGCATCCACTAAGAAGCGATTTTACAAAATTCGCCCCCCAAGGGGGGGAGGGGGGGACAAAACAGGATTTCACAAAATCCTTCATATCTCAAACAAAAAAACAGATATCCTTAAAATTTTTGCTTTAAAATATAGCTAATACAAATGTCTAAAAACCAATTTCTGAAATTTTCAAAATTCGGTCCCCAAGGGGGGGGGGGGGGTAGGGGGGCAAAACGTGATTTCACATGCGCAAAACGTGATTTCGCATAATCCTATATATCTGAAACCAAAAAATAGATATACGTGAAATTTTTTCTCTAAAATATAGCTAATGCAAATATCTAAAAACCAATTTCTGGAATTTTAGAAATTCAGCCTCCAGGTGGGGCAGCAGGGGGGGGGCGGAGGCTATGGGGCAAAAACAAATAGAAATACAGTTAGGGCGTTCAAAATTGATAAAGATAGGTTTTAGAGGCCTGCAAGTCAAATGAGATATTTTCGATTGTGTAAAGTTATTAGGAGGGGAAGGAAGGGGGTAGGGGAGAGGGGGGGGACAAAAAATAAAAATAGAGTTAGATCGTTCAAAATTGGTATATAGAGGTTTTCTATACGTACAAATCGATTGCGGATGTTTTCGAAGTTGTAAAATTATTAGGTGGGGCGGTAAGGGAGGGCTATGGGCAAAAACAAATAGAAATACAGTTAGGCCGTTCAAAATTGGTACAGATAGGTTTTAGAGGCCTGCAAGTCGAATGGGGATATTTTCGAAAATGTAAAGTTATTAGGAGGAACGGGAAGGGGGGCGGAGGGGCAAAAAAAGTAAAATAGAGTTAGATGATTCAAAATTGGTACATAGATGTTTTCGATACCTACAAATCGATTGCGGATATTTTCGAATCTTTTAAATTATTGGGAGGGGCGGGAAGGGGGGGGAACGGAGGGGCCAAAAAATAAAAATAGAGATAGATCGTTCAAAACTGGTGCATAGTGGTTTTTGATACCTACAAATCGATTGCGGATATTTTCGAATTTGTAAAATTATTAGGATAGACGGGAGGGGGGGGCGAAGGGGGAAAATAATAGAAATAAGAGTTAGAGCATTTTGGGAATTTTTTCCGAAGGCAGTGAGAACCGGGTGCGACATTTTTCCTAATCAGATTTTGTTTCTCTTTTCATTCACGTGATAAAAATGAATGCAATTTTGAGAATTCAGTAATTAGAGTGATTCATTTAAAAATAGGGACCAGCGAAGCGGGCGTCGCCTGCTAGTATGTAAATAAATCTTGGAATTAGAGTAACTGCACATTGTGAAACCTGTTATCATAATTTGGTGCTTTGTTAAACCAAAACTTTGTTCTTGAGTACGCTGTAAAAAAAAAAAAAAAAAAAAAAAAAAAAAAAGTCTACTTTGCTCCCATAAATTTTCTGTAATTTGAGAAAATAGTCGTAAATTATGGAAAAAATTATGTTGACAAAATGTATTTTTTTGTCATTACAGAAAATTTCTGGCAGCAAAGAATACTTTTTTTTTTTTTTTACAGTGTAGATGCAGCCGGAAGATATTAAAAACTTCTATCATGATTTAGTGCTTGGTTGAACCAAATCTTGATACTACAGTAGATGCAACCTTAAGAAAGTGAAACTTTCAATTATGATTTGGGGCTTAATTTAACGAAACCTTTGTACTACAGTAGATGTAACCATAAAATAGTGAAATCTGTTAATATGATTTGGTGTTTGATTGAACCAAAGCTTGGTGCTAGAGTAGCTGCAACCATATGATATTGGAACCTTCTATCATGATTTGGTGCTTGGTTGAACCATACTTTGGTACTACAATAAGTGCAACCATGAGATAGTGAAATGTTATACCATGTTTTAATGCCGAATTGAACCAAAATTTTGTACTAGAAAAACTGCAACTATAACATGGTGAAAACTTTACTAAGATTTGGTGCTTTTTTTAACAAGAAGCACCAGATCATAATACAAGGTTCAAGCATCTTATAGTTGTAGTTACTGTAGTACAAATTAGGAATGTCTCCATATGTGCATGCCCAGAAAATTTTCAAAAAATATTGAAAATCCTTCTCAAAAATATATATGATTATAAAAAGTAATGGAAAATCCGTTTCTTGTCCATTTAACGCTTGTTGGTGACACAAGAAAATTTGAGGCAAAATGTTTTTTTTTTTTAATAATCGTAAGAAGTAAGATTGTATCAAATTAACACTTTTGCAACTGCACTTTTCTCGTATATATTTATTTATAAATGTATAAATTGAAATTTAAGGATCGTATATTAACATCTTCCTTAATTGTATATAACTAAAATTTACTTAAAATTAATTTAATTTTTGCGTGTAGCTTAAGAGAATGCATTTTCTATTTATTTTAATTGCACTAGAGGGCTCTGTTCCCTGCTCGCTCGGCTCACCAACCATCGGGGTAGGCTTCGCTGCCACTCCAACACTCCAATTCGCGTCGTTTATTAACCCTGTGGGGTTCTGCACCGCAAAGCTCGTCAAAATTCCCAGCTCGAACATTAAAAAAAAAAAAAAAAAAAAAAAAAAGGTAGTATATGGAAAAAAAAAAAATTCTTCTCTTTAAAAGGTTTTGATTTTTTGATTTATAAAATATTTAGGTAAAAAGTCGATGTTTTATAAATTAAAAAACATACATAACCCGCTAATCCGTATTTTCTTAAAAGTTTTATCATTTGCGAAGAAAATTAAAGGGCCTTTCTAATGAAACATAAAGTATTTGAGCCAGAAAAGAAAAGAAATAAATACACAGTTTTTTTTTTTTTTTTTATGTCAAAATATTAAATATTCGTATTATTATTTAAGTCGCATCGTTGGGATTGGGAAAAAAAAATGTGCTTTCGAATGGTGTAGATGTTTATTCTTTTACACTGAATTTGAATTATAAAACAAAGCTTTTAAAGAAAGAGCTGAACACATCCATGTGCGTATTTCACAAATAAATAAATTATTAGCTCGTTAAATTTTTGCAATCGAATTTCAAACTTTCTAGAGTTTGCTCCTCCCATTTAGATAGATATTTAAAAAACAATAATAACTGATTTATCAGGAAATGTTTTGAGTTCGATGTTTCGTAATTTTTTAAATGTATATGAATTACTAATACGTATTTCGTTAAAAGTTTTATAAGGTTAGAAAGAAAATTAAATGATTTTTATAAAGTACTTTTTATTAAAATATTGATCGAATAGTTTTTCATACAATATGATTTAAAAAGAGATAATTGAAAAAAAGCAAAATTTTGGATATCTTTAAAAATTTTTAAGTGTAAAATTCCGTATTTAAAAAAAACAAATTCACCATTAGAATTCCTCAAGATTGACGTTTATGTGAAATTTTGCTCAATTTTGCCATGTTAAGAAATTCGTAAATTTCCAATAACTTACGAAATTTTTATATTTGAAAATTCATAGTCATTAATATTCATGCCAGTGTCCTAAATAATATTTCAAAAGTAGTCTGACATCTTTACGATGAAAATATCGCTCAAAATTGACGTTTATGTGAAATTTTGCCCTATACTGCCATGTTAAGAAATTCGTAAATTTCCAATAACTTGCGAAAATTTCAAAGTAGCATATTTATAGTTACTGATGTTAATTCCGACATTAAAACTGATATTTTAAAACTGGTCTGACATTTTTACAGTAAAACGTTTCCATTTAATGCACGTTTAAGTGAATTTTTGTCCTATTCTCCCATGTTAAGAAAATCGTAAATTTCTAATAACTTACGAAGTTTTTAAATTCGAATATTGCAAAGGAATAGGGTTCTTGCCAGTGTCGAAAGTAATATTTTAAAACTGATCTGACCTCTCTGCGACAATTTGTTCTTGAGTTATCGTATACACAGACTAACAAACTAACGGACTAATAGACTAACAGACTACCATACTAACAGACACCCTACAGACAGACACCATACAAATTTTGTCATTTTCGGATTCCTCACACCTGAAAACGTGTAAAAAAGTAAAAAAAAAAAAAAAAAAAAAAAAAAAAAAAAACCGAGGTCGAAAATTTCCACGATTACTTAAGTTCCCCATACCTAGTATAGTATAATGGGGAACTAAAATGTAAATTCTGTTTAAATAATTACGGCTCTCTTCAAACTGGTGTTTGAAACTTTTTTGCGTACAAAATCTATTATCGGAAGAAAAAGTGTAACATTATTTGTATCCTTCGACTTGATGCCACTGAGGGTTTCGTACAAAAGTTTACATTTCCATTTAATATTTATAACTTGTTTGTTCAATAAATTATATATTCAGGTAACAATTCTTATGGTTTTTGGTATATTTTTTAGAGATTTGCGTTTTCTCAGTTTGCATTTTTTCCTTCAAAACGCTAAAACTTCCACTAATATTTAGAGAAAGACTTAATAATTTTTTGGATGTTTAAGATAATCTCTTTCAAAGAATTAGGATGAATTTTGAAATTTATTCGTCGGTTTTTAAGGAAAAATTAAAAAATCTGGTGTGAAACAACCACACGACTTCCATTACCCACTATTACACATATTATATGTATTTTTGAGAGATAATGCGATCAGAAAACATAAAAGTGAACTAAAGAGAAAATCGTTAGAGCCGTTTTTGAGATACCAACTTTTACAAAAAATCAATTATTGACCGGAAAACAATAATTACATACAAAAGGATCTTTAAAAGTGAGTTAATATGGCGAGTTTTAAAAAAATCCGTACAGCTGTTTTTAAAGGAACGCCCTTCGGAGACCTGAAATTGAGCTATTTATACAGGACGCCTATCAATTTTTCTGAACTAACCAACTATATCATTCGCAAGGACATCTAATAGAGTGTTTATACAGCAAATTTGAAGAAAATCGTTAGAGCCGTTTTTGAGATACGGACTTACGGTCCCACTTCCGGTTAAACTCAATTATTGACAGGAAAACAATAATTACATACAAAAGCATATTTAAAAGGAATTAAAATGGCGAGTTTGAAAAAAATCCGTACAACTGCTTTTAAAGGAACGCCTTTGCGAGGCCTGAAATTGAGCTATTTATACAGGACGCCTATCAATTTTCCTGAACTAACCAACTATATCATTCGAAAGGACATCTAATAGAGCGTTTATATAGCGAGTTTGGACTCAGGGGACCTTAAAACGTGTAAATCAGGTGAAAACCCGATATCGAATTTTCAGACCGAAAACAATACTTCCATTACCTACGGTAGTAGGGTAATGGAAGTAAAAATGCATGCTTATATATATATATATATATATATATACGCATGATTTTTGTTATATTTATATACCTTATATTTTTTTTTCATTTAGGGGTGTTGCAAAATCCATTCCTAATTCTTCTAAGTTCCATTAACATTAAAAATATTATTAAGTATTTTCTTAAATATGTGTAGGAGTTTTAGCATTTTGAAGATAACGGATCCATGACAAAATGAAAACTGAGAATACTCACTTTAAAGATTTCAAACTCGTAGGAAAAAAAAAGTATAAAAAAAAAATAAGAATTATCCTATGAACATATATTTTACTGAAGAAATTGAGAAAAAAAAAAAAAAAAAAAGGGCATGAATAATTGCAAGTTTAAAAAGCATGTTGAAAAAGCATTTTGAGCAATTTCTACTTATATCTTCTAATGTATTCGCTATTTTTTGTGTGGCTCTGTAAAGTAGGGATTAATAATAGAAAAATTGTTCACCTGTTTATGTTTTATTTAACGAAAATGTATTAATATATGCTATCATTAAACAATTCGCATAGACCTTAATATAAACAATTTTTTTGGGACTGTCTAAGCGCAAATCAGTAGTGATACGTAATGAATTTACCGTAAAGAATGTGCAATAATTAATCTAAGTAATATATACACATTAGAGTGTAATTAAACCAACATTCATACAAATGAAAGTCATTAATAATTTTTCAATTTTGTTAGAAAGTACTAAAAGGTAAAGTAGCGTGACGGTACTTTTTCTTAAAAAAAAAAAAAATGTCTATGTGGGTAAAATATGATTACCAAATCTATCTGTATACTTGTATTTAAAAAGTGCTTTTTTTTTTTTTTTTTTTTTTTTAAATAGATGTACTTAAAATTCACTCACTCGAAAGTACTTGTTAAATATTTGAAAACGGAAACATTTTACAACCTGAAGTACCCTACAAGATGGTGCTTCAAGAAGAATATAATAGATCGTTAAAACTTAAAATACTTTTTTTTCCCCCTGAAAACACTTTTATGGAGTTGATGGAAGTCTCATATAGCTGCCATATTCTTCGATAGCCACAATATTGTTCTTCTTAAAATAGAAAGATATTTTTGTTTGTTTTTAAAGTAAAAGAATTTAAATATAATATTCCTTCTTTTAAAAATAATTTCATTTAAATAAAATCTATGTGTATATATTTTTAAGTCATTACAGATCATTAAAACTTTTTATTTGCTTAACGTTCTTGATATTCGAGTAACCAAACAATAATAATATATAAAATAATATCAAACATGAAGACCATTTTTATTCTTGTAGATATCGTTGTATTTTATTTGAAACAGTCACTTTGTCACTTATTATTATTTTTATTATTTTCGCTTGGTTTTAGCGTCTATTTAATATTTTTTTCTTTCTATTAAAAGCGTTAAAATATTTAATAAATTCCTGATTTTTTTTTTTTTTTCCAACGGAAGTCCGAAAGTGATGTTATAAATTATCTTGTAACTTTTATTTATATTAGTGATATTAAACATGATTTAAAATCGTTATCAGTGTCATAACGCAGTTAAGATGACTTGAAGGTTTCATGTATTCTTGAAGGTTAGGTATTTTATATTTCAGTTTAATTGTTTTTAATTCTTCTATATTAGATTTGTTCAATAATGTGTATATTCAGACAAAAATTGTTATGTTTTTTGATACATATTTTTTTTAAAGATTTGAAATCTTTAAATTGCATTTTCTAATTTTCTTTTTTCATAAATTCATCATCTTCAAAATCAATAAATTTTAAAATTTATTCATTAGTTTTTGAGAAAAAAAATTATAAAATACATGTCTGTGTAAAAATTTGAAAAAAAAAAAAAAAAAAAAAAAAAAAAGGGGGGGGGAATTTTTCTTATATTTTTATTTTTAATATACATATATTAAAGATAATGCAAAATCTATACCTTATTCTTTTAAGTAGGTTTAAAAAAAAAAAAAAAATGTCATATTTTAAATATTTGTAGAATTGTTGCCTGAATGTATATTTTATTTAACAAACCTGACATAGTTTAATTTATAAATATTAAATGGAAATATAAACTTTTATATAACACCTTCACTGGTGTCAAGTCAAGGGTGCTATAATTTTTAGGATTAATTAATTATTTATTATACGGAAATAATTTTAATTCGAAAACCTATATATAACATTTTTTAAAAAACGTAATTCAAAAACACAGAGTTTTTAAAATAATAAATCAATAGAACATCTCTTCTAAAAATCTTTTTTTTAAATATCTTCTTTCTAAAAATGGTTGCAACAATTTCGTATAACTGCTGTTATGTTTTATATAAAAAGAAGCGACAGAAAAAAAAAGAAAAAACTAATAATAATAAGTAGTTTTTTCTAAAGAAAAAAGAACTTTTGAGCCGCAGTATTTATCTATCTCTTTTTAAGAGATTACCAACTTCAGAGATTCTTTTTCGTAAATAAAAGCAAACACAATAAAAATGTAATAACTTTTTCTTTATCTTCTCTTGCCACCATTTTTAAATTGATTTAGTTTTTATTTGGTACTTAACTATTTATTCTACATAAAAACTACTAGACAATTGTGATGATTTTTAAATTTTTTCTTATAATCATGCTGCACCAACTTTATGAAAAATGTTTAATTTTAATCAGTAATTAACAAAAGTTTATTTAAACTTTAAAACTTTTTCATGAGTTATATAATAATTACAAACATTATAGGTTTCGAAAGAAAGTTGCCTTTCTTCTTCAGGGGCAAAAATACATGCTACTAAGTTGGAAGCAAAATGAAAACGGTCTTGCTTTTGCCAAAAGATAGTAGAAATTTTTCTCTTTTCACCTGAAGAAGTGTCACATGCTTGTATTGATTTTATGATATGGGAAGACGTTTTAAATATTAAATTTTTATTGTACACCAGTTCTTTAATTTATAATTAATACAAGTAGACATTAGGTAGGTATTATATATTGGGTAACAATACCCGTCATCTCCGTATCTGTGAGATCGCGATTCTGTTCCACCCGACTAAAGTAGCACACTTGTTGATTAAGTTTATATTTCCTCTCATCTCTGACTGCTCTTTCTTGGTGAACACAAACTTTCTAGCAATCGAATTTAGAGTTTTTTTGGACAATGGAGAAGTTTGTAGTGTCTTTTAACTAATCAAGGAAGAGAAGAAGTGACCGTACGATGTGGAAAAGGAACAAAGCCAATGTACTATCAAAGGTAATGTACTATCAGTTTGTAATAACATAATATTAAATGACAACATAATAGCATCTTAGTTAGAATATGATGATTAATTAATCAAATGTTATTAATTTAATAACATGCCTATGATGATTCAGCAGATTATAGCGATGTGTTTATTTATTATATATATATATATATATATATATATATATATATAAACAATTCGAACGATTTTCCACTATTAAGGAATAGCTCGTGATTAAGGAATCTGGGAACGTTCGGTATATATTTTCATAATTTTCTAGATGGATATCAATTATATTTTATCAGATTTTGTTTTTCATTTTTATCAATTGTTTTGTATCGGGTAGCTAAAATCAGTTATTTATAAATAAAAGTTAATTGAACAAAACATTTTGTGTATTTGCAAACCTAAAGATACGATATTCACATTAAGTTTAGCTAAAAGTATATTCTGGTTTCTTTGCAAAACTGGCCAAATCCAAAATAAGAAAGTGAATAATCCCCCCCCCCATCACGTGCCCCCTTTCCACCTTATTTCAAGTTATTGAATATACTGCTCTAACGATTGTAAAACTAAAGAGTTTTGGTTTTATCTTATTTTGTTTAAGTGTTTCAAAAGATCAGCTTTTTCTGAAAATTTTATTTTTTGGAGCAGCCCAATTTGCAACAAGACATTTACGTAACTGCCAAGTTTTTTAATTTATTCCGGAATGCTGTTAGTCCCACGACGTTTTCGCACCGTAATCTTTTTAAAGTAGTTTTTTTCATATTTAATCGTAATTATATATTGAAGAAAATTTTTCTATAAATATCACGGTGTGAAAAAAGGGCGGAGCTAACAGCATTCCGGAATAAATTAAAAAACTTGGCAGCTATGCATTTAATGAATAATTATTTAACACAAATGTTGGTGTAAAACACGTGGTGTTCGAGTGTTGAGTAATTGCGAATAGACATATTGCCTCATCATTCACGACCATCTAGTTCATGAAAAATCATTTCTATCAATATTTAAGGTAAAATACACTGAAAAAACTCGTATTTAAAGATGTAAAATCAAAATTTCATAAGTGTCCCTTTCTTTACCTGATTAATGGTAATTCTAAACATTTAGACTCACGTTCATCATATCATAAGGAAGAAAAAAAAATTAAAGAGTGTATAAGAAACAAAAGGATATGCAATAATTTCATTTTTTGGTTAAAAAGAAATTTGTAAAAAATTATAATTCATAATTGCAAAATATGTATTAGCTTGATGTATTTTTTATGTGTGTAGGTGATAAAAAAAAAAAAAATGTAACGTAAAACTTTTAATACATTTTGCTTAAAAATTAAAAATGTTTAAACAGACATAAGACTTTCGTCAACTCTTACCTCTATTAAATTAATGGTTTTAATTTTACTCCAGCTATAAATAATTTATGCTTTAATTTGTTGTACTTTTTTAAATTTTTATTTTAACACCTACTAACAAAGTTGAAAAGACTTTATTTCTTCGGATCTTCTGTCTATTTGCGTGTCCGAGATTTAAGTTCTATGAATATTTTAAGGACATTTAAAAACAGGCATATATTATTCAACTTCATTATGTCATGTATTTTAAAGGAAAACAGCACAATGGGTTTGTGTACAAAGATATCTAACGTTATTTCAACGTTATATTATTATTATATTTATAAAACATACGTAATGCCTCGTTAATTCACAAAACATGTATAAATTAAAAAAATATTATTCATATGTAAGAAATTACATGTTCTATAAAATACTATCTGATAGCCACTAATCATTGATTTCTAGGTCATTTGGTGTTTTTGAATGACTATATCGTTTTCTAGGCAGTCCTTTCCGGCCACTAAAATTGCAAACCCAACTACTATATATAAGTATATATATAACTAGATTTCTGAAGATAATTAAAGCAAAGTAAATTTGCCGGTAATAAAACCTTTTCATCCGTATTTTTTATTTATTTATTTCATTTTTGCATATTTTTTATTTCAAACTGCAGCTTTTCTGCAGTTATATGTTCCAAATAATCTTCACATTATCTGCATTCTTATAATAGTTTTTCTACATACCTATTTTCGTTGGGTAGCTTACAACATAATAAACATATATTCAAACATAAAAAAATTTTGAGTATAATAATATTTTTTTGAATAAGTATATATTAAAAACACTTTAAAACACATATTAAAATTTATTAAAAATTGTTTACAAAGCTTTTCGCCACAACGTTATGGCATCTTCAGGCATCTTTTTTACTACATCGGGCAAACACGTCGCACCCTCAAGGCTAGAATAAACAAACACATCTGAAGTATAAAAGAAGAAAGAAGCGCTTATCTTGTTAATTTTCTTTACAATGATCCTGGTGCTATTTCTTTATGGTCCCAAGCCGAAATGATTTCTCCTCCACGTGATAATCAAGACCTTCTCCTGACTGAAGCTATCAGTATCATTAAACGCAATAAAGTTATGAATTTTAAAGATTCCGCAATTCTCCATAAAATGTGGCATACATTATGTTAATAAAATTAATGATATTTATATCTTTTCATTTAACTTCTATTTTCCAAGCTGCTTGCTGCATGATGTTGTTAGAATTCTCCTGTCTACTTTTTAAGTTTAAGTTTTCTTCTAAAAATAATTTCGACATGTAACACTGATGTGACCATACTAGAACTCAACCTTGCCTCCTAAATGTATGTAACTATGCTGCAAGTTGTTGTCGGAAACCTCCAGTCTTCTTTTTCAAGATTATGTATCTTCTACAAGACTTTATGACATGTATCCCTAGTGTGACCCTACTAGAACTCAACCTTATTTCCTAAATTCCTGTAAGTACGTAACTACGCTGCAAGTTGTTATCGGAAACCTCCAGTCTTCTTTTTCAAGATTATGTATCTTCTACAAAATATTATGACATGTATCCCTAGTGTGACCATACTAGAACTCAACCTTGCCTCCTAAATTCATGTAACTACGTAACTACGCTGCAAGTTGTTGTCGGAAACCTTCAGTCATCTTTTTCAAGATTATGTATCTTCTACAATACTTTATGACTTGTATTCCTTGTGTGACCCTACTGGAACTCAACCTTATTTCCTAAATTCCTGTAAGTACGTAACTACGCTGCAAGTCGTTATCGGAAACCTCCAGTCTCCCTTTTCAAGATTATGTATCAATTCATGCAACTAATGGACTCATCATACTGTATACACACTAACATTTTTTCCCCAAGATCCTTTGTTATATAAATTGCAGAACTTATCAAGTTCCTTCGTTATATAAATTGATGTCTACTCTTTGTTTGTGTAAAATAATTACCTGAAGATGCCATAACGTTGTGGCGAAAAGCTTTGTAAATATTTTTTTAATAAATTTTAATACGTGTTTTAAAGTGTTTTTAATATATATTTATTACTATGTTAACAAGTGAATTCAATGCGAAGTTTAAACTTTTAGAAGCTTTAAATTTTTATGTAATAATTTTTCTGTTATGTAAATATTCATTATTTATCCAAGATATAAATTGACATAAATTGTACAGTAGAATACAGACAGACTATAATGCTTAAATATGTATATATACATCATTTATTTATTTTCACGTAATTTCATAAATAAGCGTATTATAAGAGAATTCTCGCGAATAAAATTATTTTAAATGAGTTGAATTTATTCGAAAATCTACAGAGATTCTTAATTAATTACATAATGCTTCACTTAGCATGATAGTATGCTGGAATTGAACCCAAAGGTTAAGCCTCCATATTACTACTCAGGACAAATGAACTACTACATAATCACGTAAACTGATTCTCCTTTCAATCATCTGCAGTTTGCGATTTCAGCAAATCCCAAATGTATGAATATCCGGACTGCATATCTCCTGATAAATTTCAATTTTGCATTGTTCATTTCACATAATAGTTCATAGTGCTTAGTAATAAATATAAAATTAGAAAATTAAAACAATTTCTGTTTGAGTGCAAAAATTATATCGAATTTTTAAAAATTGATATATTTAAATCGTAACAGAAACAGAAACATATAATTAGAACCCACGATAAAATTAAATAAAAAGTAATTAAAAAACTAGTATGTTGTGGCCACCACAAGACTTTCTTCTATATTTTCTTATACAAATTCACGCAGTAACAATATTTAAAAAAAATATATATATGATTTTTTTCCAAAGTTTTTTTTCGTTAAAAGTTAAAAAAATCGATAACTTTGTTTTAAATTATCACATACTTATAGTTCAACCATTCGTTTTAAAGGTATTGACGAGACCTTTCGAAAGATACCGATCTTGAAAATTTACCCCCCCCCCCGGGGGGTACTTCCCCCTGGGGGGGGGGAAGCGATGCCCCAAATTTTTTTCCTAATTAACTACTACTATTATCAACAATTCATATTAATTTCACAATCACAGGTTAAGAATAACTCTCATTATGTACATTTATACGAAATTTTGTACTACTTTTGTCCATGTTAAAAATTTAGAAAAAAATACGATCACAGCGCCACCTGTTGAGCGAATGATCCCCAAATCTAATCAGCCACAGTTTATGTCAGGAGCCAACTAAGTACCAAGTCTGGTTAAATTTCGTTTAAAAAAAAAAAAAAAAAAACGATTTTTTTTTTCTTTTTTTTTTTTTTTTTTTCGTTAAAAGTAAAAAAAATCGATAACTTTGTTTTAAATTATCACAGATTTATAGTTCAACCATTCGTTTTAAAGGTATTGACGAGACCTTTCGAAAGATACCCATCTTGAAAATTTACTCCCCTCGAGGGGTGACTTCCCCCCAGGGGGGGTGGCGAGGCTCCTACGCATACAAAAATTTTTTCCCAGTTGACTATCTCTATTATAAATAATTCTTGTAAATTTCATAATGATTACTAAAATATAATTCTCTTTATGCACATTTATACAAAATTGTGTCCTATATCACCATGTTAAAAATTTAGAAAAAGCGAGATGGCAACGCAACCTGTAAGACAATTTTTACCAAAACTTGATAGGCACTAATTTATGTCAAGGTGCAACTACACACCAATTTGTATGAAATTCTGTATAGTAGTTCTTGAGATACAGTTGCCACAAAATTTTGTCACACACACACAGACAGACAGACAGACAGACAGACAGACATTTTCTAAAAATGGTCAAATCGTGTTCTACAGCTCTCAAAACGTGTAAATCCATCAAAAACCCGAGGTCGAAAATTTTTACGAATCCAATACTTTCTCTATATTACATATAGAAGAAAGTAATAATGATATTTAAGAATATTTTACTTTTTTATGTACATTAAAGTGTAAATACTTGCGCACTTTATAGACATAAGCATTTGGAAAAATTAAAATGTAGACGTTTTATCGTGTACCTAAAGAAATTAAAATTTAAAGAACTAGTGTACAATAATTATTTAAACATAAAAACTTCTTTATACACCATAAAATAAAAGGAAGCACAACTGGTTGCGAAAGAACGTGGTATTTCTTCGTCAGGTGCAAAAATACGTGCTGCTAAATATTTTATGTTTAAATATCTACACGAAATATTTGATAGATTCTCTTAGAACTTCAATAAATAAATTAAAAAAAAAAAAAAAAACATGTTATACTGTATACATTTTAGCAAAGGTTTTCTTCCAAATGTAAGAAAGACATTGGTAAGAATTTATAAAGACTAGTATCGTCCAGTGGTCGAAACTCGACCACTTTTTTGAAAAGCAACGCAAAGCAAAGATATTGCTTTCTCCTAAACGGAATTAAATTGCAACACAGCTGCGGCAATTGTTTGCAGATATGCAGTCTAACTTAATCAACAGAGTTTTACTTAATATATTTCTCTAAGTTTGGTACGCGGTAGACGTGGAACATTTCCTGAAATGAGAGAAAATTGCAACGTCAAAATATTTGGGTGATAGAGCCCAAAATCTAATCGGTACCATGTCAAACCAAGGTTCAACCAAATATCAAATTAGATTAAATTAAATCCATTGGTTCGTAAAGTAGAATGTTTGGACTCAAAAAAGACAGATAGTTTGAGAAAATGGTTGAATTGAGTTCGGGAAATCTCAAAACGTGTAAATTCATCGAAAACCGATTTGTTTCGAATTGTTCTAATATTTTAGTTAGCATTCACGTGATGTGAAAGACTTAAAAGACAAGACACATTTACATTCTTTTTCTTTCTTTCTTTCTTTCGAGTTTGAATTTCTTGATATTGCTTAAATATTTATAAACGTAAATTATTGTTTTATAGACTTAATGAAATGCTCATTTTTATTCATTTTCTTCTTCTGAGTATTATGACCTAAGTTTCAACCAGTACAAACTGATTATTGAATATTTACCAAATAAATTATATAATTTTAGAGAAACCAATATCCCTATGGGAAAAAAAAGGAATAACATTATTTATTGTGACACAAACAAAATCTAAAATTTGTATATCATTAATTTGAAATTTCAACTGTACATGCTCTATATACATTAACTTTAAATTTTAGTTCATAAAGGAACTTTATACATTTATTATTGTACATATTTTTGTAAAAGTTTTGTAAAGTTTCAAATGTTACAAACAAGCAGAATTTAGGTATTATCTGAAATATAATTATCTTACTTACATCAAAAAGTAAAATTTTTGGATAAATATGTATTAAAAGGTTTAAAATAATAATAATTATTATTATTTACACGCTTTAGAGAAGTGTTATATATCAAATGGAATAAATTTATAAGTCCTTTTATTTCGCAAGAAAATATTTAAATGTTCTAAAATATTTCCTAATTTATCCTAGATATAGGTAATTATGACTCAACGGAAAAAAAAAAAAAAAATGTCAAATGATACTCAGATTATTTAGATAAGAAGCCTCCAACCATTTTGTATCTTGCATTAGCAAATGAATAGAAATTTACAATATGTTCACGTATCGTCTGGATGACAAATGAACAACCAAAGAAAACAAAATATAGCGTTTTAGAAGAAATGAAAATATGGATGGATTAAAAATCCTGAAATTAGGGGTAGCTCTTAAACACAATCACTCCTACCCAGACTATCCAATATTCTATTTTGCTTATTTTCAAATATTTTTTTAATGAAATTATTGAAACCATTTTATAATTATTGAATTTTACAGACTGACCTTACATCGTCTCCTAACTCTCAAACTTTTGGCAAAAAAATTTCATAATAATGATATTTATTGAGTGAATAAATTCATTATTGTTAAGTTAATAACTTTAAATGTTGATAGAATTTTCAAGAATATTTTTAACAAGAATAGAAAAGAATAGTTATGTGAACGACTTGGTAATAATATAAATATAAGTTTTTATATCTTTTTCTTATTATTGTTATTTTAATAAAACACAATAAAAATATGTTTAGTATAATGGTCTGCCAAAATACCGATCAGAATTTCTTTAAAAATATTGTATTTAATGGAAAATGAAAATTAATGTAGATTATATACACCCCGTTACAAAAAGATAGGTACAAAGCGTTTTTTCTTTGATTTTTGATAAAATAACATTATCTAAATAGTGCTTATCATTTATTATTATCATAAAATAACACTATTCCCGTACTATTTTTTTTAAGACTAAAATTTTTCTAATTTAAAACTACACACCGCGACAAAAAGATAGAAACAAAGATTTTATTTTATTTTATTTTTTAAATTTTTGAATATGATTACTTTGAATATGATTCAAATATTTAATATTTCATTTGATATTATAATATTTTGTTATGATAATAAATGATCAACACAATTTAGATAATGTTATTTTTATGAAAAATTTAAAATAACCTTTTGTTCTTATCTTTTTGTCGCGGAGTGTAGTCTTAAATTAGAAAAATTTTAGTCTTAAAAATTTTCTAAATTAGTCTTAAAACAAAAATGAATCCGGGACTAGTGTTATTTTATGATAATAATAAATGATAAGCACAATTTGGATAATGTTATTTTATGAAAATCAAAGAAAAAGCCCTTTGTACCTACTTTTTGTCGCTTCTTTTGTAATTTTTATGTAATATTTTACAGATATATGAGTTAAGTAAAAGTATTTTTAAAGCTGTACGTGCCTATGAGTTTGTTTTAGGTAATCAACCATGTATTTATACGGAACGTCGCAATTAATATTGGAATACCACTGTTTAGTATTATAATACAGCGCATCCTCTGGTGATGTATTGAAATTTCATTTGAAGTACTTACAAGAATACTCTACGAATAGATTAATACAGACACTAATTTAATATTCTGCAATTGTAGCGGCTGTTAAAGGTACAGCGTCTATTCCAAATATCATTCGAGGTTAAATCTTTAATAATTATGAAACGCAGGCTGATCCTCAACACTCATTTCAGTATTTCTTGAATCTTCAAGCTTATGTAAAGAATTCATGCGGTGTTCTTTGACCAATTTCCCTTCATTAAACAATTTAAATTACCTAATTTTTTTATTTATTTTTAGAATAATGGTTATTTACTTAATTAGTGAATTATATCTGTATATTATATCTATTGTATTTTAAAATTTATTATTCATAAAATTTATTATTCGTAAATTTTCTAAAAGTTGTCTTTTCTTACTTTAAGAACATTGATGTAGATTTAGAATATTTTCATTTAGAATTTCGATCAGACTTAAAGTGCTATTATGCATTCTATATCAAAATTTAATTTCCACAATCCAGTAAAGATCAGTGAAATATAGTCAACAAGTGAAAGGCCAGTTCTCTCTCTAAAGAAATACGAGTATAAATGTAATTAGTCTCAAACATTAATTTTAAATTTCACATTGAAAATTTAATTATTTTAAAGAAATTATTTGTTTGAAGAATTCTTGAAATTATTGTTTGTTAAAATTACGTTGTTAAAACATTAATAAAGAAAGAAATACTATTTCAAAAAAATCATCCCATTAATACATTTATTTTATAAAGGGAAACAAATAAAAATTTCATATAATTTAACATTTTATTTTGCAGAAATATTTATTTCTTATTCAACGAATCTTTTTACTTTCTTCTATATGTAATATAGAGAAAGTATTGGATTCGCGAAAATTTTCGACCTCCGTTTTTTGACGTTTTGGGGTATCCTGAACACGAATTGATAGTTTAAAAAAAATGTCTGTCTGTCTGTGTGTGTGTCTGTAGTTTAGTGTTTTCACCGTATCTCACGAACCAATGAATGAAATTCAACCAAACTTGGTATATAGTTGGAACCTGACGGGGCATGGTGCTGATTAGATTTGGGTATCAGTCGTCCAGCAGGTGGCGCTGTGATCGCAAAATTTCGTATTTTTCACCGTATCTCACGAACCGATAAATGAAATTGAACCAAACTTGGTATATAGTTGGACCCTGACATGGAATGGTGCTGATTAGATTTTGGGATCAATCGCCCAGCAGATGGCGCTGTGATCGCATTTTATGTAAACTTTTAACATGGCAGTATAAGGACAAAATTTCGTATAAATGTACATAATAAGCGTTATTTTGAACTTGTGATTGTAAAATTAATATGAATTATTGATAATAGTAGTAGTTAACTACGAAAAAAGTTTTGTGCAGGTGGGGGCACCGGTTCCCCCCCTGGGGGGAAAGTACCCCCCCAGGGGGGGTAAATTTTCAAGATGGGTATCTTTCGAAAGATCTCGTCAATACCTTTAAAACGAATGGTTGAACTGTAAATCTGCAATAATTTAAAATAAAGTTATTGATTTTTTTTTACTTTTAACAAAAAAAAAAAAAAAAAAAAAAAAAAAAAAAACATTCTAACGAAATTTAACCAAACTTGATATTTAGTTGGTCCCCGACATAAACTGATGCTGATTACATTTGGGGATGAATAGCTCAACAGGTGGCGCTGTGATCGCATTTTTTCTAAATTTTTAACATGGCAGTATAGGATAAAATTTCGTATAAATGTACATAATGAGAATTATTTTTAACTTGTGATTGTAAAATTAATATGAGTTATTGATAATAGTAATAGTCAACTAGAAAAAAATTTCTGTGCATGTGGGGGTACCGCTTTCCCCCTGGGGGGGAAGTACCCCCACAAACAAAGTTATCGATTTTTTTTTTTTTTTTTTTTTTTTTTTTTAATATTGTTACTGGTTGAATATGTATTACTTTTAACAAAAAAAGAACTTAGAAAAAAAATCGTATTTTTTTTTTTTTTTTTTTTTTTTTAATATTGTTACTGATTGAATATCTATATAGGAAAATATAGAAGAAAGTATTGTGGTGGCCACAACATACTAGTTCAGTATAGAAATTAGATTTTGAATAGAAATTTAAAACATTGCGAAACTTGTTTATTTATAATTTTATCTATTTTAATTGCAAGTTAATATGATGAACAAGATTAGTTTATTACAAAAATTAATATTATTATAATTGAACTTATAGAAACAGTACGAAATGCAAATGAATATTCTGGTAATTAATCTTTTAAGACCCTGCATCCTAATCACATGTTTAACATTGGGGAAAATGATTAATACACTCATAATTCTGATAACTTTTCTATGAGTTTTAAGAAATATAACTTTCATAGAAATATTTCTTTCCGAGATTATGAGTCAAAATCAAAGGCACATAGTCCATGATATGTGTATTTTCTATGTGATGTGTATTATGTGAAACCTCAAAGTGAGATTGCTGCACTATAAGATGTTACTAAGTACCGGGTGTGGCGATTAAAAAAAATAAATAAATAAATAAATAAACTGTCCTATTTGGAGGCATTTGTAGCTAAAACTGGTGGACGGAATAAAATTAAATTCCATATGCAGACTGCTGGTGACATAGGAAGTTAATTTCCCGAAAAGAAAAAAAGAATAGTAACAAAAGTTGACGATAGAGGAGTTTTAGCGCTGCTGTCACGTTCGCTTTATGGAATTTGCATAATCTACCTTGATTGTGTAACTATGCGCATATTTCATGTGGTTTTGGGGACCACAGTGTAGATATAAAAAAAATCGCGAGTTTAATATTCTCTGTTATTCTTTTATACATGTGCATTTTTATTCGAACGTTATGGTAATTTTTCAATATCTATTTTTCGTGCATTTATTGTAATATTTTTTTTTCAGTTTCGACAGCTCCGAAATCACATACATGCACTAGGAAAGTTGCATAATCTATATCGATTGCACAAATTTCCTAGTGCGTACGTAACAGTAACATATTCATTAATACTTTTCATGAAGTAACAGTAAACGTTTTATTTTATTTTATTATTCAGGTGCAAATAAATACATTTATTTTTATGTTTAAAAAAAAGTAAACAAATGTGTAGCTATTATATTTCTAAATTGGCATTAGATTTATAATAAATGTTAAATAATTCTAAAACTATTATGATGGCTTTATCTAACATCTTATGAACTAATTGGAATAACGTATTTCAAATGATCAATTCGGATTCCTTGGATAATTTTTCATCTTTTAATTTAGAAACTGAAAATTATAGTGCTAGCATTCAAAATTCAAAGACATAAATAGCAATATTAAAGTAAATAGTAAATGAATTGTAACTATATTATATAAATCTACAGCTTGATTATAATTAAAGTTACGATTTCAAAACGCTATAATTTTAAAACTATCCATCAGGGCAATTTGATATCACTGAGCTCCATTATAACAGGAGAGCTGACTTCGCGGTCAGTCGCCTATTAGACGAATTACTCCTTGATGAATGCATGCGGGGCAAAAAGAAAAAAAAGTAGTCTGTTTAACTATGCGTATGACAGTGTGAATTCTCGATTGTTATTGTTTATTATTTCATTATTCTCCAACATATTGTTAATAAATAAAGTGAATTTTCGACTTTAAGTAGCAGATTATTTTAATATGTATTAAGTTTAATGGTTACTGGAGATATATTTTATATAACTTGCTTATAAATGGAATTGCTTATATTCTACTGAGCCCCATTGTAACAATTTGTAGCTCAGTGTTGTATGCGAAGAATCTTTTTGAATTCAAGCTAACGTTTTGAGTTCCAAACTACTTTATCAACAGTTCTTAAGATTGGAGCTCAGTGTTTGATATTTTACCAGAGCAATCGTGAGGCAATGGAATTTTGTTTGGAAAAAAAAAAAAAAAATGTTCCAAAATGTGCCATTAATTATCCGTAAATGATTTGTTTCATGAAGGTCCTCTTTTTCTCTCTTCATTACGACTGTTTCCGCTGTAAACACGTATTCTTGTCGTTTTGCTAAAAAAATTGTATTAAACCCTTGAAGTCTATTGTTTCTAGCTATTCCATTGTGTTGCTAACAACACTCCTGTGTTTAATGAGTCTCTCTAGGCATTTCCCCTGACATTACCCTGTAGGAACATGTCGGTTCCTTCCTCAAACAAAATTGCATTGCCTCACGATTGCTATGGTAAAATATAAAGTCACTGCGATGGGCAGTTTTAAAATTACAGCGTTTTGAAATCGTAACTTTAATTAGAATCACCCTGCATATGGTACCATGAACTGGGCAATATTTTTAGGCTCTTAAGTTTTGTTCTATTATCAGATTAAGGGTACCAATCGCTTTAAATATTCTCCGAAAAGTGCGGATCATTTTGCACAGAACTTCAGAGAACATAGATAATTATATAATTTTATAGATTTAGAAACATATTATATTGGATGACTATTTTAAGGAAAGATTATTGTTTTCATAAATTACGATAAATTTAAAGTTAAAAAGTGAGTTTTTATCCATAGAAATATAGAATAAAATGTCTATACACTCTCCATATTATTTCAATTAGAGGATTTAATAGAGTCAAAGTCGATTACCTGAAGAAAAAAATATATATATATTAAGAATATATTATTTCTTTATATATCTTTTTTTTTTTTTTTTAAACATGAAGAAGCGAAAAAAATAATTTAGCTATCAAATGTGGTGGAATTATTTATACTTACGATTTTTTCTTTTTAAAATCTAATTATAATAAAATAATCAAAACGGTCTTAATTTTGAGCTTTCAAATTTTCGACATGCATATGGAAAAAGATAAATATTAAAGTATTTCAAAATCTTCAAATGAATTTATATTTTCCCACAAAAAAATTCATTAAACACTATATATTTAAACTGTCTAAATTTGTTGAATGCTTTGACTAACTATATGAGTTCAGAAAGGGTGGTCAATGATAGTCACTCGTTTAATTTGAAGGGAACGTAAAACTTGTGTATTGTTCTTACAGCTAAAGACTAAGACACAATGTAAGATTCTAAAGAGATCATTAAAATTTATTTAAAATTTGCAGCATAGTTTAAGAATCATTAAGAATAATGATTCTTTAAAAAATATTTACACTTTTTAAAGGTTGTACAAGAATATATGTTTATAAAGTTATAATTATAACAAAGTTTCGTAAAGTTTATATTTTTGAAATTTTCGAGGAATAGTGAAATTTTCAATTATGGCATTTAAGATTATAAAAAAAAAAAAAAAAATCCTTGTGTAAAAAAAAAAGAAAATGCAATGTTAAAATGAAAAGCAATTCTTTTATTATAATTACTAGCAGGCTACGCCCGCTTCGCTGGTCACTATTTTTAAATGAATCATTATAATTAATGAATTCTCAAAATTGCATTAATTTTTATCATGTGAAACAAACAAACAAACAAAAAAAAAAAACTCTGATCGGGAAAAATGTCGCACCGGGTCCCCACTGTCTCCGGCAGCGTAGACCCGTGCGCGATGCAAACGCACGAATGCATATACAGTGGTGGCCAAAAATGTGGACATTTTTTGAAAGTTTCATGTTTTTCAAATTTGTGTGCTTGTAGAATATATTAATTTTCACTTAAATACAAATGTTTATATATCAAATTTAAGGTAATGTAATGTAGAATTTAATAATAAAAACAGAATTAAAATATCTGAATTACAAAAAAAGTTATGCTCATTTTAGTACAACAAACAAACACAAATCGTTTTAAATAATGAGGTGTTTTGTAAAAAAAGCGTACTGGCCAATCACAAACACTGTTCTGAGGACCAATCAAATGTCTGTAACTATAGTTTAGGTCATTTGGATGGTAAAAGAGTGATTGTTGTGGAAATATTTTGCGGAATGATACATACCAGTACAATTAAATAGAGTATTGCTGTTTTTGAATATTTTAAGTCCTTTTTTTTTTAATTAAACTAATTTTAAGCAATGTCACCAACAAAAAGAACTGATTGGACATCTACAAAAAGAAGCCGAATTGTCATATTGAGAGAAAATGGCTTCTCTTATGCTGAAATTGCAAGACAAGTTGGTGGTTCAGTGACTTGTTGTGGTGTACGAAAGTTCTGTTTACGTTATGAAAAAGCGAAATCAGTGGAAAATAAGGCCAAATCAGGCCGAAAAAAATGCACAAGTGCTACTGCCGATAGAAAAATTAAACGGCTATGCCTTCAAGATAGAAAAATTTCATCAGATGCCATTAGATGCGAAATGAATGCAGCGGGTATTGCAGTAAGTTCAAGAACAATAAGAAGAAGGTTATCAGGATTTGGACTTCAAGCTAGAATTCCAAGGAAAAAACCATATTTAAATCAAAAGCAACGCGAAAAACGAGTTAAGTGGGCAAAAGAATACATTAAATGTTCAGAAAATCAATGGAAGCAAGTAATCTGGAACGATGAGAGTAAAATATCGCTCTTTGTTAGTGATGGTAGAAAATACGTGAGACGTAGAGTAGGTGAAGCACTTCATCCTGATTGCATTGAAGCAACTACAAAAAACCCAACAAATGTCATTATTTGGGCATGATTGTCTGCAGATGGTGTGGGCCGAATTCAGGTGATTGATGGCATCCTGAATGCCAAAAAATTCATAGAAACTGTCCTGGAACCAAAATTGATACCTTCCATCAGGGATCTCTTCCCCAACAAAGCACCATTTATTTTTCAGCAGGATTCAGCTCTCTGCCCCACAGCAAAAGTATGCAAAGCATGGTTTCAAAATAAAGGCATAGATATATTAAAATGGTCAGGAAACAGCCCTGATCTCAATCCATTTGAAAATTTGTGGCGACGTTTGAAAATTCTTGTACGAAAAAAACGTCCTTCCAATAAAAGACAACTTATTGAATCTATAATTGATTCTTGGCACCATGTGAATTAAATTACCTTCAATTTGATATATAAAGATTTGTATTTAAGTGAAAATTAATATATTCTACATACACACAAAGTTGAAAAACATGAAACTTTCAAAAAATGTCCACACTTTTGGCCACCACTGTATATGAGCGCTGCGCGCGCGTATTCCTTCATCACCCTTATGAATTCTCAAAATTCCATGTTATTACTCATAAACTTCTATTCTTAAGAAAAGGAATTAAAAAAAAAATACATATATTTCTGATCGGGTAAAAACTCACACCGGGTCCCCTCTGCCTTCGTCAGCGTAGATCCCTGTGCGCGCAGTGCTCACGAATTCATATATACGCTCGCTGCGCGCGCGTATTCCTTCACCACCCTTCCTTGCCCTCCTTAATTTTACACTTTCGAAAATATCCTCATTCGACTCGTAGGCACCCAAAACCTATATATACCAATTTTGAACGGTCTAACTCAATTTCTAATTTTTTGGCCCCCTTGAGGACATCTTAAAACATATAAATCAGGTGAAATCTCGAATAATTGCCATTAGCGCCCAAATAATTTAATCATATTCAGAATTCGAAATATTGAAATTTTAAAATATTACAGCGTCATCTGGCGGTAGAAAATTCTGTAATCTACTGTTCAATTCCAACCCAACAAAGCTTTCAAATAACGTATTACTTATAAAATTATTTTAATTAGTAGTTGAGATACAAAAAAAAAAAAAGAAAAGAAAAAACTAATCAGGACACCTTAAAAAGTGTAAATCACGTGAAATTTTGAATTTCATTACTTACGGTAGACGGTTAATAGAAGGTGACAAAAATTTGTGGCGTCTACTCTTGAAATTCAATTCAAATAAGTTTCAAAATGACATATTACTTTTGAAATTATGCTAATTAGAAGCTGAGATACAAAAATGATATAAACACTATTATAAAACGACTTATGTTTGACTTTTTCGTGGTTTTCTCCGAAACTTGCGTAATTCCGGGATAAATACTGTTAAAAATCAATAGTATGAAATGTGAAAGGAGTATCAGAATTCGAAACTCTGCAAAATATAAAAGAATAAAGGCGTTCTGGGTTTTCCGTTGTTTTCTCCGAAACAACCGTTCCTTTTCTACGTTTTTGCCCCTCCCCCCTTTCCGTCCCTTCTAATAATTTTACACTTGAAATTATTCGCAATCGATGTATCTTTCCTTAGAACCTAATAATACCAATTTCAAACGCTGTAACTCTTTTTTTTTCCTTCGCCCCCCCTCCCCCTCAAGCCCTTCCTAATAATTCTACACTTTAAAAAATATTCAGAATCGAATTATCGGGCGTTAAAACCAAATATTACGAAATTTCAACGGCATATCTCAATTTAAAATATATACTGCAAAATATAAAACAAAATTTAATCTAATTTTTTTGTTTATCCGGATATTTTCATGAAAATTGAACAGTAGCTTTATAATATGCTGTCTAAGCCGAATATTAATTCAAATGTAACGTGAATGAAAATTTCAAAAAGTTTGAAAATTGCAATTTTTATCCTCACTGTAAAACACATGACATCTTAATCCGTTACAATCATTTCCTTTTTCATCTCAGACAGTAAGTAGTCTGGCGTTCGAAATGATGTTGCCACAAAAAATTCATACTTTAGTTAATTTAAAAAAAATCTAATTGTTGTACCGATAAGCCGCTTGCACACTTAGATTCGGAAAAAATTCCCCTTTTATTTGGCACCGAAATCGTAACGATCGGACAAATATTTCTAATTTATTTTCCACTTTTTCTGCTTTTAACTCCGTTAAAATATCTTTTTTTATGCAACGGCGGTGAATTCTCAGTCATTGAGATCACTTTCTGATTAGATATGAGTCGACATTTTAATTAATATCTCCACAACTAATTAAATTTTTTAAATTCTGTTTCGAGGAGGACCTTGGAAAGGCTCCAGAGCATCCGTATGTCAATTCTTGTACTTCTGCGTTCAATAGGGGCTGAACGTATAAAAGAACAGACAGACTGACAGACAGACAGACAAACCTTTCCATTTATTATTATAGATAATAAAATATGTTCTAAGCAAATATATTTCCATTTTCCATAGTTGTTTAACTTATATATATATATATATATATATATATATATATATATATATATGTATATATATATATATATATATATATATATATATATATATATATATGTATATATATATATATATATATATATATATTTGATGTATATATATATATTTCCTTCCTCAGGATGCGACTATATAACATTGTCACTGACTTTTGTATTACTTTAAAAGCATTTCACAATGAAATTCAATATTTTTTAAAGAGTTTAAACCATGGAAATAAAAACCTAAGTACCTGGTAGGTTTTCAAAATAGATATAAGACTTAAATTTTGAGGATTAAAATTTTAAGTTATTGTTGATAATTATGATTTCTATATTTATATTTTAAAAACTTTTTATTTTGTTATTAATCACATTTAAAATATAATAAACATTCAGTTACATTCACATTTAAAATACGTTATTACTTCATTCTAATTAAATCTAATTATTTTATAATCATTGTGCATGTCTATAGTTTCAATGTGCATTCGATAGTCTGCGTGCACTCTACATAACTATTTTAGACTTTGGAAAAGTGAAAATTTGTGAAATAATCTATTATTAGAACATGTCTATGTATTATTGTAATATCTTTAATATATAAACTTTATTTTGTATAAATTCAGCTCCTGGTATTTTAAATAAATTTGCAAATAGGCGAAAATTCATTTAGATATTCGTGTAATAAAAATCTTTATTTAAAATTTCTTCATTAGTTTCTTTCTTTTTATTTAATGTTATTGTAATATGTAACACAAAGCATTATGCATGCAATGAAACAGTTTTCTTTAAGATTTAATCAAGTAGCTGTTTCATATGGCGAATGCTGTGAGATTTGTGGAGCATTGTATAGTTTTATACCTGAATATGATGGTTGTTCGAAACGATTACTTAAGGTATCTGCCTACTTACGGAGCACTTTTTTCTAAAAAAGCAATTAAGTAATTATATTTTTAGTTATAAACGGACATATAATGATGAAAAATAGTACATTTTAAGCAAATATTTCTTTATTTTGCAAAAAATAGGTGATTTTCTGTAAAAAATGAGCAAAATTTCACGTTTACGCCAAACCTCATATACTCGATAAAAATTAATATAATTCAATATCCATTGAAATACGTAATGATATGACCCTTATCTGTGCATTGAACTAAAAATTAAGAGATATTCTTAAAATTGACTGAAATATGGCTACTAACAGAGAAAAATACAGATTTTTCCGAAAAAAAAAAAAAAAAAAAAAAATCTGTTTTTTAGAAAATAAACACGTGTAAAATCTTCAAAATAGTACATAGAACTTATCTTTTAGTTCATTGCGTGACCGGAAATCTGTTATATACTGTAAAGAAATTTCATACAAATAACTTGAAAACTTTTGGAGAAATCAGGTTTATCGCATACACAAAAATCGAAAAACATAGTTTTTCAGAAAACACCTTTCAAGATTTTACTTAATGTGTAATTATTTGTTGGTAAAAATAAATAAATACCTGGGGAAGGATTTAAATTAAAAATAAATGTGAAATCAAGCCTGATTACCAATGTTTACCTATTGCCAGCTCTTTAAACTGGCGAGATCGAGCACTTCCTGTCTTAAAGAATCTCACTTCCGGTTTACTTAATTGGCTATAACTTCGGTTCTAATTAGCGTACAAATAAAATAAAGGTGTTTTAGAAAGCTAAAAGTCTATTCTTTAAAACCAAATAAAAAACAGAAAATTGATTTTTTTTGTCAAAAATGGTCATTTTAAAGTAGGCAGATACCTTAAGTATTTGTACAAAAAGTATGTAGCAAAATTAAGAATTTAGTCTCTTAAATTATTATGGATTATGCGGTTATGTTAATATTAGTTTCTCAAACTAGAGAGGATATATTACCTCAATTGATACATTTCATGCGAATTATATGTGTTGCGGTGTGGATTTAAATTGTAGTAATGTTACTAAATATATATTACTATAAAGCCGGGTATAATGCAATAACAGTTCCAAATAATTATTCCAATTTTATTAAACCCAACTTAATAAAGAATAGTTTTTTTATGAACTGTAATAAATACATTTCTATAAATTTCCTTGTCAATGTCAATTAAAGTATTAAGGGTTTATAGTGGTACTGGGAGAGAGGAGAAATTTATTGGTTAAAGCCCTTTACCAAGACAGTTAAGTACCAATAAAAACGTTCATACAAAATAACTACCTGATCATAAAAATAAATATCTGATCATAAAAATAAATACCAAGGAGATTCTAAAATAAGCGGTTTTGATGTGTGAAATTAATGTATGATAGGTAAGTTGTAATGTGGGAAAATGCTGGTTTATTTCTATAGTAGTTTGATATAAACATTATTATAGTGAAAAAAATAAAAATAAAAAGAATAATACAATTCGTTTAAAAAAAATTATATTCATAAATGTAACTTTTTTCTTCATGAAAATTGGCTTAATGAAAAAGTCTATTAAAATATTGATAAACCAGCATTGGAGAAACGTTTCACTTATTTTGTCATTATTATTATTTCAAAAAATAAAACATTTTTTGAATGTGAAGTTATTTAGCATTTTTTAGCATTATTTTAGGAATTTTACATACTAAACTAGTATGTTGTGGCCACCACATGAATTTCTTCTATATTTTCCTATACAAATTCACTCAATAAAAATAATTTATTAAAATTATTATTTAAAAAATTTATCTTCTATGATAAGGCAGACGATTTCCATATTAAAGAAGTAGTATAAGACTATATATCTAAAAAAAAGTCAGTTTTGTTCTCAATATTACATTATTAAAAATGAAAAAAATCGATAACTTTGTTTTAAATTATCGCAGATCGATGGTTCAACCATTCGTTTTAAAAGGTATTGGCGAGCTCTTTTGAAAGATGCCCATCATGAAAATTTACTCCCCCTCGAGGGGGGACTTCCTCCCTATGGGGGAGGCGAGGCTCCTACATACACATTTTTTTCCCAGTTCGCTATCACTATTACAACTAATTCTTTTAAATTTCATAACGATTATTAAAAAATAATTATCTTTATGCACATTTATAATAATTTTGTCCTATATAACCATGTTATAAATTTAGAAAAAGTGCGATGGCAACTTAAGCTTTCGTACAATTTTTACCAAATGTTGAAATGCACTAATTTATGTCAATGTGTAACTACATACCGATTTGTATGAAATTATGTGCAGTAGTACCTGAGATATAGTTGCCACAAAATTTTGTCACACACACACACACAGAGAGAGAGAGAGACAGACAAGCATTTTCTAAAAATGGTCAAATCGTGTTCTACAGCTCTCAATACGTGTAAATCCATCAAAAACCTGAGGTCGAAATTTTTTACGAATCCAATACTTTCTTCTATTGAATATAGAAGAAAGTAATACAAATTCAAGATTAAAAAAAAAAAAAAAAAAACAATGCTACATGTAATTTCAAAATGTCCCGAATAAGAAAAATAAAAAGTACTCTTTTAAATATTTAAAAATCCTAATTTGTTAAATATGTTTCTTAAAAAAATATTTTAACCTAAAAAACAATTCTGCTTGCAAAAATATGCAGTCATTTTTAAACTTAAAAGTGCTTGAAAGTTTTGCATTATTTTAATAAAATAAAATGAAAAAAAAAAAAAAGAATGTGCAGTTAAAAGCATTATTCCAAGAATAATATTAGATTAAAAACAATATAAAACAATTTTTGGAAATTTTAAAACTAAAAAAGAATGAATAAAACATTCTGCTTATTAATGTCAAAATATTTTTAAAGATAAGATGAAATGGAATGTATTTTTTAAAGTAATACTGGAGTTTTTAAATATTTTATTTATCTTTATCTTTATTTATCTTTCTTTCTTTCTTTTCTTTTCTTTTCTTTTACTAATTTAGCGCTCATTTAAATTTCTAAGTATTGTATAAAACTATTTTTTGCTGTAAATCAAAACTGTTTATATATTCAAAGAAAATTTTGAGCTTTTATTATTTTTAATAAGTTGATCTTTTTAAAGAATAAGTTTCAAATGTATTTTTTACGGACTTTCATATATCTATGAATTTTAAATATATTTATTTTTAAATAACCTATGCTATTTATGATTTTAAAAATCATAACGTGCGTAATTCAGTTCATAAAATTTTTACGATTTATTAAAATACATTTTTTAACAAACGTAACCGACTTACTGACGGTACCGTTAGAATGAAAATTAAAGTACCATTAGAATAAAAAATCTGGAGTGACTCCACTCGACTTTTCGAACATCGAGTAATTAACGGTTTTGCAGATAAAGTAAAGTAAGAGGAGTTGTTAAATTTAAAAAAAAAAAAAAAAAAAAAAAAAAAAAAGGAGAAAATTATAACAGGGTGTTTGGGTATTTTTCTCCATATATTACACGATGTTTAGTTTAACGTTACTGAACTTTGAGCCCATAGATCATAATGATAAAGAATTTATCGTTGTGTCCCTGTAAAAACCTATAAATGCTAGATTCATTAAAATGCTTATAGTTCATGCAACAGTGATTTATAATATTCATATAAATTTTCAGCTATATTGAATAAGGCGTTTAGACACTATTGTATTTTTAAAAATTTGGTCCCCTAGGTCATAATGATAAAGAATTTTTGTGTCCCTGTAAAATAACTGTAAGTGCTAAATTCACAAAAATCTACACAGCTCGTGCAACTGTAAACTATAACATGTGTATAATTTTTTTGCTCAGTTTAATAAGGCGTTTAGACGCTATCACACTTTTAAAAATTTGGTCCCATGGGCGATAATTATAAAGAAATGTTCTTGGTGTCTCTATAAAGAAACTACAAGTGCTAGATTCAGCAAAATCAATAGGGTTCATGCTACGGTGACTTACAACTTGCGTACCAACTTTCAGCTCATTCGAGCAAAGCGTTTAGACATTAGCGTGTTCATTCACACACATACACACACACATACATACATCATCGTAAAAATAATGAAAACGGACTCAGGGGACCTCGAAACGTATAGAAACATCAAAATCTCAAATTCGGATTTTTGACATGATTACAATACTTTCCTCAGTATAGTGTTCGGAAAGTAATAAAAATGTATAAAATCATTAGATTTTATACATTAGCAAATTTTAAATGTATTTATAAGAATAGAACGTATATATCTCACTTTAATCTCATTAAATAGCACTAGATGCTACGTGTAGCCGTTTTTGTTGAAAAAGTGATTTTATAGAGTGATGTCGCTGTTTTTGATTGCCACGTTTCTTGATCTTCCTGCGTATTATAATTAACTGATATTTTGCCTCAAGAAACTAACATCACTCTTATAAAGAAATATTAAAATTATGAAATGTAAATACTTTTTTATACATTTTTAAGGTCTTAACATTTTTTCGGATCTCTATATACCAATGGTACAATAAATTACTGTCATCCTAAATCTTCCTTAATTAATCTGATGAGATGATATGTATAATTTTTATTGCATAATTTTTATTTTTAAAAATTACTGTTAAAGAGCTAAACAATACACTGCAAATATATATATATACATATATATATATATATATTTGAAACATTGCAAACATTTTGATCTGTAGTTTAATTTAAAGTATTATATAAATTAATAAGTTCAATGTACGTATAACAATTATTCATCATTTTGTTATGAATATTAAAATGCATAACAAAATACACCTTAAATTACAAAATAATGAACAAAGATATAGCGATGATGAGTACAAGCTTTGACAGAATAATAATACAAGGTAAACTAGGAGACACTGCGTGGTAACAGAGGTTGTGCACACAATGGATCGACGTACACTGTGTACGTTGGGACTTCAGGTAGATGAACAACTTCAGTAATGGAATACTGACTTGAATGTGCATGTTGAGCATTGTATCAAGCGTCTAAGATTAAACGGAGTTATTTGGTCTAGTTTTCAAAACTGATTGCTTCAATTTTTAGAACTCTTTGTAGGAATTTCTATAGAATGGTAGCATAAGAAAATATTTAAAATTAAACGATTTTTTATGAACTAGTTTATATGTATTACTTGTAGCAGATGGTTGCAGGAAAGCTGCACCATTTACAACAATAAAGGCAACAGTTGTAGACAGTGACAAATTACTTCAACAAACAAGAAATCATTGAATATAAAAAGGAAATGCCCTAATTTTATTTAAACGTGTTATGGAGTACACGTAGGTGTGATGTTTATTTCAAAACTAATGATTGAGTTCTTACGCTACAGCAAAGGATAAGATACAAAATATATTCAATGATATTTTAAAGAGTAGTGAATACAATTACTGTTCGGATTACTGAATTTAACAAGATATTAAATCGAGTTCTTGGAAATATATATATTTATATATATATATTATTACTACATATTTTTTACTAAGTTTTTTACATGTCAGAGCCTTTGAACATTAAAATTTGTTGAAAAATCATTTTTTAATTTTTTAATTTTTTTTTTATCTTGTCACCCTTTCAGTCGAATACCATATTCTTTTACGGAGTTTCTAAAGGGTGAGCAGTTCGAACAACATTTCTGAGTTGGATAAAATTATCAGTAATCAGTCATTCGGATAATTATTCGTAAATGGTCATATTTTATTATGAAGAAATGATACCTTGTGATTATGATTAAATGATACCTTTGTGAATGTTTTCCAGAATCATGCACAACCTTTCCAAAAATGATTGGACACTTTCGGTTTCAGATGTTATTCCAAATGTCTCAAAAAGTACTTGACGAATCATCTTGAGACTTCGGGATTTTAAATATCATGTTACAACTCATATTTTAGTGAAAGTTTTACCCTGAAAATAAAAAGGGAACCAGTAAAAAATTAAAAAATAAATGAAAAGTTTTGGGATCACCCTGTAAAATGCAATGCATGAAATGCAACCCAGTTGTAGTATGTGATTATGAAACTCTCTCTCATTCTCTGTATAATTTTTTATGATGCTATCACATATATTCATTGAGACATAATTTTTATTCAAAAAAATATTTGAAAAATATTGTCATTTTTTAAACTATAACAAGTAAAAACTATAACAAATTTAAACTATAACAATAATATAATTTTTTAAACTATATTCAGTGTAAAGCCATTTTCAGGAAACTTGACACACAATATTAGACAAAGCATACTGCAATCAGAATGTGAAAATATTAAAAATCTAATGAAATATGATCCTTTTTACTAAATAATTCTCAGCTGCGCATGCGCAAGAGTTAGCAAAATTCCATTTGCATAATATAATAAACGATAATATTGAGCTCTTTATATGAAAACCCCAAATAAATATCATGTAAATTCAAAAAACTCTACGTGATAGAATGAATTTAATTTCAGTTCTTCTCAGAAATAAAGAAAATGATAAGGGGTTTTCTAAATATTTATTTACAGTCCACGAACATTGCATTACCATTGACTGAATCAGAAAAAAATGTGAGTATAGTTTACTGTTTTTTTTTTTTTTTTTTTTTTTTTTTTTTTTAAGAGGAACTGATTCTCAGTTCACTCTATTGTGTGTAACTTTTTGAATTTACACGATACTTCTTTGGGAGTTTTATATAGGTAACTCAATATATTTGGCTATTGAATTATGCAAATGAAATTTCTCAAAAGCTTGCGCATGAGCAGTTAAAAATTATTTATTTAAAATGTTTATTAATATTTAATTAGATATTCAATATATTTGCCTTTTCTGATTGCAGTATGCTGTGTCAAGTTCCCTAAAAATGGCTCTGCTTTGGGTTTAATACCTTGCGTGATATAGTAAAAAAAGTGAGAATTTTTTTTTGCAATTTTTAAAAAAAACCGTTGAATATATGTGGTATCCTCATAAAAAAAATTATACAGAGAATAAGAAAATAGGATCTTTATAATCGCATATTGCAGCCAGATTGCATTAATTTTTTGCTGGTTGATACAAAGCATGTTCATTTTTATTTAATTTTTTTCTGATCCACTTTTTATTTTCAGGGTGAAAGTTGCACTGAAATATATAAGGTTTAACATGTTATTTACACTCCTGAAGCCACAAGATGATTCGTCAAGTACTTTTTGAGATATTTGTAAAAACGTCTAAATTCGAAAGTGCCCGGTCATTTATGGAAAGATTACATTGGTATGGTTTGCACATTCTCTTTATAGATGACGTGACGTGAAAAAAATTTTTTTTTGTTACTATCCTTACAAAGATATTCTACTCAAAACTGATGTAGCCTAGGGAATATTAACAACAACCAGCTATGAAGTGCAAAGATATGTATCAAATTCAGTGTTGCCAACATCATTAACATAATATTCTCTTGCCACCTACTGTGTTACCTTCTTGCACTTTATGTTAACTTTTTTCCTATTTAGTCATGCCTCTTACAAATATGATAAGCACCAAAATTTAAAAGATTTCAAAAAATAATTTCTTTAAATTTAAATTTAATTAAAAAAAATTAAATTCATTTCACACACACATTACAAATTTAAAAGATTTTAAGAATTTATCTTTCAATAATACACTGAAAGCAATTATGTGACTGACATCTAGAGACTAAACTGTGGCTCTAGTAAAAATAGTTTTATCTCATCCTTATAAGTTATAGATCATTTTGCTAACAAGTTCTAAAAACCTCTATTAGATTTCTAGAGCATTTTCCTGTATTTTAGTCTCAGACTTATTTAAAAATCTACGAAAAAAAAAAAAAAAAATGCGAACACAAGAGGCAAGGTTTTAGTAACTATAATTTTGCTTTATGACCCAATTCTAGAAAATCAAACGGGAATTTCTCGCAATACAAATCATTTATAATATTCATAATATAGTTTCACTATCTAAAAAAATAAAGATTAGAAATTCTCGATCGCTTTGTTTATGAAGGTTATTTGTTTACTTTATACGCATAACTCAGAAATCGATAGTTCTATTTTAGGGATAAAAAAAAAAAAAAAAAAAAAAAAAAAAAAAAAAAGACTTTTTATTAGTTTTAGATGAATTCAGTTTCAAAATTGAATAAAAAATATTTAGTATTCATTCTTCATTCTGTTTGGTATATAGACCATAAAAATTATTTTGTTATTAAAGTGCAGAGTCTGATTTTGTCCTTATTCCAACTGAATTAATGCAAATCCAACAAATTGTAAAAATATTTATTATATGAAAAGTCATTCTTTATAAAAATTTGCCACTTGCAAATTGAACATGAACAGATTACATTACAGTTTATCAACCCTATAATTTGTAATATTTTTCTAACATCAAATCAGTCATATAAGCTTTAAGCATCAAAACGTGTAAACTATCAGCATTAAAACGTATAAATCTGTAATTAAGTTTTCATTTTGCTTGGTTAAAGCCTTTGATTGCATTATTATTATTATCTTTTTTAGGTTATATTAGTTATTCACTTTTAATAAGTGAAAATGTAATCAATATATGTTTGCAATCTGGTAAAAAAAATTGTATATTATTGAACTGATTAAGAGTTGGAAACATTTTCTTTATTTAACAGGCAGACATTTAATTTTTTTTTTTTTTTTTTTTTTTTTTTAATATAGCTCAAACATTGTTTAATTAATTTTGTTTATAATTATTTACGCTGAACTCCGTAAAGAGGAGATTATATTAGAGTATCTTTTAAATTAAAATAACCTATCAGATTTTGAAAACTAACAATTAAAAGCATCGTATAATTTCGTTATAAAATGACAGATTCTAATGAGATATTCCTTATTTAGCACAATAAACTATTTTTAACCTTCACTAAAATTTGTATAGAGAGCACCTTAATTAACTCTATTCAGTGATTTCGGAAGTAGCCAGAGAAAATTCAAATTTTAAAAACATTTTCTTGATTAGTGATATTTCTTTAAGAATTCAATACTCCAAATTATTACGATAATTTTAATTTAGTTTATGTAAAAGTTCATTTAAGTCTCCATAGGAAATGTATTTTTCATATGCAGCGAATTTAATCTTTAAAGATACTGTCCTAATTATCAGCCTATGAAGACGAACTTGATAAACATTAATTTATTCCAGCTGAATTCAATGGTGCTTGTAAGGATTTAATTTGCATACGTCTTTTTTCCTTTTTTTTTTTTTTTTTTTTTCTTTCTTAAGTTAAGGCTATAGAAAATAACAGAGATATTTTCTATGAAAATAACATTACAAAGCTTTACAAAATATAAAAGTTAAAATAGTAAAATAATTTGTTAAACAATCAAAACATTAAATATAATGCAACCTTATATATTTGTTTCTTTTTCAAAACATCCTGCTAAATCTAAATCGGTTTTAACCCTTTGACCTCATTTGTAAAAGCAAAATTGTAATCAGCATATATAATTACGCTCATCACTGACTGACTCTGTCACGCTTAGAAAGGCTAAGAGATTTCCTTCGACTCTGTCTGTGTGTGAACGCAAGTTGCCACCTAATTTTCACATTTTAGTTAATTTTTAAAAAATCTAATTGCCCAATCGATAAGATGTTTAATATGACGGATTCAGAAAAATCGCCCTTTTCATTTGGTACCTTATTTGTAACAAATCTTTGATTATATTGTTTTTTTATTAAATAAAATATGAAAATAGACATTTAAATTTTTAATTGTTGCCTTTTTTTTTTTTTTTTTCTTTTTCTACAGCATAAAATAAAATATGCTTTCACGGGGAAAAAAAATTAAAAAAATAAATAAATATTAAATTTGCTGATGCATATGAAAATATGATGCCTATGAAATAATAATTTTAAATTTTAAAGGTAACGAACAGATAAATAATGTGCGAAAATTTCGTACGGGCTTGCTAGTGTTTAATGTCAGAAATAAAGTTTATTTCAACTCCAGATTGAAAATTTAACTATATATATGGATTGTAATACACATGACTATCTTTTAAGATCTTCAAGATTAAAAAACAAACTAAAAAACTCAATAAATATATAATTTTAAATTCTAAATGTATTGTAGAAAAGAGAACAGATTAGTGACCGTCAGTGGCGTATCCAAACACATATCGTGGGAGTGTTAATCCAGCCATGCTTTAGTGACGTAGTTTCTGGACTGGAGTAAAAAATAGCTTACAAAAACGCAAACTTTAATAAAAATTGGAACTAGGCTTTGAATAGTGGTTATGAGTTCACAGTTCCATAACCACTATTTTAATTAGATAATGTTCCATAACCACTGTTTTCTAAAATATTTTAGAATACTAATTTTTAATTAAAAATATTTTTTTTTTTTTTCAATTACTTTGCCATCTTCAGATATCTGTCTCATACGACAGTGTCGAAGACAAAAGTCGGATATAGGAGGTTCATAGAGTTCATGTAGTAAGTGGAGATTTTTTTTTCTCGACCGATTGTAACAAAAATTGCAAATCGGCTATAAATGATTACCACGAATTCGCGAAATATCTTTTGATTTAGTGAAAACTTCAGTTTTAGAAAATCAGATATTTAACTAAATTTATTTGCAATCTCTTGTCTTCTAATAATAATTAAAAAAAAAAAAAAAAAAAAAAAACGAAGGAAATTCTTCTTTTAAACTTTCATATGAAAAAGAGTACTGGCACATAGTTAAAGAGGGCTGTAATTTTAAGAAATATTTTGACGCGTCCATGTTTTACACAGTTCCTCTCACTGTACCTAACTGCTTAAGAGCTTCAGAAATAATTTTATAATGCAACCACGTTTCCCACGCATAGCATTAAGGATAATTCTAAAAGCATAGAGGAATGTCAAATCGACCGACAGGTTGGGATTTGGTAAATATCCAGTCGTTCAATTTATCTTATGGTTTATTTTTTTCTCAACCACAAGGCTTATCACCCCTGTTTTAACACTGGACTCATTGAGTCAGTACATGTGCAGAGACTCACATGGTTGAAGAAAAAGCGATTCCTCACCCTTAAAAATCTCATAATATGTCTTTTCGAGTTTCTAACTTAACTTAAAGTTTTTACTGTTGCTTTAACCTTTTATTTTCTTCTCTTATTTTTCCTTCTGTACAACCAATCCTTAGTTTAAACTTCTTTTGAATTCCTAGAAAAAGCTGAACACTGTGAAATCACTCTACTTTACCAGGAAGCAACGTATTCATTTTTGTTAATTTTTGTTAATGTGCTTCTGTTATAGTGTTTTTTTTTCTTAAACATCTAACAAAATAAGTTGGCTAAGAAGGAAACACTACCAATAATTCATTAATCACTTTTACAATAGAAAGTGGAGTGACTAATAATTTGTTTGAAGATGTTATTTACAATCCTTGAACAATGTTTATACCAAGCTATGTTTATTATTGTTACACCTAAGTTATTTACACCTTGATTATTTTATAAGTGATTGATACACATTTTCATAAACGGTTTATATTTAGCAGATTAGCATAACAAAAATATAATTTTTGTACACTTAATTTGTGTATTGATTTTTTTTTCTTTTTTCCCCCCTTCCTTTTGAGCGTTCTTAGGTCTATAATACCGAAAAGTATAAAATTAAATGTCATTTTTCTCATTAAAAAACATAAAGAAGAAACTGAGTAGTACTAAAATAAAAAATATATATATTGTGAAGATCTAAAAGGAGAAAAAAAAAAAAAAAAAAAAAAAAAAACCTTTATTATTTAAAAAAAAAGTAACAAAAGCAACAAAGATTCTAAGATAGCAGAATCAAAGTAAACTTTAATTCATCAGATTAAAATCTGCTATTAGAAAATTTCTAAAAAATTTAACGATCGATCATTAGTTAGATTGTTTTCGAAGTAGCAGATGCTACTTTAGTTAACGAGAATGATAAATCGCATTTATAATATATTTTTTCTTTTTTTTTTTTACCCATGATAAAGGACTTTTTAAAAGTTAAGATTTTAACACGTAGATAATATCTAGTACTGTAAAAATCTTAGATTGTTAATAAATAAATAAATAATAAAACATTTTGTTATATAACCAATTTCAAAAATTAATTAATTAATAATTAAATAAATATTTTTGAAACGTTTATTTATATGATGGTTTTATTTTATAAGTATTTTTGTTAAAAAATTATTAATTTTTATAAGTTTTAAAAACGGATAAAATTGTAGAAGGCTTACATGCAACAATCTAAAAGGGATATTAGTACTAGTTTACAAAAAAAAAAAAAAAAAGGATAAAGAATAATTTTTAATATTGATTTTGTACCGGATGTCCCATAAGACTGTAAGCATATTCGGTATTTGGTATTCTAAATAATTCGGTATTCTAAATGTGTATCGTATAGGAATGCTACACTAAACTTTCCGTTGAAATCAGTAAAATGGTTTGTGTATGAAAATGTATGGGTTCGTGTATGCATACTAGAGAATTCAAACACATTGCGTCTATGGGGGATTTTTCAGTAAGTACAGTGTCTATAGGCTGACGTAAACAAAATGGAATGAACATTTTTTTTATATGCATAAAAACATGTTTTGTGTACATTGTGCTATGGAAATCACTCACCATTCGTTTACAGGGATACTCAGAGTATTTCGATATATTGGGGCTATACACGGAAATTGCTAAAATTGTAATTTATTTTAAGTTAGATGTTTTTCAAATGAGATTAAGCTTAAGTACCCAGTATTTTTCATTGAACATATTGTGTAGACTATATACAGTACTACCCAAAATTGAGCTAAATGTTCTCTCCCATTGAATGAAATTGACGGAAATGCTTTTCTATATTTTACTATGTCGACGAACACTGCACAAAAATTTTTCATACTCATACTATAAGCTAATCATTTTTTTTTTTTTTTTTTTTTTTTTTTTTAGTTCTATTTTCAACTTGTTTTTTTGTATTATATCTCGTTACGACGAATACTGTTATATTGTCTATAAATTTCGTATACAAAGTCCGTAGTTTAATATACACTTAGTATAATAATAGAAAAATATTTGAATATTTTTGTATAGTCTCGTCAACCAATGATTAGTGATAGAAAAATATTTAGAAAGAAATGTTTATATGTTTAAGTTCTATTTAAAGAAAATCTATTAAAATATGCTTTCACTAAACAATTCACACATACCTTAATACAAATGATTTTTTGTAATTCCCGGAGCACAAATCAGAACTGACGTTGACCTAAGTAACATCCACAAATGTTGAGGAATTGAAAAAAATAGAAAAAAAAAAAAAAAAATAGAAAATTAGAATTTTTTTAGACCAACAGGCATATCAATGATAACTTTAAAGAATTTAATGTAACTTTAAGACGATATGATTTTTAAAGATTTTATTCATATTGTTTCTATATTTTCAATTACAACAATATGAAATGTTATGATAAACAAATTTTGTTCAACAAATGAACTTGCAATAAAAAAATAAAAAAATAATTTACCTGTGTCTTAAAAATTCAGTTTAAAATAAAACTATTTAAAATCTAGTTCAATGCCCTTCAGAGATATAAGATGAGCTACAACACATTATATTAGTTATGAATTAATTAATTAAAAGGGAAAAGACAGAATACGCTAAAAAAATTCGTTGAATAAATAAATCACCATAAATATTTCTATAAAAGAAAAATTTTAATTATTTAAATATTGATTTTTTTAATCTATAATAATAAAAGAAGATGTCTGTCTGTCTGTCCATCTATACGTTCAGCCCCTACTGAACGCAGAAGTACAATATTTGACATACGGGTGCTCAAAAGCCTTCTCGAGTTGATAGTCAAAACAAAATTTAAAAATTTTAATTAGTTGCGGAGATATTAATTAAAATGTCGACCCATGTCGATCGAAAAAAGATCGAAAAAGAAGCATTCTATCAGCAGACGATTTTCTAAGCTGTCTCGATCGGAAACAAAACACATGCGAGACAACTGTCTGCGATAAAAAAGGAAATGAATGTAATCAATTAAGATATCACGTGTTTCATAGTGGTGGGGATAAAAATTGAAATTTTCAAACTTTTTCAAATTTTCATTTACGTTACATTTGAATTAATATTTGACCTAGACAGCATATTATAAAGCTACTGTTCAATTTTCATGAAAATATTGCGAGGTCGAGACTCTAGACAGTCATCAAAAGTTTGGACGGTTAAGGCACTTCGTCGCCAGTAACTCGGCGAAAGTTCAGGTCGAGTGAGTTTTATGTCGGCATAGTGCTGCTGTGAAATAATTAGGATCTGAATGTTAGATGAATTAAAAGTGATTGTAACTTTTAATTCATATGACGGGAAAGGATGTTTGTTGAATGTAATATAAAATGAAGGATAGTGAATTGCTAGGGGAATGGAATGGTGATGAATTGATAGCTCATTAGTGTGGATTAAGGAGTAGTGTGAATTGGTGGTGATAGTGAGTTGCACCGGATCATGGTGTGTGTGAAGTGATGGTAGAGAGGTGTAGTATCGTGGCGTAAAATTAAGAAAGGAGTCTGTCGTGTATCGGGAATCCGGTCGACACTCTGAAGTGAGAGTGATTAGTAGTAGCAGAGAGCATTTGCCAAAAAGGTCAGCATTGGTGAGATAATTCGTGAGGTCTTTAATTTATGTCTGATTTAAAGTTATTCCCTGAAGTCATTTATTTAAATTCAGTTAGCTCAACGCCCTCCTTGATATTGAATGATAAATAAACTTTGTTATTTATTTGTTAAATTTGTCTCGAACTCTTCTTATTACTAGCTAATTAAGCAATTAAGTATTTAAGTTAATCCTAAAATTGAGAATATAGCGTCTTATTCTCTACAATATATGAAGAAATAAAAAAATGGCGTATTTATAGGAAAAAGATTAAGTTTTCTTTTATACTTTGCAGTATTTTAAATTGAGATATGCCGTTGAAATTTCGTAGTATTTGGTTTTAATACCCGATAATTCGATTGTGAATATTTTTGAAAGAGTACGATTATTAGGAAGGGCTTGAGGGAGGGGGAAAAGGGGCAAAAATTTAAAAAAAAGAGTTACTGCGTTTGAAATTGGTTGGTATATTTAGATTTTAAGACAAGGTAAATCGAATGCGAATATTTTCGAGTGTAAAATTATTATTATCGGCGGAAAAGGGGGGCGGAGAGCGAAGGGGCAAATATGCAGAAAAGGAACGGGAGTTTCGGAGAAAACAACGGAATACCCAGAACACCTTTATTCTTTAATATTTTGCAGAGTTCCAAATTCGAATTTCTGCTCACATATCGTACTAAGGATTTTTAATGTTATATAGCCCGGAATTATGCAAGTTTCGGAGAAAACCAGGGACAAGTCGGATTACTGAGAGAAATTTCGGAGAATAAAAAAAAAAAAAAAAATACATTTTAATTTACATTTAATTGCAAATAGAATTTTATTCTAATATACTAATACGTGTATTTCAAATTCTAATTATGACTAAATTTTTTTTTAATACGTCATTCGATACACATTTTAAAGTACTTTTACATTATCGAAAATGGAATTCGAGATTTCACCCGATTTACACGTTTTGAGGTCTCCTGAATAGGTTTTCTTGCGAACAGGTTGTTTCAGATATTGAAAGTGGAAGAGGGCGCCGCAGGCTACCGAGCGGGAATTTACTGCGATTAAATTTTTCAATAAAGCTATTTTCACTATATGTCAATAAGCTGTTGTAAGATCTGAAACGGGAAAAATGCGCCGCAGACGCCACCGAGCGGGAGTTTCATAAAGTCGAATTTTTCAAGGATCGCGAACCAGCTGGTCGCCGAAGGCGGCTAGTATATAATAATAGATTGATTTTTCTCTTTCTTTTTTACTTATAATATTTATAACTGCACAGTTTCAATAAATAATAGTTACAACAGATTTTTAAACAAATAATTCATTTATATAGATAATTTTTCAAAGGAAATTTTAAAGTTATTTTACAGACTAATTATATCTATACTCTTATGTCTTTTGAGGGAGAACTGGAATTTCCCTTTATGCTATATTTCACTGATCTTTTATAGATTGGAAAATTTGAATTTTGAAATTGAATGTATGACATTATTAGAAATCTATTATAGATATTTTAAATGAAAATATTCAAAATTTAGATCAACTTCCTTAAGGGAAGAAGAAAAAAAAAACAACAACAAAAAAAAAATCTGATATGAATTATAACATTTTAAAAGAACAACAAAATACACTGAAATAATTAAATAAGTAAATCACCCTAATTCTAAAAATGAATAAATAAAATTTTAGATAATTTTAATTATGATTTCTCTTTATTAAAGAATGATCTTTTAATGAGGGAAATTGTTTTGAACAATAACAAGTGAATTCCTTAGAAATGCTTAAAGATTGGAGAAATACTGAAATGAATATTGTGGAGAAGCATTTAATACTGATTAAGGATTTAACCTCAAATGATATTTGGAATAGACGCTGTGCTTTTAGCAGCCGCTACAATTGCAGAATATTAAATCAGTGGCTGTATTAATTTATTCACAGAGTGTCCTTGTAAGTACTTCAAATGAAATTTCAATAGATCACCAGAGAAGGCATCGCATTATGATACTAAACAACGGTATTCCAATATTAATTGTGACGTTGAGTATAAATGTATGGTTCATTACCCTAAAGCATACTGATGGTCATAATCAACGGTAAAAATACTTTTACTTATCTTATATTCATTTAATACATTATATAATAATTCGAACAATAACATTAATTAAAAAACATGTATATCTTATACGCACAAGCTCCTACATGCACAAAATTATTTTCTCAGTTGACTATCTCTATTACACAATATATATATTTGTTTCATTTTACACTAATGACAACATTTCTAAAGAAATCCCGATTGTTACTTTGGCAGAAAAATCAAACATGCTTTTATTATGTAATATTGAAAAATATATATATATACACTTTTATTTACATAATTACTTAGTCGTTCACATAACTGTCCTTTTATATTCTTGATAAAATTGTTCTAAGTAATCTGGTGTGTCAGTCACACTATTTTTTCTTACCCTGAAATTTAATACTATAAATACAGGTTGGAGATAAGGAGGTGAGATAACAAGTACTGTTATGTAAACCTATGCTAAACAATTCAAATTTGGCTTAGGAAGAGTTTTATATGATTATTAGTTCTAAGTAAGGGGGCTACCGCCCCCCTCAACCCCCCGTTGCATTAATGTATAAAAAACAAGCGATGAATATTTAGCTTAAAACATACATAATTTACATTATCTCTATGAGGAATTTATTTCAATTCCTGAACAGCTTTCTTGGAAGTGGTAAAATATTATTAGCAAAGCACATCCACTAACAACAAATAACTAGTGTGTTGTGGCCCCCACACGACTTTCTTCTATATTTTCCTATACAAATTCACTCAGTAAAAATAGTTTATTAAAATTATTATTTAAATAAATATCTTCCATGATAATGAACAAGGTTTCCATATTAGAGAAATAGTATAACACTAAATAGCAAAAAAAAAAAAAAAAAAAAAAAAAAAAAAAGTTGAATTAATTCTCAATATTACATTTAAAAAAAAAAATGTTAAAAATGAAAAAAAATGATAACTTTATTTTAAATTATTGCAGATCGATGGTTCAACCATTCGTTTTAAAGGCATTGGCGAGGTCTTTTCAAAGATACCCCTCATGAAAATTTACTCCCCTCGAGGAGGGACTTCCCCCCAGGGGGGGGGGGGAGGCGAGGCTCCTACATGCACAAAATTATTTTCCCAGTTGAATATCTCTATTACACAATATATATATATTTGTTTCATTTGGTTTAGTGCAGTCTATAGATGTTAAATTCTACTTAACTGTAATTTATATCATAGACGGAATGTATTTGAATAATTTTGAGTGTCCCTGTACACGAACTATTTGCTTCATCTCAACGAAAAGCTCAGTGCAGCATCCTTATATGATACACATTTAGAATACCGAGTTTGGAATTTCCGCTACTACTTGTTCTTGAGATATGCTGATAACAGAGACACACAGACATACAGACACACAGACAGATACACAGAGAGATAGACACACAGACAGACACACAGACCATTTGCTAAAAACATGATTTTCGTGTTCAGGCACCTCAGAACATGCAAATGTAACAAAAACTCACGTTCGAAAATTTGACCCTAAAACAATACTTTCTCAACCCTAAGGATAAGAGAAATTAAAAAGTCTATCGGCATTTAAATATATGAAACTTAACTAACAATGAATTTATGAACTCTAAAATGATTATGTCAATGACATTTTAGGCAACATTTTGAGAATTAGCTTAAGATTTATAGTTAGTCTGAAATATTCATAAATAATAAAATCGTTTAACTAATTTTATTAAGAACTTTAAAATAAACAAAATAGAAAAATAGCGGACATTCTCTGTACATTATGAAATATTTTAGAACATTTAATATTTTCTTGTGAAATATTAGGCTTTCTAACCAGTTCAGTATTTCATTTCATTCTATTTAGAACATTTTTTTAAGGTATGCAAAAAAAAAAAAAAAAAAAAAAAAAAAAAAAAAAAAAAACTTCTTCTAATCATCAATTTTTAATCACAGTACTTTTTTCTTTCAGAGAAATTTTATTTTTCACGTAAGTAAGATATTTTACCTTTGGGAAAACACCTGAACTCTGCATTTATTTTTAAATATTTAAAAGTTTAAAAAGTAAAAAAAAAGAAAAAAGAAAAAAAAGAACATTAAATGCACAAATTGCCTTTATGAATTAAAACTTAACGTTCGTGCATATATCATGCATAAATAAATTTCAAATTAAAGTTTAATAAAATACATTTTGCACACACACACACACACACACGCATATATATATATATATGTACATATATTGTCACAACTAATAACAGGACCCCGTTTTCTTCCCATGGAGGCACAAGATCTTTTAAATCACAGGTGCCAAAGTCTCCCGTTTTTCCAGAAAAATTTAATACCGAAAAATTTTTATACTTTTTATCTGTTAATTTAAAAATATACCTCACGAATTACATAAAAAAAAAAAAAAAAATACTGGTAATAAATCTGATCTAAAAGTAATAAATTAATTATAACTTCGAAATTATGTAATATATTTAGTGAATATTCACAAATCATTCAAGAAAAAAAAGTAAACAGTTTATTAAGTATATGAAACTATTAGCGGTGTTTATAAATATAAAAGCATACATGAAAACATTTAAACTCGAAAAACAAAAAATTATATAAATAAATGTATTTTTAAGTGTGGTAGATTTTAAGAATGGTAACAGATTGAAAATCGAAAGATTTTCTTTATACTTCTGATTAAAAATCTTATTAGCTAATGAATTTTAGAGAAAAATTTTTCACAAATCAAATTTGATGAACTTGATGTTTATAAATGTAGCATTAAAGCCAATTTATTTCATTAGTAACAGAAATATGTACGTGTAGAAAAAGCTGGTTTAATCTTCATACCTTCTTTTACTTTTTTTAATTGCTCTCAAATCGAAGTAAATCGATTAGGGCTATATCCAAAACATTATTTTAAATCAATGAATAGAAATAAAGTGTACGGCAATTAAAAGGGAAAATATGTATAAAATCTCACACATTTGCCTCTTTATGAGAGTATTTGAAATTCATATTGTTCTATCTACGCTATATTTCTGAATTTTCTGATAGCTGTTTAAGTTTGTATAAAAGTTATTTAACGGATTTGATTAATAAACTATGCAAAAGAAATTAACTAATACTTACAGATGCACAGTTAAACGTGATTTAATAAAGATACTGACATTTCATCATTATTCTTTTTTTTTTTTTTTTTTTTTGAGATTGCAGGATGTATACACTCACGTATGTCAAGCTTTTTCAAAAATGCCTTAGTACATGTTTGAAAAATTAGAATTTTACATATAGAAAACATAAGAATAATTTTGATCATTTTAAAGAAATATGTATCGCCCTGAATATTACCGCTATTAGCATATAAATATATAAATAAATATTATAACTATATATTTAAAACACTTTAAACACACGTAAATATAAATTTATTTAAAAGATGTTAATTTTTTTTTTTTTAATCCAAAGCTTTTCGCTTTAATAATAAAGCATCATCAGGGATTTATGATTCGTTTCCATTGCGCAGTTTTAAATATGTTTTCTTTTTACAGTCAACAGTTAAGTCCTTTATATTTAACGTGATATATTTTAAATATCAGAAAAAAACAATATGAATTCCGGTAGAGGTTGGACCAAGGAGTTAAAAAAAGTGAGAGAAGCTGGAACTAATGCATATCATACGAGGTTATTGTAGGAGAAAAAACATCATGAATAAGCAGAAATAAACTATTAACTATTTTATAATATTGTGCCAAATTATTGATAAAATTGCAGCATCTTTGGAATTTATTGCATTTTTGCATTTAATTATATGAATAGCTTCGGAAATGTAAAGTTCTTGGATATTAGATGGTGCTGTAATAATTTTGGCTTTATCCCATATAGGGTTGGCGTTTGTGTTGGCATAGATGAAGTCGACTAGAGTAGAACTATTTGCTTCTTTTATATTTCGTATATGTTCTTGTATTCTTTTATTTAAAGTCCTCTTGGTCTGTCCAATATAATAGAAAAGTTCTTTATTGCTTTCTATGGTAATTTGATAGACTCCTCCAGTGGGTCCATTTAAGTCGCGGTCATGAAGGGTTAATTGTTTAATAGTTATAGGAGAACTGAATGGGATAAAGAAATTAAATTTACGTTGTATATAATGTTTAAAGCTAATAACAACGTAAATTTAATTTCTTTATCCCATTCATTTTAGCGGTCGAAAAGTACCGCTAAGATCAATGGTTGTGAACATTGTTATACCTACCGCCCACTTTTTTATATCTGTTTATAATAAAATTTTCTAACTGCCCACCGTTTCTACAACAAATGCAGATTTATAAAGCAGGAAAGTATCTTTACTTTTTTTTTTTTCAATATTTTTTTTTAAAAAGGCCATTTAAAAAAAAAAAAAAAAAAAAAAAAAAGGGAAATGTGCTTCAGTATCGAACAAAACGCCAACCGCCAACCGCCCACCAGAAAAACAGAAGTCCACAGGTGGTCGGTAGGCACTAAAATGACTACCACTGGCTTAGTCAATTACCTTAGGAATTTAAAACCACAAAATGATTAAGAAGTGTCTTTCAAATGATTCATTAATTTTCATCAATTTCTGTTTTATAGAAAACACAATTTGTTACAGATGAATAGTATTTGTTAATTAATTTGTTTTTGTACAGTAATGGGATAATACATATGTTTTATACATACAGGGCAAGCGCACTAGTGATTGACACTTTTAGATCAATCTCTGAAGTTTTAATGTTCTAGTCATCAGAAAATATCTTTAGAAATCTTAAATTAGTACATATGGCATGAAAGACATTCAGAAGCATCTGATAACATTTTTTTTTTTTTTTTTTATGAATTTTTATTTGACACCCACTCAATGTTCCAGCAATTGACACTGCCAGTTTTTCACTTTATCAGCAATGAGCACCCTATGTTTCAGTGTTTGACACTGCTTGTTATTCATTTTACCAGTTATTAGCATCCCATGCTCCGATGTTTGGTATAAATGTTAAAATTCTTATATGGAAAATATATGATTTTATTATTTTTCTTATTTATTAATTATTTAGTGATAGATGTCAATTACTGAAGCATGCCAATTACTGGAGCACCTACTCTAAATCTAATAGAGTATTTGAATTACTTTGTATTCTTTTTCACACTAACCGGTCATTCTATTTATATACTTTTCTATTTTGTACATGCCACAATGATATTGAGTAATATATACAAGTTATAAATTATTCTTAAAATATTCACAAAAAATACATTTTCAACAGACGGACAAGAAATATGAATCAATATATTCTTTTCAACTTTGTTAGAAAACGTTATTTTTCTAATTTATTAATTATTTCGTGATAGATGTCAATTACTGGAGCACCTACCCTAAATCTAATAGAGTACTTGAATTACTTTGAATGCCTTTTCACACTAACCGGTCATTCTATTTATACACTTTTCTATTTTGTACATGCTACAATGATATTGAGTAATATATACAAGTTATAAGTTGTTCTTAAAATATTCACAAAAAATACATTTTCAACAGACGAACATGAAAAAAGACAGGAAATCGGAATCAATAAATTCTTTCCAACTTTGTTAGAAAGCGTTAAAAATCAATAAATAAATAAATAAAGTATAAAAATGTATAGCTAGAGGAAAGTCAAAAACATTAAATTATTAGAGGCTAGAGATAAAGTTTTAAGCCAGTTCAAGAATTTTAAATTTTGAAGTAAAATGTACTCAAAATTTTATTCTATATATTTTATTTGTATACACTATAAATGAATGGCTACAAAATAAAAGCTAAATCAATTAATATATTGTGGCAAGGAAAGACAAAAAAAAAGAAAAAAGTTATTACATTTTTATTGTGTTTGCTTTTGTTTATAAAACAGAAACTCGAAGTTAATAATCTCTTAAAAGAGATAGATAAATACTGCGATAAAAAGGATTTTTCTTTTAGAAAAAAAAAAAAAAACCCTTTTGCTGTTATTGTACTTCTTTTATATAAAGCATAACAACAGTTCTACAGAATTACTGGAACACTTTTTTAAAAGAAGGTATTTAACAAAAGTTCTTTAAAAGAAGCGTTCTATCGATTTATTATTTTTTAACTCTACATTTTTGAGTTACATTTCTTAAATAACGTTTTAGCCAGGTTTTGGAATTACAACCTATTTCCGAGGTTAAAATTAATTTTTTGTTTTATTAACTGCTTTATTGTACTAATAATAATTTTTAATTATGTTTAATATCCCAAATTAAATTATACGTACAACATAATTTATAAAAGCTGAGAGATTTTTTTTCGAAAAAATAAATTAAACAGTTTATTAAGTATTTTAATAACTTTAATAGTAAGTTTATAAACAGTAACCAGGCGAAAATAAATAAAATTTATTTATATCAACAGAAATGACAAAGTGATTGTTTGAAATAAAATATAACTAGAATCAGAACATGAAAAATGATTTAATGTTTATATTTCTATTATTTTTTGTATACTCTAATGTAGAATAAGCTAAACTTCAAAAATAAATCTAATGACCTATGATACAAAATAAACTATATTTTTTATTTAAACATAAGATTTATTTTTATATTTATTATGGTTATATTTATTATGGTTATAATATTATGGTTATTGAAGAATATGGCAGCTTTATGAGACATTCATCAACTTCATAAAAGTGTTTTCTGGGGGATAATGTTTTAAGTTTTAACGTTCTATCATATTCTTATGGAAGCACCATCTTGTAGGGTACTTGTGGTTGTAAAATCGTTCCGTTTTCAAATATTTAACAAGTACTTTTGAAAGAGTAAATTTTAAGTATGTATATATATATATATATATATATATATATATATATATATATATATATATATATATATATATATATATATATATATTATTAATTCGAGTACATACATATATTTCATTCGTATAATTATGTTTTACTCACACAGACATGTCATTTTCATAGTGAAAAGTATTGTGCCATTTTAGCACATACAACATATTTGAAAAATATTAATGATACTGCATCATACTGCAGTACTGATGGGCTTTCCCAGTTAGAATTAAAAAGAATTTTTCCGGACTTAAAACGGAATAATTATCCCTCTCGCTGGCTTAAAAGAAAGTTAGAAGAGTAGGACTTTAATATTGATAATCATGAAATTAATTTCTCCAAGTCACCTAAACCTTTCGTTACTATTCCTTACTATAAAATAATTTCTGAATCTATTGCCAAAGTTTTACGCACTGTTAATATATCTGGTTCCTATAAACCCCAATTTCTAATTCGTAATTTCCTTACTAATTTTAAACCTCTTATCATCTCCACCTTTTCCCGTACAGGTGTTATTTATAATATCCCTTGCAAATCATGCAGTTCGGCTTATATAGGGGAAACTGGCCGTTCCCTTCATACTAAAATTCTCGAACATACAAGAAATTTCAAAAGCCGTGATATACGTTCTAAAATAGTGCAACATGGCATAGAACGCTACCATCTACCTGATTTTAACAATACTAAAATAATCATATCTAACTGTTCGAATTATCATTCAAGAATTCTCCTCGAAGGCTGGTATACGAAACAGCATTTTGCACCTCTTAATGAGTCATGCACAGTCCTCACTGAACACGCTATACTCTCTTAAAGGAGTTTTCTTGTTCTTCTCAGCGTTACTTTTTGATATTTTACTGATGAGGAGCCTGTAAAGGCTCGAAACATCTAAATTTATGTTTTGTGTATTTTAATGTTTTAGAATGTGTAAATTTTTAACGTATATTAAGGTTTAAAACAATATGAACTTTAAACAAAAATTCTCTCTAACACCCCCCACCCCCTCTACACACATGTATGTTTAATTTTAAGGGAAAGTAATGCGCATCCTCTCATAATTGTGATCCTTTTCCTAATATGTTTATTATGTTTAAATACAAAACGTTTATCAAAATCTTTCTTTCCGTGATTATCAGTCGAAATCACTGGCATCCAGTTCATGAGATTTGTCTTTAACATTTTTAACACTTCCCAACAAGGTTGAAAAGTGTTAGTGACTTCGGTTTGTCTGTCTGTCCAGGCTCTAACTTCCGTAAATATTTATGGAATTTCTTGAAACTGATATATGTTATTCAAGTTCACTATCGGATGTTCCCTTTTGAAAATGGAGTTTATACCTTTACTGGTTTGTATACGGGGACACCCGAAAGTAGTTCAAAGCATTGTGTTCTATGAGAGCTATTTCTATAAATTATATTTTCATACCTTTACTGTACACATATCTTAATGAAATTGAAATATGTTCGTCAAGTTCACTATTGGATTTTTGCTGTATAAAATGGATTAAATACCAACTCTGCTTTATATACAAGGACACCCAAAAGTATTCTAAAGCATTGCGTTCTATGACAGATATTTCTATAAATCAAATTTTAATAACTTTACTTTCCACGATGTTTTAGGAAATTGAAATATGTTATTTATATGCACAAAAGAATGATTTACATAGAATAACATGATTTACAGGGTAACACAAAAATATTCTGTTATATTAAGAGCTATTATTAAAAAATTGCTAGAATTCTACTTTCGTTTAGATTAAGCGTTTTTGACACTTTCTATCATTTTTTTAGTGTGAATATAATTTCAATTTGTGTATATGTCTGACTGTTCTTCTGTCCGCCTGTCTGTCTCTCTGTCTGTTTTTCTGTGCTCTAATTCCCGTGAATATTTATGGAATTTTTTTAAACCGATATATTTTATTGAAGTTCACTATCGGATGTTCCATATTGAAAATGGAATGGATACATCTTCTGTTTTGTGTACAGGGACACCCAAAAGTATTTGAAAGCATTGTGTTCTATGAGAGGAGTTTCTGTAAATCATATTTTAATACCTTTAATGTATAGAAACTTTAATAAAATTTTAATTTGATATTCAAGTCCCTATCGGATGTTTCAAATGTAAAGTAGAGTACATTTCTAATTGTTTTGTGTACAGTGGCACTTGAAAGTACTCCAAAGCATTGTGTTGTATGAGAGTTGCTTTCATAAACCACATTTTAATAATTTTATCTTCCACAAAGCTTAATGCAATTGAAATATATTATTCGTAAGCACAAAAGAGTGTGCCTTTTTGTAATGGTTAGCATTAGATTTGCAGAGCCACACAAAAATAATCAGTTACATTAAGAGGTATTAATAAAAAAATTGCTGGAATTGCACTTTTGTTTACATGAGCTTTTTAACACGTTCTTATAATTTTAGTGGGAATATGATTTGAATTTGTGCATCTGTCTGCCCGATTGTCTACCTTTCTATCTGTTTGCCTCCGGCTCCTATCATACGTGAATATTTTGAAATTTTTTAAAGATGATGCACTCATGTTCCCTATGGAATGTTACCTATTTAAAATGTCATTAATAGGTCCTGTACAACTAGTTTGTTTACAGAGACAACAACAACAACAATAAATAAAAGCCAATGTTTTAGAACAGAATTTTTTATTTGTGCAATAAAGTAGGCAAAGAATATTAATAGTTATTCGATTGCGTAAAGTTGGAAAGTGTAACTTATCAATGCGTACTGCATGACTTTTCTTTCTTGTTTAAATTTAATTTTAGAAAATCTTAAAAAAAAAAAAAAAATCTTAAATTGTTCTGGAAAACACACTTTTGGATTCTTATAATGTAAGTTTTATTAAGAAGTAGATGTTAAGAAAAAATGAATACAAATGTCATAACCGCTTCGCAAGTTGAGTGGAAATAAATTTTTTTTTGTTTAATAATCAATATAAAATAGTTTACTTTAATCTACCGTTCTGTATATAAAATTTACGTTATAATTTATAAGGTACTTCATTTTTTTTTCATTCACTCAGATATAATATACTTTTTATATATCAGAATTCACATACATTTCTAAAATGATATATATATATATATTTTTTTCTTTTATATTTATATTTTACATATATCATAATTCCCATACATTTCTATAATGATATATTCCATCCAACCTTTGCTTTAATTATATTTTATACAAATTCCTACAGACAGAAATTTAATTTTAATTTTGCTTTATAAAGTTTGTTAATAATAATAAAAAAAAAAAAAAAAAAAAAAAAAAAAAAAAAAAAAACTAAATATTGCTTAATTAATATTGTTTACAATTATTCACGTTGAACTCCTCCGTAATGAGGAGTTTATATTAGAGTATCTTTTAAATTAAAATAACCCATCAGATTTAAAAAGTTAACAATCAAAAGCATCAGATAATTTCGTTATAAAATGACAGATTCTAATAAGATATTCCTTATTTAGCACAATAAATAATTTTTAACCTTCATTAAATTTAGAGTAGAGAGCACCTTAATTAACTGTATTCAGTGATTTCGGAAGTAGCGAGAGAAAATTCAAATTTTAAAAACATTTTCTTGATTAGTGATATTTCCTTAAGAATCCAGTACTCCAATTTATTACGATAATTTTAATGTAGTTTATGTAAAAGTTCATTTAAGCCTCCATAGAAAATGTATTTTTCTTATGCAGCAATTCTAATCTTTAAAGACGTGGTACTAATTATCAGCCTATGAAGACGAACTTAACAAACAATAATTTATTCCAGCTGATTTCAAAGATGTAAATAAAGTTTTAATTCGCATAGTTTTTTTTTTTTTTTTTTTTTTAAGGTTCAGAATATTGCAAACAACAGAAGCATTGTCTAAAAAAATAACCTTACAAAGCTTCACAAAATATGAAATATAAAATATTAAAATTATTCGTTAAACAACTAAAATATTAAATATAATGAAGCCTTTTATGTTTTTTTTTCACCAAAAGATTCAGCTAAATCTGCATAGGTTTTAATAAAAAATTTTTAATCTGCAAAATGTACTATTGAGTACCATTTTCTTTTTTATCTGAGTGGTACAGAATTTATTTAAAGCATACTATGAATAAAATAATAAAGCACCACAGAACTAGCGTTTTAAAGTAATAATTACAGAACTTTGGATAAACACCAATGTGCGTTGCCGTTTTGACTTCAGCCAGTGGCGGCTCGTGCAAATTTTTACAGGTGGGGCCCGACCCATCGTATGGTGTGTAATATAATATTCATTGTTCAGACATAAAAACAAACATTATTTAGGAGGTATATAAAGCGTGAATTTTTCGATGTTTTTTTTTCTTTTTAGTTTTATTTATTTTATTTATTTATTTTTAATAGCAAATCTTAAATTTAACATTATGAAAAAACTGCGAAAATCAGAAATTAATGTTTTACGACTTCACTTGCAAAATTCTGAAGTTTTCTGATCAATGGAGTATCAAAATTTAAATATCTGGAAGATGGTAGATAGGAATTTCCGAATTCTATATTATGTCGCTTTCGTCGATATATACGTTTGGAGTTTTCCCATCTCGCATAAATACGAACTAGGTATCACTTAGAAAAACTCCCTAGGGAGAATACACCACCGATATCTAGAACCTACTTTTAGTCAACTGGCTTTAAATGCCATTAAAATTTTAACTTAATTTTCTCTACACACTACATGTATTTTTTTTTTTTTTTTTTTTAGTTTGCACGAACTATACCCCTAAATCATTTAACAATAATCATTTCAATTGTTATATTAATGTTTCTTATCTTAAAAAATAAATAAAATTAACCTTAATAAATTTATAAGAAGAATTTATTGAAATTTAGAAAGTCATGAATAATGTAACGCAAATACATATTAGAAAACTACCTTGTTTCTCACTTTAAGAGCATAATTTTAAACAATTTAAATTAAATTTTTTAATTTCTCATTCAATTAAGAGAAAATGATCTAAAAAAAAATCTATTTAAAATTAAATACCCTACCCTTATTCTTACGAGTTTCGAATTTACATGTGTAAAATTATAAAAATATGCATTTAGAGAAAACACAGTTTAAATTTTGATATTTCATTGAAAAATGTCATTTAAAAATTTTTGAATTATGATTATAAAATTCTTACTTTTTGATACAATTTCATGTTGTTTTTATGCATAATGTTTGTTGAGAATTAGAGACTGATTCTTAAATAAAAAACAAAAATTTTGGTTTTTTTTTTTTTTTTAAGGATGTGATAAATAAAGAAATAGAGACGGTCTATTGTCTTTAAATAATAATAATAATAAAAACATATCAAATTGTATTAAAAAAATAATCATTAAAAGAATAATAATAAAAAAATGAACTCCATTTTTATACAGATAGTTAATCCATATATATCCACATAAATCCATTATTTATTTATTAAAAAAATATATAGTTTATTTGCATAAAAGTTATAGTATACCAAACTGAAGAAAAATATCGCATTTGAACATTTTCTTTCCATTTTTTCATTTAAATTCAAAATACTTCAGACAGAGAGGTCTCAAATTCTTAATTAAGAGCTTTTATCTTAAACGCTAATCTAGAAAAATATTTTTAATTATCAAGAGAGAGAATTCATTTGTAAACACTAGAATTTAAAACTATAATATGTAAGTTAAAAAAAATGCACCGAAAAATCATACAAATAAAAGAAACGGAAAAAGTGCCAAGTTTTAACCAAGCGCCAACGGAAAAAGCGCCAAGTTTAAGCGCCAGGTTAATATATTTTCTAGGAGACAGTTTTTTTCCCTATAGTTTTGTTCTAAAGGGCCAGAATCTCTGTACCCTACCAACGATAAATTATGGCGTGCTTATGCTGATAAAAGAGTTCGTTGCCAAATCTGTCAAACCGCTGTTCTAATAGAATATATACTGTAGAAATGGACTCGCCAAGTTGGGCCGGTACAATGCTGCCCCTCTCTTAGCTGATAAGGCAGCTGCTGTCGGTCCAAGGCTTTTTTTTTTTTTTTTTTTTTTTTGTCAGCTTTGGTTGGGCGAATCATTAAGTGATTTATGACACCTGAAAAGAATATATTGATAAATAAACGATAATGAGATATTAAGAAAAAAAGGGATATAGGATGGTATTTTGTATATATGTTTTTGAACAGTTACAATAAAATAAGAAAAAGAAAGAACGAACGAATATATATATATATATATATTTTATCGAAAAAAAAAAAATAAGTGCGGCCGTGCCCTTTTGCCCTTAATGACGAGCCGCCACTGACTGCAGCACCTGTGCCTACTTTATTCCCTTGACGAAGGGTCGTGTATTCTTTCGACCCGAAACAATTGTTGCGAGTTTCTTGCATTTTATGGTGTTTATCCAAATTTCTGTAATTATTACTATAAATATACATAATTTATTAAAATTTGTTTTACGAATACATCATTCTTTTTCAAAGCATGGACTGATAATATGATTTCATTTTTCTTTTTCTTAAACAACATCTAAAAAAGTAGTTTGTCAGTGTTGAACACTACAAAAATGATTAATTGCTTTAATAAAATAAATTGGAGTGCGTATAATACGAAAGAAACAAAAAAGGTCATAATATAGACTCTATAACTGCTTTCATTTCTTACATCGTACATTTTATACCTACCTTGTGTTATACAAGATCTGTCCCGAAAGTAATGCACACCATTTTCTTCTGCCACGACTATCCATCGCACAGGGTTGCTGCTTGCACGGAAGGGTGAGCGGAGTCTGGGAAACACAGTGCCACCAGCGCCAGTCGGCTCAGAGCTCATGCAGTGCCTGTTTTCGTGAACCCTTGTGAGAGTGCTCGGTCGAAATCAAGATGGAAAAAACTCGAGCATAATTGTTGCAGTGTTGTGTGGACGATCCGACTTTTTTGGACAATGTGTTAAGTGATGACGGATCTTGGATCTTCTTGTACGACCCGGAAACATAAACACAGTGCAGAGTGGCCACGACGTCATCCCCACACCCAAAAAAGGCAAGAATGAGCAAATCGCAGGTCAAAGCTATGCTCTTTTTTTTTTTTTTTTTCGATTCCAAGGGAGTGGTTCATTTTGAATTTGTTCTACCTGGCCAACCAGTAAACGCCAAATTCTACGTCGAAGTACTGAAAAGGCTAAAGCAACGGGTCAACCGCGTCAGGCGCGAGGTCAAGAATTCCTGGAAGCTGCAACATGGCAATGCTCCCAACCACACCACCTTTATGACGACCGACTACCTGACCATGACCGGCTTCTCAATGCTCCCTCAGCCGCCTAACAGTCCTGATTTGTCCCCGCCTGACTTATTTTTGTCCTCAAGGCGGCTACGACGAGGTTACTAAAGAACATCCCTTTTGATGGATTTCCAGAACGCATATAAAGTACGGAAATCGCGTTGGAACAAGCGTGTTGAAGTAAGATGGATGTATTTCGAAGAATATTGTGTAATTGTACGAATAAGTTCAATATATTTCTTAAAATGAAAATAGGCGCATTACTTTCGGGACAGATTCTGTATTTTCAAATTGATGAATGATTGTAATACCTTGTCTTTGTTTTGGATGAGGTTATCAAGATATTAAAATAAACAATCTATTTTTTGAATTAGAGGTTAAATCCTCTATCTTTTCCCATTCCTGCTGATTTTTTATTCGGCATTTGATTGTGAATTTACATATACGATGCGAATATTTCCCTGAGAATTACGTTTTCCTCCATGGGATACAAGCACAGACAGGAGAATGTTGCAGTTACTTGTGAAGGGTTTCATGACGTCACACCACTAAAGTCCATTCTGCAATGAAGTTTTGCTGTATTTAAAAAAGACTTCTTTCAGAATCCAGATGTGAATCTGTTTTTTTCCCTGGAACTTTCCATTCTCCGATGTTATACGCACGTGCTGTTATTCCAGTACAAAGAAAAATATGTTAGTACTGCTTGTGGAACTTGTTTCATTACACCTTATTTCGATGCAAAAAGTAGAATACGACTCTAGGTTACATATGAAATATTGTTCAACTTGATGATTAAAATTAAATCTCTTATGTGTTAAAATTAAATTTGAATCTTTTAGATGTAAAACTTTTATATGTAGAACCTTTTATATGTATAATTTGAACTTTTTATATGGTTAGTAAACAGCCAAGTGTGTATTATCTGTTCCTTGTGAGACTGAGTATGATATATATGTATATATATATTAGTAAAATTCCATTCTATTTAAAAAATATACTTAATATTATACCATAATTATTTGAGAATAATTTTATAATTCATTGATACATACCCTTTCATTAACAGTTTACATTTAGCAGATATGCACTGCAAAATTATTAGTTTTGTATATTTAATTTGTGTATTAATTTATTTTCTTTACTTTTGTTTTGTTTGTTTCTTTATTTTTTTTTTTTGAGTGTTTTTAGGTCTATACTATTTAAAAGTATAAAATTAAAGGCCATTAAAAAAAAAAAAAAAAAAAAAAAAAAAAAAGAAGAGAAGAAACTGAGTAATACTTAAATGTTAAAAAAAAAAAAAAAAAAAAAAAAATGTGCAGACTTAAGAGAGAAAAAAAAATCTTTATTATATAAAATAGTTACAGATGTAACAAAAAGTATCAACGAAGGTTCTGAAATAGCAGAATCAAAGTAAACTTTAATTCATCAGATTAAAATCTGCTGTTGGAGAATTTCTAAAAACTTTAGCGATCGATCATTAGTTAGATTGTTTTCAAAGTAGCAGATGCTACTTTAGTTAACGAGAATGATAAATCGCATTAATAATACATATATTTTTTTCTTATCCATGATAAAAGGTTTTTCTAAAGTAAAGATTTTAACACGTAGATTATATTTAGTAGTGTAAAAATTTTAAATTCTTAAAATAATAAAGTAATTAAAATAATACCATAAAGTTGCAATCGATAATAAAATAAATAATGACATTTTAGTTGTTTGAATGTATTATGTTTATTATTGGGATTCAGACAAAGGTGTTAAAAATATAATTCGAATCTGGGTGTTCATATCCTACCTTATTGAATAATTATGCAAGTTACGATGAAGCGCAATGCATCTTGGGGGCTAAGCTCTTAAAACCTAGCGATCGTTTTTAGAAAGAACTTAAATCATTCCAACAAGGGTATATTCTATTCCGGACAACACATAAGCATACTTTAAGAGGTCCAAGTCAAACTGCTAAACGAGAAAATTTAGCAAAAATTTATTTTCTATTTAATTTTATTTGACAAAAAAAAAAAAAAAAAAAAAGGGGGGGGGGCATGTGTGTGTGTATATATATATTTAAATAATTTTACATTTGGAGGTCATAAATCTATTTTTCGATTTTTGTCTGTTTTTCAAATCGATACATTCCTCCAAAATAATAATAATAAGAAGAAGAAGAAGATGGAATATCCTTTGTATAAATAGTTACGATTAGAAATTGTTCTGAATTGGCTTTAACATTTGGTCCAAAATTCGGGCTATTTCTCTACAAATCTTTAATATATATATATATTCTCGCGAATAATAATATAAAAAGATAATCTCATTAGATCTAATGTCGTCATTTTTATTATTATTATTATATCATTGGATTGAATCCACGAGCTATCCACAAGCTTAAATATTGTCAATTTATAAATCTTATTTTATTTTTTATTTCATTTTGCACGCTCGCTTTTTATTTTCTAATTCAAAATGAGGAAAAACATACTTTTTCGATACTGTCCATTTTGAAACTTATTATTAATTTTCTTTTTTTTTTTCCCTTAAAAAAAAAAAAAAAGTGATTTTGATGAAATTCTGGCAAAAGCAGAATTTAGTTTAGTACGGAGGACTATTAGTTTTTTTTTTTTTTTTTTTTTTGAGGTTATAACATCGTTTTCAAATTATTCAATTATATTTTCGATAAATTTTCGATAAATGTTCAACTATCGTAAAACTGGTATCGTAGAAATCCGTAGATTGAGACTAATAATCATCAGTCCTAAAAAGAAATAAACATTTTGTTATATCACCGATTTCAATAATTAATTAATTTATTACTATATATCTTTTAAAAGTTGATTTGTATCTCAAGAATGTTTTCATTTTATGAATGTTTTTATTAAGAAAAAAATATATTTTTATAAGTTCTAAAAATGGATAAAATTTTAGAATGCGTACATGTAATAATCTAAAAGCGATATTCATCATAGTTTACAATAAACAAAATTAAAGAATAAATTTTATTAAAGAATAAATTTTCTATTTAAAAAAATGATGAGCAATGTCAAGGATGGGTATTTTGTTAAATGAGGTTTAACTTTGTCATTTTGTAAAGGATTATGTTTAATATAATAGTCTAAATTCCAATTCCAAATAAAAAAAAAAATCGTTGGACATAAAAACTTAATCAGTTAGGTTAAAAACAATATATATCCCTACATGTCTTCAGATTTAATTTTAATATACATAAGAATTTAAAAAAAAAAAATTATACACATAACACACACGAGAAAAAAAATTACTGTATTCTAAAACAGCACCTCTTAAATTTTACTTTAAAATAGGACATTATTTCTAATAGACATTAGTAATCTAATAATAGTTTTTAAAACTAGTATGTTGTGGCCACCACAAGACTTTCTTCTATATTTACCTATACATATTCAATCAGTAACAATATTAAAAAAAAAAAAAAAAAAAGTAAGATTTTTTTTTTTTTTCTAAGTTTTTTTTTTTTTTTTTTTTTTTTTTTTTGTTAAAAGTGAAAAAAATCGATAACTTTGTTTTAAATTATCACAGATTTATAGTTCAACCATTCGTTTTAAAGGTATTGACGAGACCTTTCGAAAGATACCCATCTTGAAAATTTATCCCCCCCGGGGGGGTACTTCCCCCCCAGGGGGGGAAGCGATGCCCCCCCATGCAGAAAATTTTTTTCCTAGTTACATACTACTATTATCAATAATTCATATTAATTTTACAATCACAAGTTTAAAACAACTCTAATTATGCACATTTATACGAATTTTTGTCCTATGCTGCCATGTTAAAAATTTAGATAAAATGCTATCACAGCGCCACCTGTTGAGCTATTGATCCCCAAACATAATCAGCACCAGTTTATGTCGGGGACCAACTAAATACCAAGTTTGGTTAAATTTCGTTAAAAAAAAAAAAAAAAAAAATTGCGATATTTTTCTAATTTTTTTTTTGTTAAAAGTAAAAAAAATCGATAACTTTGGTTTAAATTATCACAGATTTATCGTTCAACCATTCGTTTTAAAGGTATTGACGAGATCTTTCGAAAGATACCCATCTTGAAATTTTGCCCCCCCGGGTGGGAACTTCCCCCCCCCGGTGGGGGGGCAACCGATGCCCCCACATGCACAAAAATTTTTTCCTAGTTAACTACTACTATTATCAACCTGATCTTTCGAAAGATACCCAATGTGAAAATTTACCCCCCCTGGGGGGGTATTTTTTCCCTAGGGGGGGGAAGCGATGCCCCCCCATGCAGAAAATTTTTTTCCTAGTTACATACTACTATTATCAATAATTCATATTAATTTTACAATCACAAGTTTAAAACAACTCTAATTATGCACATTTATACGAATTTTTGTCCTATGCTGCCATGTTAAAAATTTAGATAAAATGCTATCACAGCGCCACCTGTTGAGCTATTGATCCCCAAACATAATCAGCACCAGTTTATGTCGGGGACCAACTAAATACCAAGTTTGGTTAAATTTCGTTAAAAAAAAAAAAAAAAAAAAAAAATTGCGATATTTTTCTAAGTTTTTTTTTGTTAAAAGTAAAAAAAATCGATAACTTTGGTTTAAATTATCACAGATTTATCGTTCAACCATTCGTTTTAAAGGTATTGACGAGATCTTTCGAAAGATACCCATCTTGAAATTTTGCCCCCCCGGGTGGGAACTTCCCCCCCCGGTGGGGGGGCAACCGATGCCCCCACATGCACAAAAATTTTTTCCAAGTTAACTACTACTATTATCAACGAGACCTTTCGAAAGATACTCATCTTGAAAATTTACTTCCCCGGGGGGGGATTTTCCCCCCCAGGGGGGGAACCGATGCCCCCCCATGCACAAAATTTTTTTCCTAGCTAACTACTACTATTATCAATAAATCCTATTAATTTTACAATCACAAGTGTAAAATAACTCTCTTTATGCCCATTTATACGGAATTTTGTCCTATGCTGCCATGTTAAAAATTTGCATAAAATGCGATCACAACGCCACCTATTGAGCGATTGATCCCAAAATCTAATCAGCACCAGTTTATGTCAGGGTGCAACTAAATACCAAGTTTGGTTAAGTTTCATTCATTGGTTCGTGAGATACAGCGTCCACAAAAAAATGATACAGACAGACAGACAGACAGACAGACAGACAGACAGACAGACATTTTTTAAAAACTATTAATTCGTGTTCTCCATATCCCAAAACATGTAAATCCATCAAAAAATCCATCAAATCCAATACTTTCTCTATATTACATATAGAAGAAAGTAAAAATGCTTCAATGCTTCACAGATTTTTACTTTCTTCTATATGTAATATAGAGAAAGTATTGGATTCGCGAAAATTTTCGACCTCCGTTTTTTGACGGATCTACACGTTTTGGGATGTCCTGAACACGAATTGATAGTTTTTAAAAAATGTCTGTCTGTCTGTGTGTCTGTCTGTCTGTCTGTCTGTGTGTCTGTCTGTATCATTTTTTTGTGGACGCTGTATCTCACGAACATATGAATGAAATTTAACCAAACTTGGTATTTAGTTGCACCCTGACATGAACTGGTGCCCATTAGATTTGGGGATCAATAGCTCAACAGGTGGCGCTGTAATCGCATTTTATGCAAATTTTTAACATGGCAGCATAGGACAAAATTCCGTATAAATGGGCATAATGAGAGTTATTTTAAACTTGTGATTGTAAAATTATTTTGAATTATTGATGATAGTAGTAGTTAACTAGGAAAAAAAAATTGTGCATGGGGGGGCATCGGTTCCCCCCCTGGGGGGGAAGTACCCCCCCCGGGGGTTTAAATTTTGAAGATGGGTATCATTCGAAAGATCTCGTCAATACCTTTAAAACGAATGGTTGAACCATAAATCTGTGATAATTTAAAACAAAGTTATCGATTTTTTTTTACTTTTAACAAAAAAAAAAAAAAACTTTTTTTTTTAAAATTATTGTTAGTGATTGAATATGTATTAATTTTCACAAAAAAAAAAAAAAAAAAACTAGTATGTTGTGGCCACCACAATACTTTCTTCTATATTTTCCTATACAAATTCACGCAGTAAGAATATTAAAAAAAAAAAAAAAAAAAATACGATTTTTTTCAAAGTTTTTTTTTCGTTAAAAGTAAAAAAAATCGATAACTTTGTTTTAAATTACCACATATTTATAGTTCAACCATTCGTTTTAAAGGTATTGATGAGACCTTTCGAAAGATACCGATCTTGAAAATTTACATCCCCCCCCCCCCCACTGCCATGTTAAAAGTTAAGAAAAAATACGATCACAGCGCCACCTGTTGAGCGATTGATCCCCAAATCTAATCAGCCTCAGTTTATGTCAGGGGCCAACTAAATACCAAGTCTGGTTAAATTTCGTTAAAAAAAAAAAAAAAAAAAAAAAAAAAAAAAAAAAAAAAAAACGATTTTTTTCTAAGTTTCTTTTTTGTTAAAAGTAAAAAAAATCGATAACTTTGTTTTAAATTATCACAGATTTATAGTTCAACCATTCGTTTTAAAGGTATTAACGAGACCTTTCGAAAGATACCCATCTTGAAAATTTACTCCCCTCGAGGGGGGACTTCCCCCCCAGGGGGGGTGGCGAGGTTCCTACGCATACAAATTTTTTTTCCCAGTTGACTATCTCTATTATAAATAATTCTTGTAAATTTCATAATGATTACTAAAAAATAATTCTCTTTATGCACATTTATACAAAATTTTGTCCTATATCACCATGTTAAAAATTTAGAAAAAGCGGGATGGCAACGCAACCTGTAAGACAATTTTTACCAAAAGTTGATAGGCACTAATTTATGTCAAGGTGCAACTACATACCAATTTGTATGAAATTCTGTGCAGTAGTTCTTGAGATACAGTTGCCACAAAATTTTGTCACACACACACACACACACACACACACACAGACAGACAGACATACAGACAGACATTTTCTAAAAATCGTCAAATCGTGTTCTACAGCTCTCAAAACGTGTAAATTCATCAAAAACCCGAGGTCATAAATTTTTACGAATCCAATACTTTCTCTATATTACATATAGAAGAAAGTAAAAAAAAAAAAAAAAAAAAAAAAATTTTTTTTTTTTTTTTTAATATTGTTACTGATTGAATATGTATAGGAAAATATAGAAGAAAGTCTTGTGGTGGCCACAACATACTAGTTTTTTTTAATGTTCTGCAAGGCATTTCGAATGCATGGCATTGTTCGTGTTATTAACGGAAATGTCTAGAATTGACATTACTTACAGTGATGACGATTTTGATACTAACTTAAGGAATGTCAGATAGTTTCAATCAGATTTCCTGATCGATAAATAAATGTACGAAATATATTTCCCATTATAGGCTGTACCATAGAATATATGAATTAATGACGATTCCTAATATACATAAGTATGCATGGTGATGAATATTATGTATCATATGAGGATGTAACATTTCTGATATAGTTTAAGATTATATATGGAAAATATTCTTGTTTTTACTTTTATATATGATTAATTTATGTGTAATTAGTTATTAGTGTACAATATGTTAATAAAATTAAACTATTACAAATTAGTTTGGAATTATTTATTACAGTATAAAGTATTATTACTTTAAAATTGATATCTAAGATAAATTATCAAGAGAATAGCTTGGTATGTATTTATAAAAGATTCGATTTTCACATTTATGTGGTTTTGAAGTAATATATATATAATATTTCTCTAGCGTGGACCATTTACCATTATATTTTGTCGAAACAATACGATAAGTAAGTAATTAATAAAATATACTAAGATAAAAATTAATATTTATAAATGGATAATATTTAAAAACGCGGACTCAGTTTAATGGTACAATAAGAAAAAATGACGACGTTTGTTTGATGGGATTATTTTATGGCTAAATGTATTTTTAACAGTTGCTTTATCAAAATCTTTGCAAGTGTTATTTTAAACATATCAATATTTTAAAGATTTATATGCAATACTTTAAAAAATATGAAGTATTGTCATAAATTGACTAAAAATTGGAATCATAAAAAGTATAATCAAAATAAGAATTAGTTTCTTAAAATAAAAAATTGTGTCAAAATAAATGAATAAGTCATCGCTAACAGAACGACAGAAATTTAAAAGGCGTCATTGGGGGCTAATATATTGGGTTGTTCGGAAAGTCATTTCGTTTTTTTCAGCAGAGGATTTAATTGTATTTTTTTCACACCTTCTTCACATTTACGCTGCATTGCCATTACATATTGTGACAGCTGATATAGCAAGGCTTGCTTGTGAAAAAGGTCGTTTTATTCTGCTCAATAGTTTTTGATTGGTGCCCTATCAAATTAAGAACGTCAGAAGCGACATTTTCGGCATATTTTGTTTTTGCTATCAAAAATGCGAAAATACTATTCAAACAAGGAAAGAAAGTGTACGATGTGTGCACAGAAAATTTATTTAAAGAACGCTATTGTCAAAACTGGTTTACCAAATTTTGTTCTGGCAATTTTGAGTTGAAGATGCATAACGTTCTGGAAAACCAGTTTGTGCTAATGAAGACAAAATAAAGTATTGATTTATTAAAAACTGCCAAATAACAACTCGTGAGATCGCTAAGAAACCGATCAAAGTAGAGAATATATAATTCATTAAAATATTTATACAATATAAGAAAATCGTCTTTCATTTTCGAAGGAAAAAACGAAATTACTTTCCGAACAACCCAATACTAAAACTGTACTGCCTGCGGAAGTATGAAATTTGGGTCGTCAGCCATGAATTTTATTTTGAAACCTTTCTTTGAATGATTTTGCTTTCACTATTGCACAATATTAAATTGGTTTTAATAATAATTTGGCTTCTGGTAAATTAAAATTTTAATTAGGCGGGGATTTTTTATAATATTTAAGAGTATGAAATTTTAAAAGAAAATAAGAAAAGAAATAAAGTGCGAAAATTTCGCATACGTTTGCTAGTAGTATTAATAATTCTTATGGAAAGTATACGAATGAAACAAAGGAATGTTTAAAATTCAAACCTTTCTAATTTTATGGAATTAGAAAATTTTCTAAATTACACTTTCATGTTCAAAATTCTGATACATTCATTATAATACTATTGTTCTTCTAAAACACAGTTTAAATCTTTTTTATTTGAATTATAAAGACAAGATAAATGACTGTCTCTGACAGTTTTTATTGAAATTTCTACATTTAAATTTTGATATATATTTAATTGAATAAACATTTTTAATTAAAATCTTCCATTGATAGGCTTCAAGTATTTTAAAAAGAGTTGTGTAGAAATTTTTATTTCTTATCAAAAATTTAAAGTTCAAATGGAAAATTATAATTTAAACAATTATTTCATAACTAGCTGAAAATATTAGCTTATACTTGTTGTGCATATACAAATACCATTTTTCGTTGTATTGTAATATACATCGCTATTTTTTTTTCTTCAAAATATTTGCAGAATCCGTGTCTCTTAGTTTCTTCTCTTAAATAATATAGTTTAATCTCAAAGAATGTTTTAATAATGCAAAATAAAACAATTTTGGAATTATGGGAACACGATTATCATTTTTATTAAATAATTAATTTTAACATATATGTTTATAAAACCTATATTATAGCACAGAAAAACTATTTATAAACTAGGTTGTAAAATGTATCACAGTGATGGTGTTAAAATGTTTATATATATTTACGAGTTTAAAATTTAATATTCTTCTTTATTTAAAAAAGATTATTTATGAAAATTTTAGTCTCCGGAGCCTCTTCACAATTTTGTAAAACCTTTACAAATGATTTAAAACAAAACAAAAGGTAAATCGTTTAGCATTTTTTTTTTTAAAGCCTTTACTTTCTTATTTTTTTTAATTGTATATACAGAGCGTAACAAATATAATGTGCAGAACTGCAAGGGGTGATAGAATTTTACAAAGCAAACATATTTCACCATACAATGTGGAGTCGGAAAGCAAAGAGAGGTCGCTTTCTCTGGGGTGGATGAAACGCCACCTATCGTAGAACTTATTATTCGGCTGATATTTGTCTCTGGAGATCCACCAATAATCAAATACGTCATATCGAATCGCTCACATCGGATCACCAAATGACTTTTTCGTTCGAATCAGCGTCATAGCTGCAGACTTTAAGGAAATTCCTGGAATCTTCCAACGTCTACGTTATTCATTCCAACGCTGATGATTCTGTTGCTCTAATTGAGCATTTCTTTTCCATAATAAGTGTTCATTGTCTTTTGTTATTTACCTTTATTCTATTCTACATTTCCACAAACCAGACTTCATATCGCTGTTTGCTATTTGCGCTTCCGCCCCCACATTATGTGATGAAAATTGTTTATTTTGGCAAATTTTATATGCAGTTGTGAGTGTTGTTCTTTTTGATAAAAAAAAATCTTTTTTTTTTTTTTTTTTTTTTTTGTGATTGTGTTAGTATAAATTAAAAAACATTATGATTCTTTGAAACATGGAGTTACTAGTAGGCCTTTAAAATCAAACTACAACATAAACATTTCATTTCAAAGGATGACATTTAAACACGTTCATTTTAAAAACTCTGAAACACTGATATGTGGCATCAAGTTATATGCAACAAAATCAAAAACAACTTTCTTTTAAAATTTAAAATCGAGTTTTAAGAAATCAAAAATTTTAAATAAATATTCTTAAGATGAAACGATCAAATGCTGTAATACCAGTTAATCCAGAAGAACAAAGTACTTCAAATGCAGACCAACTAATTAATCGTACTTCCTTATATCAAGATAGGCCTATCCGTGCATAAAAATTAAAATGTCGCCAAAATATAAGCGACACATATATAGCTTTAGAAGTTGATATTTTCTTTTACGTGTTTTATTTCCTAAATAATAAAAGAGCGATACAAATGTTATAAGAATAGAGGAAGAAATTACGATTGGCGCCGCAGGCACCCAAGTGTTAATTTAAAATCGTTATATTTTTAATATTTTAGTATTAAGCCACTTTTACAGAGAGCAAATTATGATTGGCGCCGCAGTCGCTTAAGATTTTATTTAAAAATATTTGAATTTTCAATATTTTTATATTATGCGACTTTTACAGAGAACAAATTACGATTGGCGTCGCAGGCGCCCGAGAGCTTGTTTTTTGGTAAAAATTTTCTTGGGTCTCTGGCCAGCTATCTGGTGAAACCAGCTAGTATATATATATATATATATATATATGTATATACATTGTTACAATGAATGATAAATGTAAGAAAAAAGATGCTGAAATGCATTATCCACTAGAACCAAAAAATATAGATATAATAAGTAATAGTTTTATGAAATATCAGAAAAAATTCACAATATTCACTTGATTATTATCCACAAAATCACGTATAAGAAATAAGGAACTGATTAAAAAATAGTGATAAATTACAAATTGACAAGAAATAAGAGTATATTTATCTACAGCATTTTTCTTCCTCCCTCTACTCACAAGTTTTAATTAGTATTTAAAACTTTGCTTTATTATAGATATAATGATAATCAAGAATTGAAAATAATTACGAATAACGGTTTCATACAGCTAAATCAGCACAAATCCGCAATGAATTATTTTGGGATTACACTTAACAGTACAGAAACATCTCATATTACTGTCTTTTTCAGTGCATATGTGTTTCATGTTAATAATCGAGGTAATCATCTCGAACACAAATTACTAAAAGCTGATTTTCCATGCAGCATGTTTAATGATATAACTAATTAATGCCTAATGCTTTAGATATTTAATCTATATATCATACATTTTCTAAATATGCACCCTATTTGGTTCATATTCGTTCGTAATTAAAAGTATTTTTTTAACAGTAAATGATTTTTGATGATTAAAACCTTAGATTGTTATCTCTATTTTGGATTTTTCTTCACAGCCTTTCGTTATTTAAATTAAAATGCTAAATAAAGGATAAAACTTTATTTTTTATTATTATTATTAGTTGCAAGTAAGTCCGAAACAGTAAATAGAATATTGATAGATGTAAACCATTTCTTCAAACAGAACTTAATTTAAAGGACTATAGTCTGAATTGCATTGAATATGATAAAATCTAAATGTTGAAATTTGTGTTGTGTTGATATATCGCAAATATTTATGCTATTCATCAAATAACACTTTTATATTACTTTTCAATTTTTTGTAAATATTGAATTCTTAAAAATTTCTCCTGTTACAAAGATTTTTTGAAATGAATGTTTATTATAATCTATTAAAGTTACTTTCTGAACTGTAATACTGATATGGTAAGTTAGTGATATACACATAGAAAAATGTTGCACTTTTCCAAAATTATTCACATTTATTTTATATGAGAATTTTCATCAACTACGATCATGTAAAATTAATTATTCAGTATGTTTTCAGAACCCTCTTATACTGGGGATTAAATGAAATAAAGTGATCGTAAAATATGATAAATTATCTGCTGTTCGCATTCAAACTGCATTTACTTCCACCCCTACAATAACCATTATTCAAACATTACAAGTTATATAATTTTTTATTGAAATTATAGTCATTGTAACTGATGGATTTCTTGTGCATATTTTAATTATTTGATTACTATATACAACTCATATATCATGTTATTCTGAAGTTTTTCTTTTATTTATTTTTATAGATATAAAAGTAGTAAGCCGCGCCGTTTGGCCGACGGAAGTGACGTCATAGGAGGGGGGAAGGAGGGGGAGGAAACCGGAAGTGACGTAACGGTTGGTTGCTTGATCGTGAAAGATGACGGGGGTAGAGTTTCTTTTTACCGGATGGCAACCTGGACTTCTTGTCAAGACATGTGACGGAAGGGAGAGTTTTCTTAAAGGGACAACACAGAAACCTGTCAGAACATGAAATAGAATGACGTCATCAACCGAAAAGAGGACAATGTGGTATATCTTTGATTAATTTTTAATGAGTAGTTCATTAATCAATTTTAATAAGTAAATTTTATTATTGTATTGATTATTAATTAATTATTTAACTGACTATTTTAATTCGCCAGATTTTTTACAAAACGATATTGCACTGTAGGGGATTTGAACCCACCATCTATAGCATGCGAGACCAACGCGTTACCGACTGAGTTACGATGACGTTACCTCGAGCTTTCTTCTTTATGTTTTCACCTCTTACGAGATAGGGGTGGGAAGAGGTTTTCCCCACATGGCTTTTAACTTCAAAGTATAGTCCAAGGAGATTGATAAATGACGTGATTTTCTCAAAATATTCAAATGATATTGGTGATTTGTTAATTTTTGTGAACATTTTTTTAAACAACTAGAAGATATTGTTCGAGATATTTCTTTCTTGAAAAAATATTAAAACAATCCCATTTTCTTAAAATTTTATTTACATTATTAATAATACGATCAGATTTTATTTTTTAAACATGCAAAAAAAAAAAAAAAAAGATTTTGCACATGTTCCTTATTTATTTTATGTTTTTATAAATTGCAAAACATATATATATATATATATTATTATTATTTATATTTATTTATTATTTTATTTATTTATTAACCAAAATTCAGTGTTATTTCTGATAAAATATTACGACCAAATTAAAAATTAAGTGCCAGTAGACATAAATTTTTAGCTAGACATTTTTAAAAATTTTCAGAGAAGTAATACGTTATCTAAGAAAATATATATCTGTGTTTTTATGTCCCCTTTTTGCACACGGAAAGTGAAAGTTTTTATTTGTATACTCTTTCTATGTTTTACGACATGTGTATAAATATCGTTTTTGAACTGAAGGTGAAACTTATGAAATTTGATCCAATTTAAACAGACAAAAAACAATGATTTTATTAATTTATTAATGAAATCATAATTTTTGTCCATGTGTTAAAAATTGAGGTAAATTTCATAAGTTTCGCTTTCAGTTCAAGAGTGACATTTATGCATAAGCCGAAAGAAAACATAAAAAGGGTTAACAAATAAAAATTTTCACTTTCCGAGTGCAAAAAGGGGGGACATCAAACACAAACATATATTTTCTTAGATAACGTATTATTTCTCTGAAAATGTTTAAAAAATGTCTAGCTAAAATTTATGTCTACTGGCACTTAATTTTTAATTTGGTCGTAATATTTTATCAGAAATAACACTGAATTTTGGTTTCATATACATCTATGAATAATATAATTTAATTCTTTAACTATGTGTAAGATTGATTTACAATTTCTGAGTGCAAAATATTTAAAATGAATACGTATAATGTTAAAATACTAACTAACGATTAAAAAAAAAAAAAATCGTACCAAATTACAATGTTTTTATGGAAATCTTCCTGATGAATACAACGTAATTAACATTTATATAAACAAAATAATTATAAAATTGCTTCACGGGTAATCATTTACAACACCATTTGAATATTAAAAGAAAGTTTTTCCTGTTGTTTCAAGCAAAATTAAACTAATCATTGTTAGATATTTTTTAATCTTCAAAAAGATATCATATTTTTGATAAGGAATTTTTAAAAAATGCAAAAACTTTTGTTAGTTTTGTTTATATAAAAATATTTGATAATTCTCTCAAAGTTGATTTATTTTATAAAGTTGTTTTCATTCATATAATGCAGTTCACTTTTAGTTTAAAATGATAAAAATACTTTTTTCTATTACCCTCATTATCATAAGAGTATTTGTTTTATACTAAATAAATTTTAACATAACGTTCAACGGTAAAAAGTGAAAGACACTTATCGAAAGATCGATTGGTAAATTGGATAAATTCAAAATCTCAAATTAACAAAACATCTTGTTAAAAGAAATTTTAGAGAGCACTTTGTAAGTTTAATTTTGAGTAAAAGCTATGTTAGCAGTAAAAATGTATTGGAAAACTGCTGTTGAATATATAAAAAATAATAAAATAAATAAATAAAACTTTAATAAAATGTTATGAAATAAATAAATATTTGGATGTGACTTTAAATATATTCGTTTTTTGTAGAATTTTTTTCTCTTATGAAACTAAATGCTTAGGATAGAGGAAATGGATTTTTTTACTTTTTTGAATAAAGTTTTAGGATAAATAAAACATTTTTTTTTTTTTAATTTAATTTCTTGCGAAAAGTAAGTAAATATTTTATTTTATTTTTTAAATAAAATTAGAAAAATATATTATTTGATTTTTAAAAAATATATCTTGAATTTTAAAATTACATTTGTATTTAAGTACTTATGAAAAGTACTATTTTCTGTTCACTTATTTAAATCCTTTGTTAATATTTATCCATGCAAAGAATTTTTTTTTATCTCAAAATAAAAATGTTAGTTAATTGTGATCGTGACTGATTAGGAATGTAATAAAATCTTATCTCTCAAACGTACTAATTTATAATTTTTTTTTTAATGACATGCATTTAAACAATTAAAACAAAAAATTTACTAAGTGCTATACTTCTAAAATACTACCTCTGTTTACTTGAAATTGTAATTATTAGTTATCTTAGCTGTATTGTATGAAAGACTTTTTATTTACTGATAGTGATGGTAACTTGTGTAAAGCATTCATTCAATTGAAAGATAAATTATCCATTCACTTAATGGATTTCCAGTCATTAAAATGCAGAGTCATAGGATAAAGAAAAAAATTGGGATATGAGTATTTATAATTCTATTTGACTTATTATTAATTTTAATAGATGAATGGAGATGCGACTCTTTAAACTTATTAGAAATATCATATTGGAAGTTTAAACATTTAAAAATAACTTTCGTTATTTCAATGATGAAAGTCACACACTTACGCATGATATCATATATAGATTTTTAAAATGCAAAATTATAAAAACTGCTTTGTAAATAATTATTATTTATGCGACATTTTAATGGAAAAATTTACTTTATTAGATTACTATTTGTAAATTTATCTTTTGACAAAAAGGCTTTGTGAAAAATTATATTTTAGTTTATGTTAATATTCTTTAGAAAAAATATCCTGTCTATAAATGATAGATATATTCCCTTTGCATTTATAATAATGTGTAGTAAATAAATGCGATTGAATGTACTTTTAAAAAAACATATTTGAAAATCTAAAGCAATATACATTTATCGTTCGTTAAAGAGCTAATTATAAGACACATTAAAATATTATGCTTTTGGTCATCATTCGAGCATATAATTTATGAAATATTTTTTTTTCTGAAAATAATAATAATAATAATAATATCTTCCATATTTAATAATATAACTAATAATAATAATAAAATTGCATAAAGCCATAGTTCAATTTTTATTTTCATTACAAACTAAGTTATATAAACACAATTTACAATAAATTATTTTTCATATTATTCACAATTCAAAAAATTCATAGCGTTTTTCTGTATAGGTTGGATGATTTTATTAGTAATCTAGCGTATTTTTTATAAAAACAGTATTTCGAAATTTCATTTGGTGTTACGCTAAAACTTTCATAAAAGTCAACTTTGTTCAAAATATTTAATTTGCCGGAAAAATTAATAATCGATTGTGTTTAATACATGTTAAGATTATTAGAAAGTTATTTTAAAAGAAACTTTTTAAAAATTAAAATGTAATTCAAGTGAAAAGAAAAAAAGATTCGTGGCAAGCGGTTTTTTTAAGTCATTAAAGTTCTTGTGCTCTATATCTATTTTTTCTATTGTAAGTGTGCTATTATGATCTTCCATAAAACATACTAAATGGAATATAACGGATATTAAGAAATGAGTAAAAATTTCGCAACCCGTGCATAAATTTTAAAAATAGTGCGATTTTTCTAATATTCTCAATAAACTCGATGATTTTCCCCAAAAGTGAAATGAAACGTATGCAATATACCATATTTTCAATATATAAACTTAGAAAATATTTGAAAGTAGAATGCTCAGATACAGATACAGGAAAAAGTAATAAGAAAAATTAAATAGAAAATTGCATCGCATTTTCTGACAGCTTGCATGAGAAATAAAATAAATTTTACTACAACAAAATATCTGAAAAATTATCAAAAAATGTTGAAAGTTCCAACAAATCTCATATCTGATATAAATTCCTTTATGCTAAAATAATATCACTCAGACATAAAAAATTGTCAAAACAGATAATAACATAGTAAAATATTTTTTATTTGTATATGTGAAAAAATTATTTTTAGAAAATTTTGTGAATTTTTATTAAGTTTTTTAATGAACATTATGAAAGATGATTTTCATTATAAGATATATTTATTTTAATCAGTAAATATTTATAATTTAGAACTTTTATGTGTAGAATTTCTTTTCTTTTGTAAACCACAGTGATAAACATTATTTATTTAAGTTAAAATCCAAAATGAGATGATGTATGTGTACAAATATAAACAGAATGTGTTGTCTAAGTTAATAAGTTAAAGAATGCATATATAATGTTCTGTTTGTTTAAAAAATGTACTGCCACTTTTTTATTATTGATCGCTTAAAAATTAGATAAATGTTATTTACTTAGATTCTTGCTCTAATAAAAAGATATCAGTTATAACTTATATATTTTTTAATGAATAATTGTATATAAAACTATCGTAAATATAAAAACTATGTAAATATTTATTTTTAAACTATTCATCGTATAAGAAAGTTAACACAATATATTTCCAGTTTATAAATGGTACTAAAACTTCGTTATTTTTAAAAATGTATAATTATAAAGCTAATAATTTCAAACACTTTTATTATTATTTTAGCTATTAAAAAATAATTGTAAAAACTATGGGACATTTAAATTGTAATTTTATGCAAACATAGGTAAGTGTCATGGCTTAAATTGTTAACATGCTTTTGAATAAAAAGGATAGCATGAATTCGAATTGTCAACAAGGTGATAAGATAATGAAAATATTTCATGGGTATGAATGAAGATTTGTGTTTTGAAGAATTTAGTTATATAGGTGGTCATTGTAAGGTAATTCATTTTTATAAATTTCTATCAGAATTATGAAAAACTGTTATGTACAAGAAAATTTCGCAAATTATTATTTTCGAATATTGATGTAGTTATGTGTAAATAATACAAGATGTCATACTTTTTTTTCAGAAAAGAGATAAACTATTTTTAAAACTAATTAACTTATTGAAGATTCGGTGTCTGTTTCAGTAGATTTATATATTTAAGAAGTAATATGAAAATAATAGAAAGTTTTGTGAATATGATGAATTATATTGTGGTGTGATGAAAAAAGTATCATAATGGGTATATAATAATACCAAAACAATTTATTTAATAATAATAGTAATAAGGAAATCCCTTAGTTAAACACATGCCGAGTGGAATTCTGTTTTAGATTGGACTACAATTATAATTTTAGTCACTCAATGTAATTTTTCCCTGAGCAAATCTAGCAGAATGCATAAGTTAAATTTTATTTCCTTAAAATAGAACCTTCAACATTTTTTCTTTAAAATATCTTTTAAAATATGACAGTATTAAACAGATTCCTTACTTAATCCAAATTATTAAATGGTAATAACTCTTTTGAATATTTGCGAGTAAGAAAATACAGTTACATTAAAGAAATAAATAAATGACTAAAAAGTTTTTCACAAGATAAAATATAATTTTTTTAAACTGAAAAACAACATTGCATAAAAAATCTCATTATATTGCTAAATAATGATAATAATAATTATAGTAATACAATTAAGTTTCATTAAATAGTAATAATAAGTAATTTTTGTTATATTTTTTCACTAAAAGAAAATAAAAGAATTTATAAAATAAAAAAAGAAAGATAATTTTTTTATTAAATATTTTTTTAACTTAAAAATTAGTAATAAGAATAAAAAGAAAAAAAAAATAACAAGATAAAAAAATTCACAAAAAGAAAATATAAAATTCACAATCTCAAACAAAAGAAGAGATATGTTTAAAAAATATTTTATTAAATCTAAAAACAGTTACATTAATAAAATTAAAAATAACAAGTTTAAAAAATTCAGAAAAAGAAAATATAGAATTAACAAACTGAAAAAAGAAGAGAAATATTGAAAAAAAAAAATGTTTCATTAAACCTAAAAACAGTTACATTAATAAAAATAAAAAAAGTTTAAAAATTTCAGAAAAAAGAAAATACAGAATTAACAAAATGAAAAAAAAAAAAAAAAAAAAAAAATAATTTATTATTATTATTATTATTATTAAACTTAAAAATAAAAAATGAATAACTGTTAAAAAAAATTTCGCATGTTTTAAAATTAAATATGATAGTATTTTTACTATTGTAAGTAAAGTGTAAGAAAATAAAATTGTTTTAAATTTTTTAGAAAAGAAATAACTAAAACATAAGTTTTTTTAATTGTTTTTATAAATTTTCCAGAAAAAGAATTCAATTTTTTTCTCAAAAAAAAAAAAAATAAATAAATAAATAAAATAAAATAAATAAATAAATAAATAAATAAAATAAAATAATAAATAAAAAATAAATAAATTAAAATAAATAAATAATAATATATATATATATATATATATATATATATATATGTTTTGCAATTTATAAAAACATAAAATAAATAAGGAACATGTGCAAAATCTTTTTTTTTTTGCATGTTTAAAAAATAAAATCTGATCGTATTATTAATAATGTAAATAAAATTTTAAGAAAATGGGATTGTTTTAATATTTTTTCAAGAAAGAAATATCTCGAACAATATCTTCTAGTTGTTTAAAAAAATGTTCACAAAAATTAACAAATCACCAATATCATTTGAATATTTTGAGAAAATCACGTCATTTATCAATCTCCTTGGACTATACTTTGAAGTTAAAAGCCATGTGGGGAAAACCTCTTCCCACCCCTATCTCGTAAGAGGTGAAAACATAAAGAAGAAAGCTCGAGGTAACGTCATCGTAGCTCAGTCGGTAACGCGTTGGTCTCGCATGCTATAGATGGTGGGTTCAAATCCCCTACAGTGCAATATCGTTTTGTAAAAAATCTGGCGAATTAAAATAGTCAGTTAAATAATTAATTAATAATCAATACAATAATAAAATTTACTTATTAAAATTGATTAATGAACTACTCATTAAAAATTAATCAAAGATATACCACATTGTCCTCTTTTCGGTTGATGACGTCATTCTATTTCATGTTCTGACAGGTTTCTGTGTTGTCCCTTTAAGAAAACTCTCCCTTCCGTCACATGTCTTGACAAGAAGTCCAGGTTGCCATCCGGTAAAAAGAAACTCTACCCCCGTCATCTTTCACGATCAAGCAACCAACCGTTACGTCACTTCCGGTTTCCTCCCCCCTCCTTCCCCCTCCTATGACGTCACTTCCGTCGGCCAAACGGCGCGGCTTACTACTTATAAATTCTGAATATATATATATATATATATATATATATATATATATACATATCCTTTTTTAAATTTTTATTTATGAAATAAAAAAATTCAAAGGTTAAAATAAATCGTAAATTAAACAAAGCAGATTTTTTCTCGTTATAGGGGAAGAGAGGCATTGATATATATTAGATGTAGTGAAAAGTTCTGTAGTATTGAAATAAACAACTGATGCCGGAAATTTTTCCTAGACAACATTTATATAAATTTTAAGAAACCATTTACTAAATATCTTCCTAAAAATTACATAAATATTATACTGGTACATTTCCGACAGTAGAACTGTTCAGTGCACCTGATATGTTTATCACTCATGAGCTGTACGTATTGAGATAAATGGGTTTACAGTTTTCAGTGATATAGAAATATACATATAACATGCCTTAATTTAAATAGGCATTACGGTGTACATATTTAATTATAAGAGGTGCTATTATTGCCGTTAGGAAAATACTATTTTTTTCACATTGAGGCCTGTATCGTATTTTTGGTTTTGTGTCACTTTTGCTGCGATATATATTTTTGTTTTTTATATTAATTTAGTTTTTAAATTATTTACCGGCATGGAATTTACATACTTTTACATATAACACATTAGAAACGTTAAAAAATAGTTTTATTTTTATAAAAAAGCCTTTTATATAATTTTCAAGACCATTCTACCTTATATTAATTCTTAATTTTTTAACTAAGATGCATCACATATCAGTGTATTTATTTTTGTGTGTTTCAAATGCAGCGCATTTAAAAGCAAAAAAGTGTCAAATATACAAATTTTCACAAACTTATTTGTTTATGTGTGTGCAATTGCATTCGAAAGCATACAAAAGCAATCATAATTTCTTTATTTATTATATAGATTTCTTATTAAAACAACAGTTAAATTTTGTAAGAAAATGTAAAAGGATTATATTTAAAAGAAAGCGCATAAACCCTTTGGTATGGCAGATTGAATTATTCTTTTATTTGGCTGATTTTGCTTGGTCTCCGTTACCAATATTTTTATTTATAGATTTGAATGAACACGCAAATATTTTTGCTTTTATTTAAATATATAAAACTGAATGTTTGTCAGTGTATTTGTCCAGATTTTTAGATTTTATGAAGAATTGGTATGCTTACTAATGAGGATAAAATCTAGTTAACTGGTTCAAAAGATATTAAATAAAAACTTAATTTTAATTCTAAAATTATTGAAAAAAAAATGTCAAATATAAATAAATAAGTAAGTGAATATATTTCTTTCCATGTCGTAAAAAGAAATGAGCGGACAAACTTTTATTTTTAATTAAAATAAAATTGAAGAAATTCCTGCTGAAGAAAAATAATTTCAGTATCGAACCCTTTGGAGAAATTTGAAACGTGATCCCGAGATAACTCGTACGTTTATCAGCAAGATTTTTACTTACGCAATTGCGATATGCTAGGGAATGAAATTATAGTTACTGCATACCTTTGCATGGAAAAAAGAGATTAAAGTAAGTCCTGCAGTACTAAATTAAATTCTATTTTGTGAAGAATTTTGTATCTATTAGTTAGAAAATAAAAATAGGCTTCAGCGGTTGTCTTGGGGGACCGACAAGTTTACTTTGAAAAAAAATAGAGTGCTCAAAAGAGGCGCGACACCTGAATAATGGTGCATAGAATAATGGAATAGGACCTCGGTTCTATTTTGTTGGTTTTTGGAACACGAGGGACAGACCAACACATCCTACAAGAAAGCCTCCGCACAGGGTGTATGACGTCACGGTAATGGACCTCCGTACTTAAGTGAAAAGGAAATTCGTTGCGATGGTGTGTCGAGTGTTATAAAACATGGGCAGTTGTTATTTTAATATTGATTATGTAACTGTAGGATTTAAACCTTTAACTCCGATCATTGAGCATTATTATATTCTTTTCTCATTGTGAAACATATAACAATCTGATAGAGATAAATTATATTATTGAATGAAATAAATAAAATACGTTAAGTCAATTTCTTCTAAAAAATTTAAAATATTCATTTATTATTTTATATTGCCAATTAAAAATTCTTTTATATTTCAAATTACACAGTATTAACGTATCCCCCCGCCCCTCTGTTTTTTTTTTTTTTTTTTTTTTAAGTTTTGGTGTTTAAACGTTGAAAAAAGAATTCAATACATTTATTTGAATTTAAAGCAGAACTGATTGTGAAACAATCTCCGAATCAAAAAAATTTATCCATATGAAATATTTCCTTTATAGTTTAATTATCAATCTAATATAAACGGGATTTTAGAAATTATTATTTAATTATAATGAAGAATTTTGTGTAAGATGATACTTTTCGCGTTCGTTTGCACGTGGATTATTATTATATTGTAACATACATTTCGTTAAAAAAAAGATAGCTTGCTTTATGATTTTATGATATATACATATAAGAAAACGTTTTAAAAATGCCACATAAATGTGTGATACCCACATGTCGAGGCAATTATAAAATGGACCTCGAGTAAAAGCTTTTAACTTTCTATGGGATCAAGAACTCAAAAAAAAAAAAAAAAAAGATATGAAGCATTAAACGGAAAAATTTTCAGACAACAAAACGTTCTATGGTAAGCCAGATTCTTCAATTATTTCTTTAAAGATTTAATGTAAAAAAGTACCCTATGTGTTTTACACAAATTTATAATGTCTTTATTTTATCATGTAAATTTTATAACGTAATATTATACTAAGTAATTAACGTAATATTAATATAATAATAACGCTGTATGATAATAATTAATTATATTAATGTATAAAGTGATATAAATTAGTAAAAATATTGAATTATAACTTAAAAAACTTCTTTGCAATAGCAATCTTAAAGAACACTTTGTTCAGAACATTTATTAATAATTTTGTAAAATAAGGTAAATTATATCTAGGTGATGAAAAGTATAGTGAAAAGACAAATTGTTTAGAAATTTACAATAATCGAAGCAATCGAAGTTTAGAAAATAATAATAATAAATAGGTATAATAATAGCAAAAAATACTTTTGCATATTTATCGGTAAAAATGTTATGATAAATTATAAAAAAAATAATCTTTTTAAAATTTAAAAAAAAAAAAAAAAAAAAAAAAAAAAAAAAAGTATATGTCTATGTACATGTATATTATTAATATAACGATACAAAGTATTTCTATTTCTTATAATATTTATAATTTTTTTCTTTCATATAAATTAGTTATTTCTGTGGGAATATCCTTTTAAATTTTATTTAAAAAAGAAAAAAAAAATGTATTTAGTTAATATTCTAAATTGGGCATTTTTTTTTTTTTTTTTTTTTTTTTAGTTTCCTTACTTAACAGTTTCATTTAAAAATAATTACTCTGTTACATCTGAATGTTTAAGGATTAATCTATTTGAGGCATTTATATATCACGTATGTTGTTTAATAAAATCTGAATAAACGATTTTTTTCTAAATGATTTGAACATAATTTTGATGGAAACAATTTGTTAAATAGAAAATATAACAACAATAACAAATAATAATAATAACAATTAAATTAAATTAAAAGAATAAATAAATAAAAATATATGTGGTATAAATTATTATAGTTTTTAAAAATGCAAGAATCTCACCAGTTTTAAATTATTAATGATGATCATTGTAATGTTAACTCATTAGTCACATTCATAATTTATATTTCATTTTATCATTAATAAATAAAAAACTTTGAAGAAAAGCTCGTGCCTACTTTGTTCTTCTGAGGAAGCGTCATGATTTCTTTTTTTAACCTGAAACAACTGTTGCAAATATTTGCATTTTATGGTGTTTATACAAAGTTTTTTACTTATTATTTATTATTGCCAGTTCTGTGGTGCTTTTTTTTTTTTCTACAAATTTATCACGAAATATGTTTAAAAGATATTTTACATTAATATATATATACTTATTTATTTATTTAAAGTATATTCTATATATAAAAATAAAATGGAACTGTTTTATTTCTATTAATTGATCCTTTTAAAAATATGCCTTGTTTGATAATTAAGTAATGATTTCTTTCTTTCTTTCTTTCTTTTTTTTTTTTTTTTTTTAATATAAAATAACTCTGTTTCTTTTATAAATTTTAAAATATATATTAAGAAGACAATAATCAAATATTTACATATCTTAATAAACTAAAATTAAATTATACAAAACTCAACTCTGTTTATATTTTAACAAATCGTACTTATTCATTCTCATCTCTTACTTTTAAAATCTTCAAAAGGAATTGAAAATGCATAATGAAACTTGTTTATTTTAATTGCAGAATAATATTTGTTAATCAAGAATTATTTAACATACTTCATTGATATAAAATAAAGGTTTTTAAAATTTAAAATAAGATATGAAGAAAAGCAGAAATTAAAAAATTTAATTATTTTGTTTATGTTTTTAAAGTTAATTCAAATAAATTATTTTATTTAATTATTCCATTAATAATTAAGTGGTGTCACAAACTGAATTAGAAAAAAAAAAAACCTTGAGTGATTTTTTTTTTTTTTTTTTTTTTTTAATTGCGAGCATGGGTTTTTTTCTAAAGCTTTCAAAATAGTATACTTTAATTCAAGGAAAGTATGTAATTAAATTTGTTTATACAAATTTCAAGGAGAGAAATCAAAAATTAAGGTAAAGGAATCAACCTCAGTGAAAATTTCAAATCTAGATAATTTACACAGATACAAATAAGTACAAAGTATTTCCATAAATATTTCCTGTCACGCATAAGAGAGATTTATCATTATTACATATTTTTCTTTCATCATTTAGAGGTAATTGTTAGATCTAGATTTTTTTTCTTTTTAATAATTTTTTGCTGAATATATTTTCTCATATAAAAATTTATTTAGTTATTATATTTCCTGATTTCAGGAATTGTTAACTTACCATATTTCCATATTTCCAAATTTCCTGATTTTTTTTTTTTTTTTTTTTTTTTTTTTTTCCCAAATCAATTTTCTGTTACTGCTGAGAAAATTCTATTGTATAATGAAAGTTTATGCATAACTTTTGTAACTGACTGGTAATTTTTTAGATTAAAAATAATAATAAAATAACTTAGAATATTAGCTAAATAAAATACCCTTTTTTTTTATATTATCACAGAAATAAATAATTTATAATTTATATTAAAGAAAAAATCTATGAACATTATGAGAAATAGAAATATTTTGTATCGTAATAATAATAATATACATGTATTTGTACATAGACATATACAGTTTTTTTTTTTTTTTTAAAGATTATTTTATCATAATTAAGCATAATATTTTTATCGATAAATATTCAAAAGTATTTACTGCTATTATTATATCTATTGATAATTATTATTTCTAAGCTTCGATCATTTATTATTATAGGCAAATTTCTAAACTATTTGTCTTTTCACTATACTTTTCATCACCTAGATATAATTTACCTTATTTTACAAAATTATTAATAAATGTTCTGCACAAAATTTTCTTTAAGACTGATTGCAAAGAACTTTTTGAAGTTATAATTCAATATGTTTACTAATTTATGTCAGTTTAAATATTAAGATAATTATTATCATACAGCGTTAGTATTACATTACTATTTCGTTATAAAATTTACATCATAAAATAAAGACATTATAAATTTGTGTAAAACATATAGGGTGATTTCACATTAAATTCTTAAAGAAATAATCCAAGAATCTGGCTTACCTTAGAATGTTTTGTTGGCTTTAAATTTCTCCATATCCATTTTTTTGGGGAGGTTCTTAATCCCGTGGAAAGCTAAAAACGTTTACTCGAGGTCCATTTTTTAATTGCCTCGACTTGTGTGTACCGCACATTTATATGGCATTTTAAAGACTTTTTCTTACATGTATATATCATAAAATCACAAAGTAAGCTATCTTTATTTTGTAATGAAATGAATATTAAAATATAATAATAATCCACGTGCAAACGAACGCGGGAAGGCCACAGATTACCGATTACTGACGACCGACAGTGGAATTTTAGTTCATAGTACGTACAAGTACAATGCTTGCAGGACTGGTTTGGTTGTGAAGAAGGACGATAGAGCGTGACGTCAGTGCCTCGATTTTAGTCTGTGCGTTGGCTTTCTTGTAGGATGTATTGGACAGACGGGGGCATTCGTATTGCGACGCTAGAGGTGAAATTCTTGGACCGTCGCAGGACGAACTACTAAGCATTTGTCAAGAATGTTTCCATTAATCAAGAACGAAAGCGATCGATACCACCCTAGTTCTAGCCATAAACGTTGCCAGCTAGCGATCCGGCTGTGTTCCTCAAATGACACGCCGGGCAGCTTACGGGAAACCAAAGCTTTTGGGCTCCGGGGGAATACGCCCGCTTTGCTGGTCACTAAATTTAAATGAATTTTCAAAAGAATCGAATCACTATTTTTTTTTTTTTTTTTTTTTTTTGTATCACATTTTGGGCTTTATAACATAATCAAAAATTCCTTTTAAAGTCAAAATGTCCCAATAACATATTACAAATTAAATTAAATAAAATATTTCTTCCATTTTGCACTCGTTTTGCAACGATGCTCTATGGTCTTATGTGAATGATTCTCAAGAATGAATCAGCCATTGCTTACAAATTTAATAGATTATGTATGGGAAATATGTACGCTGTAATTTTAACTATTGCAGCTCTCAGAACTTCAAAACTGATATATTTTTTAAAAGTTATTTATTATTATTATTTAATATTAGACTGTTTTTTGTTTAATATTATGCTTTTATTTTAAGATAAAAGCAAAGCAATCTAATGATATCGCGTTGTGAAATTTTTCAACGTAATATCTTTAAATATAAGAACTTGATGTATATAGGTGTCGTTACAAAAAATGATCAGATTTTATAGATCGTTTTAAAAGTATACTATCTATGCAGTATCATTTTTTAAAAAATCCATCACTTTTTACTAAAACAATCGTCGACTTTCATCACCAAAGTAGTTAAATCTAGACTAATCCAAAATAGGAGTGGTCCGCTCAAACGTGCACTGCCAACAAACTCTGTGTTTTATTTATTTATTTATTTTATATATAGATTAGAAAACTATGGCCAATCAATTTTAATTTTAAAACTCAAAACTAAAACTAACTATTTTATAAGAAACATTAAAATGAAATATTTATATTCCTAATAATTTCTATCAATTTTTGAAACTGGTATATTTCGACTGCGTTGGTTTTGAAATTTTTCACTTACCTCTTGCATTACTTTTATTACGTTGATCTGATGTTCAATATTCTGAAATATTTTAATATTCTGGAAATAATTTAATGTTGTTTATACATTTTTGTGCCGTTACAGTCTTTCTATATAAACATTACAAATCACTTTTTCATAAGTCTTCTACTAGATTTATGATTTTTCACAAATCTTCTTCTAGATTTATGAAAATAATAAACGTATTCTTCTGAAAAGATGCTTATTTATTTATTTTCTTACTTTGTAACAGGAAATCTTCATAAATAGCAACACATACATGTCATTTTTAATAAATTTTTAGAAATGATTGTTGGATATGACTCATTAAGCGATTATTATGATTCTTTTGTAAGCTACATATAAGTGAAATAGCTAACTGAACTAAATTTTTAAAAAGAATAAATAAAGAAATGCTTTTAAAATTCCATTTTTTTCCCATTTCTTTCTCTTTTTTTTTTTTTTTTTTTTTTTTTTTTTTTTTTGTAAAATTTGTTTTAAAAAAAGACTAATATATATCTTTAAAATGGCTAATAAGTAGCTGTCAAGTAAGTGTCAAGTAGAATAGTCTTTACTTTATAGTATAATAATATAATGGTATAATAGTCTTTACTTACTAATATATAGTATATATATATAATATTATTTATTAATATATATTATAATAGTAAATTGTAAAGTTATATATAATATATATATAACTTTACAAACTCAAAAAAAAAAAAAAAGCTTTTTGTATAGATTTATTATTTCACTTTACTAACGATGCATAAATTTATTTTATAGTAAATTTTAACTTTACATTTAAAAATATATATACATTTGTGAATTTAATATTAAAGTTCACAGACACAATCTCTAATATACTTTCTTTCTGAGCTATATATATACAGTCAAACTCCGATATAACGCCCCCCGAAATACCGCCAAACCCGTTTAACCGCCACATGTATGGGTGAACAAATCTTCTGAATAGGGACTATAATGTAAAGTATCCGTTATAACGCCAACTCGATGTAGCGCCAATCAACATTTTCCAAAAATTTATAATTTTTTGTTAAAACTAGCATTTTTTTTTTTTTTTTTTTTTTTTTTTTTTTTCAGTGAAGCGCTATGCTTATTGTCGCTCTTTTGATGCATTCCAACTCTTTGTATCATGGGCTGATAAAACACAGAAGAAATGTTTCTGCGTTAAGAGGTGTATTTTGTGGTAAGAGGCCAGGAGAAATTAAATGCTATTTTTTCAGAGTATGAACCTGCTCATGTCTATATTATGGATGAAAGCGGTTTATTTTATCGTTTGCAACCCGACAAAACAATATCAATTAGATCTGTTAAAGAATGTAAGAAAATTAAAGATCGTGTATCGCTTGTGTTTTGCACGAATGTTGATAGATCTGACAAACGACCATTAACTGTTATTGGTAAATCTGCTAAGCCAAGATGCTTTAAAAATTCCAATCCTGCTTTATATGTGGATTATGTGAATAACAATAAAGCATGGATGACTGCAAGTTTATTTCAAAACTGGCTAGTGAATTTTAATACTGAAAGGAGGAAGAAAACACGTCAGGTATTATTGATATTAGATAATGCATTCTGTTATAAAATAACTCCAGTCAGCAATATCCGATTTCAATTTTTACCTCCTCATTGCACTGGTGTGTTACAACCTTTTGATGCCAGAATCATAATTTTTTTTCAAAGCGCATTACTGGAAATATATCAGACACATTGTTTGACCGTATCAGTAAAAATGATTTTTTTGCTCTTTCCCTAAAAGATTCGATTCTGATGATGAAAAAAGCGTGGGAGGAAGTTTCTACGGAGATTATAGTTAACTGCTGGAGCCATACAGGCTTAAAAAATTGTGAAAAATCTAGTGATGAACTGCAGAAATTAAAGATTTATAAGATGCTATAAACAATTTAACTTGCATGCAGCATTCTCTCACTGCAGTTGAATATATTAATGCAGACAAAGATGTTCCAGCATTTGAAGAAATGAGTCAAGAGGAAATTGTTGGATTAATAACAAATGACGACAAAAATTCGGATTCATCCGAAGAGGAAATTCAGATTGAAGAAGAAAAAATTAAATCTGTCGAAGCAAAAGACTGCATTAACAAACAAAGGATATATTTAGAAAAAAATTCAACCGATAAAAAGATGATTGATAATCTTTTAATTTTAGAGAAAACACATTGAGAATATTTCCGTACAAAAAAAATACTCAAGCTAGTATTTTAAAACATTTTTCTCCTGCTTAAATATAATAACTGCGTAGATCGAAATAAAATTCTAGTTATCACAAATTCAGTGCTATGATCCTCAAATTTTTTAATGCTTGTAATATAATGAGGTAAGGGAATGTTTAATTTTATTTCATTTACACAGTTAGGATTATAATTCGATATAGCGCCAAACCCGTTATAACGCAATCTTATTATGCGTACCGATGATGGCACTAAATCGGTGTTTGACTGTATATATAGGAGAGTTTGCGTACAATTCAACAAAATAAAATAATATAAAAATTTCAAATATAAATTCTTGCTAAACTATTCTTGAATAATTTTGAATTCATTCACTTTATATGAATTTCTATTACTATTTTGTCGTTATGCTATTGTTTAAAGCAACAGCTGTAATAAAATCAAATGAGTTATTTTGTTCAATCTCTTCTTATAGAGAACGTGTGATTGCCCTTATGGGTTAGAGAGATTGCGCTTAATTATAAATGTAATTAAACTATTAACAATAATAATTGCACATAAATGACATTGTTCTAAGGTTTTTGTAAACAGATATTTTCACATTATAAGTAAATATTTAAATTTAATAATTTAAAAGAAATCAGAAAAATATATTAAAAAAAAAAAAAAAAAAAAAAAAAACAAGACCAGAGAAGATTACGAAATAACATTAAGTTATTAGATGCAGGGGTAGCATTACCGCCTTTTTTTTTCTGGGCACTCTCAGGAATTAGAAATTTCTGCCTTTATTGCTACAAGTATTTTTATACAATAATCTTCATACTATGACAAATTCAATAAATACTGCTGCATAAAATAAGTGGTGGCAAAAAAAGCGGAAATTTCTCATCCCTGAGAGTGCCGTGGAAAAAAAAAAGGCGGAGAGTACGACCTTTGTAGATCCTTGTAGACACGTTTAACTTAAAAACAGTAAATTTCCTTTTCAGTTTGATGTTTTGATGTTTGCTAACATAATCTCGGTGACTTTCTAAGGGTCCTAGCCCGTATTCACGCGCGGTTCGGGACAAACCACGGAAAATTCCGATGGGCTAAGTCAATGAGTGTGACCTGGAATCGAATGTATGCAGTACTTTCCTTCTACGAGCTTTGAGCGCAGAACTACTCAGCCATTGGTGATGCCCTAGCCTTACGGAGTTTTCGGCTACTTTCTACGAAACTTGCGTGAATACGAACTAGGAATCTTTAGAAAATTTCCTCGAGGGAGATCATATCTCTGACATAAATAATTGGCTTTAACTACTATACAAGCGTCAGCTGATAGACGTTTATGTGCATTTCACAGGAATATGTACGATTTATTTGAGTATGGAAAAAGTTTCAAACAATTATTTCTTTCTAAATATATTTTATTAAAGAGAATTTTTGAGATTTTTAGTTTTTAATTAAGTACTTGTTCTACTTAAAAGAATGTCAGATACATCGTTTTCAAAGTTATTTAATACTTTTTTTTTTCTTTTTTATTCATTTGAACATTTTTTTTTCTATGATTTTTTTTTTTTAATGCTTAGGTATGACAATGCAAATTAAGCCTGAAACAAGACCAATTTATTATGGTAACACTTACTTTATTTTGTTTTAGGAAACTCGAGATATTTCAATAAATATCCTGTTGATTTAAAGTACCCTGAAAACATATATTTTCCGGAAGATTTAAATTCAGTTATTTGAATTTCCTGAAGCTATATGTTCTTGTTCAGAATAGAAATACAGGACGTATTGGTTTACGCAGTGTGGAGAATTCGAAAGAAGAAAATCGTATACTATAAAAATAAGCATACATATAAAATAACTATTTAACATAGCTTTCTTATTTGTGGTAAAAACTATATGTAACAATTAAAAGTAAATATAAATGCTGAAAATTTCTTTATAATTTCTTTACAGATGATCTACTGATATTCCAAATGGCAACTATTACAAACGATAAAGCTTTGTTTTTTAAACATTAAAATATAAAAGATTTGTTGCTCACACTGTTGAAATAAGGATATACTAAAACAGCAAATAAATGTTCTTTGTATAGATTTTAACTACTTTCTCTTCCTAGTTTTATTGTTTAACATATAAATATATTTTAAATATTATTTTAACTCTGTAATGAGGCATTAAAATATACTTTCAATTAAATTATGGAAGTCAAAACTTTCAAAACTTTCTTAATGGATTTACTTTCAAAAAAAAAAAAAAAAAAAATCTATACAACAGACTGCTTTTTGTGTAATCCTGTATATTGTGAAAAAACGGCAAAACAACAAAATATCTTTATTTTAATTATGAATAAAAAAAATCTCACAAGCGCATCTATATTTCTAAAAACAATTATACGAAAATTTTTATTTGTGTAGCCTTGTATAACATTTAAAACTTACCCATTATATAGTGTACTAAAAATTCTTTTTAACACTAAAATATTACACAAATCAATTTTCATGTATATCACATAATGTTTACGAACAAATTTAGATCAAAAATATAAATCAATGGAGACTTGTAAAACAAGAAAACATGTTAGTACACCGTCCGGTCAAAAAAACATCTTTTGCAGCACGAACCGCTGCAAGACATGTATATAAAGAGTTCATGAGTTTCTGGATTGAGTTTCAAGGGTGTGTAACTATGCTGACTCCAGTGACGTACCCATCTGCGATGAGTTCCGGAGTTGATGATCCATTGCGCAAACAAACTGAATGAGATGATTCCACACATTCTGGATTAAGTTCAAGTCTAGTGAGTTTGATGACAAGTGAAGTAAGATAAACTCACCCTGGTGTTCTTTGAACCACACACGTAGACTGCGAGCTATATTACACGTCGAGTTTTCTAGCTGGTAGATGCCATCGTTCTGAGGAAAAGCAATCTGTATGTAGGTGTGGACATGGCCCGAAAGGATATATGCGAATTTTTATTGATCTATCATGCCTTCGACAATGAGTGGACACAGGAGCTGAAGCTAAAACATTCTCCAGACTATAAATCTTTCTACTCCTTCTTGAACCCTTCCATCAGTTGTTGGAGGATATTTGCCTTTTGACGTTTCAAGCCGTGTATACGCCAACTTCCATCTATCCGATAGAGTTCAAAATGTGATTTACCTGAAAAACAACTTTTTGCTGCTCAGTTGATGTGTAGTTGCACTACTCACGTTGCAAATTTCAGTCTTTGTCGCTGATGAACTGCAGTCAGGTATTTTATTTGCTGTACAGGCCCATGCGGCATCAACGTTCGGTGACTTGTCGATCGGGAGGCCTCTAGGTACGCTCTCTGTTCACCAGTTTAGTCAGTTCGTCAACAGTAGCATATCTACTCACTCAAACCCATTTCCTTTTACGCGGTTCACCTTTGTCATTTATGGCCCCTGCTGCACAAAATTTCCGCGTCACTGATTTTGAAGGATGCGGATGCCTTTTGTCATGCGCGATTTGCTTTTATTACTTCGGTACGTGAACATTTTACAAAATTGCTGTTTCAAAATGCTTCCACTCTTCTCTCGAAAGCCAAAGATCATGCCTTTTTGAAAGTCCGGAAAACCGCTCCGTTTCTGCATTACGGTAACGATTACAGTGTTTCATACTTCCCTTCGGCACCCTTTATATACCCACCACTGCTAGCGCTGTCACCTTAATTCTGTGATTATTTTTTATGGTTCATACCGAAAGTGGGCGGAGGTAATATTTATATGGCTGGACTGTGTAATACATTATTGTATGAAAAATATATTTAACTCTTTTATTACATTTTATAATTATACTGTGAATTTTTGTGCTTTATAAAGAAAAATATGTTTTAAACAAATACTTCTCACAGAGACTGTAATGCATCGGAAATATTTTATAATTCAAACAAACGAACTGCACTAATTATTCTGTTTTCAGTACGAAATCCCATAATTTATACTATTAGACGATTAGTCCTTAGACGATTTAGACGATTAGTCCTTAAAAAGAAGTTTGAGATGGTCAGTACTTTTGTTTGCATCCGGTGTTATCGCTTATGTTTAAGCAGACGACAGCTACACAAAACTTGCTCGTTATACTTGAAAATATTGCAGAACAAATGTACAATAACATTTAAATATTTTCTGATAAATTTCTCATAAAATAATATTAGCATTCGAGTGGTAGATCCCACCATAGGTGTGGCTTTTTCGATCGTTCCCACACCTGAATAATGTTCAGTTTTGAATTCTAAAGACGGTTCCGCCGTCTTGAAAGGGTTGAACTAGTCCAGTCACTTGTCGAAGTTATTTCCTGGTACTGTTCCATACATTAAGCAAATTTATCTCCATTGTCTTGTCATTACCAATAAGCTGCGAAATCTCTATTAGTATATAATTTGTTGGAATCAATGGGAAACCTCTCCTAAATAGCAGAAGCGCAAACTCTCCCATTTCGATAGGGGAGATTGCAAATAATTCAATAATTATTCGCTCTTAGATAGAATCGTGGTGCTCCTGGCGTTAGTCTAAGTTAGCAGCTTATGAGAAATTGTTTAATTAAAAAATATTTTGTAATATTACCATTCTATAGAAATTCCTAGGAAAGGTTATGAAAATTCAAGCATTTATTTTTGAAAACGAAACAAAATAACCACGTTTAATCTTAGGTTCTTGAAGCAGACATGCACATTCAAGTCGCCACTCCCCTATTGATGCTGTACAACAACCTGGAATTACAGCTCGCCCACTCTACTATTTCCTGCCTATCCGCTGTGTTCGCAGTCTCTCCTACCGCACAATCTCTCCTACATTAGCCTTCTAAGTGCGTTTGAAAAGAGCACAATTGTAATACGATAAATCTTATAAGTTTTGTTTATTATTCTCATACAAAAAAAAAAAAAAAAAAAAATCTGGAGTGACTCCACTCGACTTTCCGAACATTGAGTAATTAACAGTTTTGTAGATAAAGTAAAGAAAGAGGAGTTGTTAAACAAACAAAAGAGAGAAAACCATAATAGAGTGTTTGAGTATTTTTCTCCATCTATTACACGATGTTTTATTTAACGCTACTGAACTTTGAGCCCATAGATCATAATGATAAAGAATTTTTCGTTGTGTCCCTGTAAAAACCTATAAATGCTAAATTCATCAAAATGCTTATAGTTAGTGCAACAGTGATTTATAATACTCATAAAAATTTTCAGCTCAATTCAATAAGGCGTTTAGATGCTATCGTACTTTTAAAAATTTAGTCCCATAGGCCATAATGATAAAGAATTTTTCTTTGTGTCCCTGTAAAAAAACTGTAAGTGCTAGATTCACCAAAGTCTATACAGTTAGTTCAACTGTGATCTATAACACGTGTACAAATTTTTTGCTCAGATTAATAAGGCTTTTAGGCGCTATCACACTTTTAAAAATTTGGCCCCATAGGCATAATGATAAAGAATTTTTCTTTGTGTCCCTGTAAAAAACCTATAAGCGCTAGATTCTCCAAAATCTATACAAATTGAGTATTTGTGACCTATAATATGTGTATAAATTTTTTGCTCAATTGAATAAAGCGTTTAGATGCTATCGCACTTTTAAGATTTTGCTCCCATAGACCATAATGATAAAGAATTTTTCTTTGTGTCCCTGTAAAAAAAACTATAAGTGCTAGATTCACCAAAATCTATAGGGTTCGTACTATGGTGACTTACAATATGCGTACCAACTTTCAGGTTAATTGAACAAAGCGTTTAGACGCTAGCGTGTTCACTCACAGACATACACACATACACACATACACACACACATACATACATCATCGTAAAAATAGTGAAAACGGACTCAGGGGACCTCAAAACGTATAGAAACATCAAAATCTCGAATTCGGATTTTTGACATGATTACAATACTTTCCTCACTATAGTGTTCGGAAAGTAAAAAAGTAAAAATAAATAACTATATAATTTTGAATTATAAGTATACTGTAATAATAAACAACAGCTCAGTGAATGTAGCGGTGATTAAATGGTTAAAAATTTTTTGAAGTTGAATTTCAAGAATTTTTCCTACATTACTTTTTATTATACATATAGGTATTATTAATATGATGGTGGTTAAAGTGTTAGAAATGTGTATTATTTGAATGGATTAATTGGCTTTAAAAATAGGTTCGAAAGCTTTGGTTTAATCTCATGACAAGCAAGTTTATTATAAACATTGGAAATCACGTGGTTTTCACAATTATAAAATATTTTATATTTTTTGTTATTACTTGAAACAAATTCTGCGCCATATGTAATTTTCAATGCTACTGCAAAGTTTTAACACATTCGAATATTCACCTGGATTATTTCATAAGTATGAGTTAGGACCCCTTAAAAAGACCCTGAAGTATGGCATATACTACCCAGATCTTCGACGTTCCTGTAGTCCTGTAGTCACACACCGAAAATTTACATAAAGTAATTTTAATTAAACTGAATCATTTTTATGTGGCTGGGTACATGTATCAGTAATTCTGTTCGGTAGAAAACATAATGCAACAATTTTAGCTTTGTTACATTTACTGAAGTATTATTATTTTTAAAGTATTTTAAAAATGTACCTCATTTAAATATTAACATATGCGTATTTTATACGATTCCTTCTACATATTTCATTTGTTCTACAAGTACCACTTTCAACAGGAAACACTTGATATTAAACACTATTATCAGAAAAAAACATGCAGGATTCATGCTACTTTAGAGATATAAAATAAATATGAATGTGGACAAACATATGCAGAGCCTGACAGATAAATTGACGTCAAATTTTTTTGCAAATGTTATTGAAATCTATTGAAGACTGAAAACGTAGTAATAAAAACTTCTACTAATATTCTATATTATATGTAAATATTTTTGTTTGGATTTATAAAAAGAAATGTAGTAATGCCAATCATACAACATTGAACTTTAAACATGCTTTTGTTCATATGAATAATGTATGTAAATTTCTTTACATTTAATGTGATATTAAAATATGCATTCAATAGATACTTTTTACGGATCTTAGGTTAACTCCTGTGGAGCTTTGAGCTATAAAGTACATAGATGATTGTATTAAAATATTTTCTTCACAGCCTTCAATTATTTAATAATTCTGAAAAGAATTGTTATCTTACTACTTGTACAGTGAAGTATATCTTGTACTCCATAGAAATAATATTCTGAACTATTTAATAATAATATGCAATGTATTTGCTAGTAAAGAAAAAAAATAATTATTGTATGCATATATATATATATGTGTGTGTAATTATTTAAAAAAATATTGTGATGTGGAATACGCATGACTTACTTAACCAACAGTTAAAATGAACATAGTGTTGCGAAAATATTGATATTTTCCTGTGTGTAAGCGGTTTTTAAATAAATTGGTTAGTTCTATTCGATGAATACGCGATGCGTAATTTTCGAAACAATACAATGATATAAATACTCATTTTAGAAAAGTCGCTTCTCTATTAATAATTATAGCAGTTAGCATGAGTCTCTTTCTATACCATGCGCACATCTTAGAGTTCAGTGGAATTAACTCGAGTGCAAATGGTCTTCTTCCGTACTTTTTAAGGCGATGAATTTTTATTCGCACTTTAAAATGTAAAAAAAAAGGGGGGGGAGCTAAACATCCATAGAAAAAGCATGGGAGGAGAACGAAAAAAAACTTAAAATGTTAAGTGTTGAAAGAAAAAAAAAGAGACTCACACCGGAAGGAATAAAAGGACAAAATTGATTAGAAAAAGACAACAAAGAGCGGGAATGAGTGGGTTGGGGCATTAAAGATATCGTCGAGGTTCTAATACGTCTCGCCTAGTATATTATGAAAAAATATTGTTATTGAATTTCATTTAAAATTAAAATTGGACATTAAGATTTTGACAATTATAAATAACTAATTAAAAACAAAAAAATAATCTTCAAAATCACCTGATACATCATGTTTATTTAAAGAAACTGCTATTGCGTTCATTTTGCCTCTACATATATGCTAATTGCAGCAACAACAAAAAAAAATGGAAATAGGGTTTTGAACTTTTTAAGAGTATTAATATTGAACTTTATTACTATAATTTGATGAAATTACTAAAAGAAGAAGTAATAATGCATATAACACTATAAATTTATAAAATACGAAGTCAAAATATTGAGTTTTCTTAAATATCTGTAATCCTTAAGGCGATATGGTGACCAAAATGGAATGAAAGTGATAACAGTGCTAGAATTTTATATAATAAGAAAACTTTATAGAATATAATGATAATTTGCATAATAAAGAAAAACATTGTAGTAATATGAACTCAAATAATCTACTTAAAATATAAAATTATTCATTATGTAGTCAAATAAACATATTGTTTACTTACTATCTAAAGCAATACAATTCAACACATTTTAGTTTCTAAGTAGTTACAATTACAGAAAAAACAATTTAAACAACGCATCGATAAATCGATAATTATTAACGTCATTAAATATTCAATATTTAAAAGTTCTTTTAATTTAAAAAGATTTTGTTAGGTCGTTTAAAATAATCTAACCAATTATCTCCCATCATTCACAGTAATGTTGAAATATGTGCAAAATTTAAGTGACATTAATCTTTAATTAGTGCAACAAATTGTTTCCAATAAACTTCCTTTTAAGTATTTTTTTTTTAATTTTTTATACTAATTAGTTTTTCTGTAGTTCTACGCTGTATTCGAGATTTTCGATTAGTGCATTAATTAAGATTTGTTTTAAAAAACGGCCTCGGGAAAGGTAAGAAATTAAGCAAAATTCAATGAAGCGACCAGGAAGAAAAAAGATCGATTAGGCAATTATAAAGCTTAAAATAAAACAGATAAAACACGTTTGTTGTTTATAAAATTGTATTTTTAAACGTCATATGCTATTAACCTAAAACCATTGTATATGACGAATAGAATATTTTGTATATAATAATAATAATAATTATTTTTTTTTTTTTTCGAAAAATAAATATAATTTTAAAAAAGTAAAGTTATGTTAGAAATATTCTGTCACCGACATAAGTGAAGGCACACTCTGGAATCTAGACATTTTTCTGGAATACCTAAAATATATTTCGTGGATTCCCTTGAAACCTTAGAGATAAAAAGACTATATCATTCCACAGAGACAATTTTGATCCAAATACAAAAAGTAGAGCAGTTACAAATAAAACAACAACAAAAAATATTTAGAATCACCCTGTAAAAAATAAAGTTTGAAATAAGTTGTAGGTATAGAATATGATCAAGAGGCTTCTTTTAATTACAAATATAAGTTTACAGAAAAACTTTGCGAATATTAGCAGATATGTTATCAAATGTTTCTTTAACATCGTTGACAATTTTTCGTACCTATTTTGTTTATTATATGCAGCGTTTGAAAGCCAAATCACAGTAAATTTTAGAAAACTTGATAAACGTTATTAGACCTTTACTGATTTGTGTACATATAAGACCCGAAAATATTCCAAAGCATTGTGCTCTATGAGAGATGTTTCTATAAACCGTATTTTAATGTCTTTACTTTTACACAATCCTGAAGAAATTATAAATATGTTATTCAAGTTCACTATAGGATGTTTCCTATACAAAATGGAGTTAATATCACCACTGATTTGTGCACAGGGGCACTCAAAATTATTCCGAAGCATTGCGTTCTATAACAGGCATTTCTATAAACCAAATTTTAATAACTGTATTTTGCGCAAAGCTTAGTGCATTGAAATATGTTCTTCATGTGCATAAATAAATGCTTTGTATAGAATATAGTATGATTAGCATTAGATTTATAGAACCATATATATATATATAGTTGTAATACCCAAAACTACATTTCCTAGCTCAGATCACCCTGTGAGGCTGTTTTCCCAGCGAAGGCCAATGACGAAACGCTTGCGTAGAAGCCAGAGAAAGAGAAAGAAAACAGTAAATTAAATTCAAATTTTCATTTCTAAGCCTTCTTATATAACTACTATTATATATTTAGCAACTAATATATTAAACTTTAATTGAATCGATAATTTTGTTCCATAATATAAAACGAATTTTTAGTTATAATTTCCAACAGAAAGTAGTGCATTATTGTTATTCTTTGTTAGTCATGAGCAAAAACTGACAAGCTAATTATTCATTTTAAAAATAGATATACAAACCGAATAATTACACACATTTTTAGACTTACAAGATAGTGCTAAAACATAAGTAAATCATAAATTAATGAACTAATTATTACTTTCTCTTACCCATAAGGTAGAGAAAGTATTGTTTTTGGGTCAAATTTTCGAACGCGAGATTTTGTTATATTTACACGTTTTGAGATCCCCTGAATACGAAAATCATGTTTTTAGCAAATGGTCTGTGTGTGTGTGTGTGTGTCTGTGTGTCTGTGTTATCAGCATGTCTCAAAAACAAATTATGGCAGAAAGTTCAAACTTGGTATTCTAAATGTGCATCATATAGAGATGCTACAGTAAGCTTTTCGTTAAGATCAAGCAAATGGTTCGTGTACAGGGACAATCAAGAGAATTCTAATACATTACGTCTATGGGGGAAATTGCAGGTAAGTAGAGTTTAACGTCTATAGACTGCACTAAACCAAATGAAACGAATATATATTTTTTGTAATAGAGATAGTTAACTGAGAAAAATTTTTTGTGTATGTACGAGCCTCGCCTCCCCCCTGGGGGGGAAGTTCCCCCTCGAGGGGAGTAAATTTTCATGATGGGTATCATTCAAAAGAGCTCACCAATACCTTTAAAACGAATGGTTGAACAATAAATCTGTGATAATTTAAAACAAAGTTATAGATTTTTTTTAGTTAAAAAAAAAAAAAAAAAACTTTTTTTTTTTTTAAATATTGAGAGGAAAATGGATTTTGTTTTGGATATTTAGTGTTACACTACTTCTGTAACATGGAAAGCGTCTGCATTATCATAAAATATATTTTTTTTTAAATAATAATTTTAATAAATTATTTTTTAATAACCGAATTAAATTCTATATAAATGTAGGTGCATTAATGAAACGGGGGGTTGAGGGGGGCTACCGCCCCCTCACATAGAACTAATTATCATATAAAACTCTTCAGAAGCCTAATATGAATTGCTTGACCTAGGTTTACATAACAGTACTCGTTATCTTAACTTGTAATCTGCAACCTGTATTTATAGTATTAAATATCAGGGTAAGAGAAAGTCGTGTGAGTGACACACCAGATTATTTTTTTATATTTAATCTTGATTAATTTCGCGATTTGCTTGATAATTTAAAATTTATCTCTAAGTATGCACTTTAACTTAAAAGTAGCTATCAATTAATTGTATATATTTAATTTGGCAAGTAATAAATTTAATTAAAAGATATAAAAACAAATTTTAAAAGAACTAAAAAATAAAATAAAATAAAGGACTTCCAAAAGACATACTAGAATGCTGTATAGCTAAAGGTATATTCTGAATTAAAGGATTTTTTTTTTTTTTTTTTCTTTTTTAGAGAGAATGGCCAAAACTATTCTGTTCGGGAAACAGCAAAAATTAAAACGACTAATGACCTATGCAAACCCTTGTCAATTTAAGTAGTACAAGTTGTCTTATTAAAAACTTTGCAAAAAGAAGAAATTTATTCATGTATTCTCACGGGATGTGTAACTAAAAACCTTGACGTTTTGTTCTAATTAGTTTAACATAAACGAAAGAAATCTTTATTCATTCTAGAACAAAAATATATTACAGTTTATAAATGTTTATATATTGTTTAATGTAAAAATATATCACAATCGCTTCTACTTTGAAATTTACGGAATAACGTTAACAAGAAAATAAAATTGATGTAAAAACTTTTTTGATGACTTAAATGTAAACTTATGTACATTTAAGTATTAGTTTTGTAGAAAACTTCTGAGTTAAAAAAAAAAAAATTGCAATGTAACTTAAGAAATATGTACGTGCTTGATGTTAATGCATTTTATTACTGTAGTATTCTGGATTATTTTAAGTAAAAATTTTATAAACAAATTTAAAAGTTGTTCGTTTTCTTAAATTAAAAGAAATGTTATACAGACATTGATTGTGGTCAGCACTTTTTTGATTATAAATCGCTTAAGCAAAACTTGATAATGTTGGAATACAGTTGACGACAGGTTTTCATCTCTGTGTATATAAATGGCTAAGAGATTTTTGAGCCTGTTTGTCTTTGTGTTGATGCAAGTTGCCCCCAGCTTTTCATACTTTAGTTAATAAAAAAAAAAAAAAAAAAAAAAAAAAATGAAAACGAAAACGAAAAGAAAACAAAACAAACAAACAAAAAATAATAACATAAATTATGTAATTTTGTCTGAAGTGACGATAAAAATTCAAAAGTCGCCAAGGGGAGCTACATTAAGGTTCCATAAGGCTCATTAAGGCATGATCAGGTTTACATATTTCATTCTTTACTTTTCTATATACCAACTACTATTAACTAACTCAACTACTATTATAACCACAAAAATTAACTGTCTCATGCGATAGACGTAGCGGATCATAACACATTGTAATATTATATTTGGTGTGAAATTGTTGTCATTTTATGGTTGATCGAATAAATAAAATAAATATAGAAAATAACGTGAAAGAAAATATTATGTACACCACGTGTAGTGTTGTTCATACACTGATGGAAAAAAAAATCCCAACACCAGGAAGGAGTTGTGCTAGATAAACGAAATTTGGTAGGCGTGTTTATACATCTGAAAGATGACGTCGATTCAAATTTCGAGCTACGCGCATAAGTGTAGCGCTTGTAGCGACACTATGAACGTGCAAATGAGGTTTGCTTTAAATAAGCGCTGTAAGGTTCGTGATAGTTATTTACAGTTGAGATTTGACGTAGTGGGTTAATGTTAGTCAAGGATGCCTCTAAGAAGACGAAGAAGCCATTATCAACAGCTCACTGAGTTTGAACGAGGTCGTGTAGTAGGGCTACGAGAAGGTGGGTTTTCTTTCCGCGATATTGCAGAAAGACTTGGCAGGAATGTATCCACTGTGCATGAGTGTTGGCAGCAGTGGTCAGGGGAAGGTACTGCCTCAAGAAGACCGAGTTCCGGGCGGCCACATGGCACTACTGAGAGGGAAGACCTCCGTGTTCGGCGTCTATCTGTGGCTAATCGTACTGCGTCTGCAGCTTAAATTCGAGCTGCAGTTGGCACCACAGTGACACAACGAACTGTTACAAATCGGTTACTTCAAGGACAGCTCCGGGCCAGACGCCCTGTAGCGTGCATTCCACTGACTCCAAATCACTGCCGTTTGCGACGTGAGTGGTGTCAAACTAGAGCTCATTGGAGGACGGAGTGGAGATCTGTTGTGTTTTCTGATGAAAGCCGGTTCTGCCTTGGTCGCAGTGATAGCCGTGTGTTGATTAGAAGGAGGCCAGGTGAACGCCTGCTAGCGACCTGTCTGCGGCCGAGAAACACAGGGCCTACTCCTGGAGTTATGGTTTGGGGAGCAATTTCGTATGACAGCAGGAGCACTCTCGTGGTTATCCCACGCACCCTGACTGCAAATTTGTACGTCAGTCTAGTGATACAACCTGTTGTGCTGCCATTCATGAACAGCATTCAAGGGGTGTTTTCCAACAGGATAACGCTCGCCCTCATACCGCTGTTGTAACCCAACATGCTCTGCAGAGTGTCGACATGTTGTCTTGGCCTGCTAGATCACCAGATCTTTCTCCAATCGAGCACGTATGGGACATCATTGGACGACAACTCCAGCATCATCCACAACCAGCATTAACCGCCCTGCATTGACCGCCCAAGTGCAACAGGCATGGAACTCCATCCCACAAACTGATATCCGACACCTGTACGACACAATGCATGCACGTTTGCATGCTTGCATTTAAAATTCTGGCGGTTACACCGGTTATTAATGTACCAACATTTCACATTTGAAATGGCTCTTCTCGCCAATGGCTCCACCTGTGATCTTGAAACTTTAATCAATTAAATATGTTACCTAGACAAATGTATTACTGAAATTTCATTACTGTACAATAATTTTTTCTTGGTGTTGGGATTTTTTTTTTCCATCAGTGTATATAACTGGGATTCAAATACAAAATGGCTACTTCAATTTTTTCGATACTGTCCGTTTAGAAACTGTCATCTGATAAGCACCCAAATGGAAGCCCACTGGTAAGCTATTGTCACAGGCAATAGGGACAGACACCCGAGAGTCTGCGAATGAGTGAGTCACTGCCGAAGGCAGCTGGGAACCAAAACGGGCTTTAAAACAATGTCATGATTTCTTTAAATTTTATTTTTATTTCTAAAGCGATATAGGAAAGAGTTTCCTTTAAATATAGTGACTAGCGAAGCGAGAAAAGCCTTCGTTGGTTCACTACCTTCATTGATTTCATGAATTAAAAAATGGTTTCGTTAATAAACTTTGATCTATTGGCACGCAAGCAGCATCAGGCTGAATTTTGTACATTTCGAGTTTGATTTTGAAATTTTTCCGGCATTCGGAATTCGGTTCGTTCCCGAACCGGGGCTTTGCTAGTTATTTATAAAATCCTTGTTTTCTTTTTACATTTTTACAGAAAGCAATTAAAATAACCACGCTTTCCGATGTGCTTCTTAAACAAGATGTTTTTAAATGTGCTGACGCCAACTGCACACTTAATTTTTTCAAAAAAATCAAAACTTCTCTGTTTTAAACACTTCATCGGCCACTGTATGGGGCGGAAGGCTACGTTTCCTCCGAGTTACCTCGGTATAGCCGGTGAAGTTGTTAAACCAACGTGTGTCTTTTATCATGTTTCGATCAATGCTGAACTCTTTCGAATACTGCAAAATGTATTTTTCTCATTTGATATTATTGCTTTAAAGTACAATATATTTGTAGAAACAAAATTTGTTCGATACATATCTGTATATTTATTTAAGTTATAAACTTAATATTCAATTTAAATGTCTTTATAATAAATTATTTTGTATCTATATACACTGTTTATTCTACGACAATCTATTTGTTTAGGATGATTCCATATAAATTTAAGAAAGTGTGTCGCTCAACTATTTTATGATGTACCCTATGAGAGATGTTGAAAACAATTTTTGTTTTTCTCTACCATTAGCTTGAAATTTTATACAGGGCATCAAATGTCATTCTTCTGGTCAAAAATGGGATTACTAGACCGCGATATTTTGATACAAAACTCTTTGAATTCAATTTATGAGTGCTAATTTGAAATATTAGTATCAAAGTGCATAAGGTTAAGATGTCCCATGCTTAGTTACACTACTTTAACTTTATAACTAAAATATTTACAATAGATCAAAGTTCATGGTCAAACATCAATTTTTTGTCAGTTTCAATAGTGAATAACTGTTGTAGGGAAATAAACGAGAAAATACAATATCACAAAAATTAATCTCTGGAATCATACTAATGAAGGAGATTTAATTGTAATTATGTGGTTTTTAACCCTTTACAGTTTACAGGTCCTCGAAATGGCAGAAAAAAAGGGGGGGGGGGGGAATGACATTTTAATACCTCCATAAATGAAAAGGGGCTAAAATCAAAAAGAAAAAAAATCTTTGAAAATTTATTATCTATTAATGTATTATGTATACTCTGTGTGTTGTTTTGTGGTTTTGATTTTTTTTAAAACTATGTAGTTTTATTATTATTATTATTATTGCGTTGTTCTGCTAATTGACGCACAGTGAAGTAGAAAATTAAACATTGAATTAAATACGTAGATTAATTTTATTTTATTAAAATATGCTTTATAATAATGTAAAATTGCTTTAATGGAATTGTGATAAAATATTGATTTTTCTTTCTTTCTTTTTTTTTTTTTTTTTTTTTTTTTTTTTTTTTTGTAAATATGCATTATTTTATGTTATTTTTTTTAAACTGGAAACCACAAAACAATGCACACAGTATGCATAATAATTTAATAGATTAATAAATAGTCAAAGATTTTTTATTTTTTTTTATTACACCCCTTTTGGTTCATGGGGGTCTTAAAATGTCTTTTTTTGCGTTTTTCTGATATTTCGGGGACCTGTAAACTGCAAAGGGTTAAAAAACACACACATTTTCTGATTAATGTGATTTCAGAGATTAATATTTGTGATATTTTATTTTGTGGTATATTTCCCTAGAAGATTTACTCACTATTAACATTTAAAAAAATTTTACATTTGACCTTGAATTTTGACCTATTGTAATTATTTTAGTTATTAAGTTACAGCAGTAGTTAAGCATGAGACGCCTTTACCTTATGTACTTCTATACTAACATTTAAAATTAGCACTCACAAATTTAATTCAAAGGAATTTGTGCCAGAATATGATGATCTAATAATATGACCCGTATAAAATCGCAGGTTAATGGGTGAGAAAACAAAAGTTGTTTTGAACATCTCACATATGTTATTATAAGGGACATAAGTATCAAAAGAAGCAAAAATAGTCGAGCAACACACTTCCTTGAATTTATATTAAATGAACCTTTATTGATTGTTATTGTGAACATATTTGAAAAAAACCTACAGATTCAAAATTTTAATATAGTTTTTTACAAAACACGAAACTTATTAAGATTGTGAATTTTGATTATAATTTCAAATTTGTCTTATGCGTTTTTCATGTTTCTTTCTTTCTTTTTTTTTTTTTTTTTTTTTTTTTTTTTAATGATCCGACATAATCATTTTTAGATATATATGATCTCTTCTACGACATATTAACAGCAATTAAATTTTAAAAATAATACACATTTTTATTTTTTTGAAAATAAATGTTTTGTGTTTTTTGTTTGCATAACTTTTTTACTGTATAAAATTAAAACATTCTGATATATTTAATCAAAAGATTTAAAGTTAAGTATGTTCTGCATTAGAATACCATGCTTTAAAGAAAATACAAGTAAAAGAATTGATTTTACATGTTCTTAAAAAAAAAAAAAAAAAAAAGTATATTAAACTTTACACAGGCTTAGAAATTGTTCCTAATTACATAACATTTCGTATGACAAAGTTCCTGAATGACAAAGTTTCACAGGAACTTATTGTAAAAATCATATATAGCGTAAATATAGTGATTTGTTTTCGAACATATATTTCAGATTTGTTCACTGCGGACGGAGCGCATATTACCAGTGAATGGTAAATCCCCTATAGATAAGAAAAACTGAAATTGAATTCTTACGTGAAAGAACACCTAATTCTAAATTCTTATGAAAATTGCCCGAGCAGTTTCCAAGAAAACCAAATCTCGGTTATATTTTTGCTCTAGGCGAAACACTGTTTATCTGAGGCTGTCAGTTTTTCTGAAGAAGAAGGTAAATCATATTTGTTTTTCACCTTCAATATCTCTATTTTTTTTTTTTTTTTTTTTTTTTTAAATATAGTTCGAGCAGTTTTCAAGAAAACCTAGCTTCAGCCGCATTTTTTCACGGGTGAAGTGTGAGTTAAAACACAATAAATTTAATTTCTTATCAAAATCATTTATGAATGTTTTAAGAAAACGAAGTTTCTGCCGTATTTATCCAGGTAAAGCGCGGATAAATGATAAACGCCAATTTTCTTTAAGATGAGGGCTATTTAGATTGAACTGTAAACACTAATTTTTTTCAAAATCGTTCAAATAGCTTCTATAAAAACTAAGTCTCTGACATATTTTGCCACGGGCTTAAATGGAATTAACATTGAATACTAACTATCGTGAAGATGAGAATGACTCCAGTAGGTTTGTCATCTCAAAAAAACAATTTTCTCTCATATTTTGCTACGGACGGAATGGAGATTAATAGTAAATGCTAATTTTTCAGAGGAGGATGATAATTGAAATCTAATTTTATTCTGAAAATGCCTCAAACCATAAATATTTACCAAAATATTTTGAGCAGTTTCCAAGAAAACAGTTTCTGCGATTTTTTGCCACTGTCAGAGTGAGAGTTAACACAACAGAGAACGCCATTTTTCCAGAAGATAAAGGTAAGTCAGATGACCTTACGAATAAAAACCCTTAACATACAGTCTTTATTAAAACAGTTGCATTCATTTCCGTGAATACCACGTTTTTGCCATAATTTTTTTCAGTTACCGGAATTAACATTGAAGGTCATTAACACTGAAGGACAATTTTTCCTGAAAATAAAAAGATAAATCAGATCGGGTTTTAACTCAAAAAACACTTATCCCCAAACTTCTATAAAAATATTTACAGTCGTTTCTGAGAAACTCAAAACATATATTTATACAGTATAACAAGTCACAATTGATTAATACACTATCTACAAATAAGTATTTGGATACTTATGAATTTAGACAATTTATCATTATCTAAAAAAAAAATAATAATAATAATAAAAAATGAGGAATTAGCTTAGCTTGGAATTTTGGGAGTATAAATAACATATTATACTTCATAAAGTCCAAAGAGAAAAAGTTTACCAGTGGAAGATTAAGAAATAATCAAATGTTTTGGATCAACTTGTAAAAAGTATGCTTGAAATGTATTTTGGCTATAGCTTGTGATTATGAGGAATCTTATAATTTTCTGTATAAATTTTTATGTGGCTACCACATATATATCCATGGATATATAACAGTTTCTTTAAAAAATTGCAAAAGAAATTTCCACTTTTTTAATTATAACACGTTGGGTATTAGGCACTATGCAAAGTCATTTTTAGGAGACTTGACATACTACATTAGACACAGCAGTCACATTGCAAAAGTGTCAAATATCTTAAGAAATATGAGAATTTTTACTAAATAGTTTTTAACTACCCATGCACATGATTAAAAAAAATCATTTTCATAATTTATTACCGAAATTTATTGAGGTACTTATGTCGAAACCTCAAACATATATCGTGTTTCAAAAAGTTATGAGCTATAGAAGGAACAAAATTTCACTTTCCCTCTATCTCTTTCTCTCAAAAAAAAAAAAAAAAAAAAAAAAAAAAGGAAGAAGAAGATGAAGATGTTATGTGGTTTTATCCATATTTATTTACAAACAGAGAACACTGCATGTCCACTCATATTTCTTAAGATAGTTATCAAATTTTTTTTTTCTTTTTAAATAACAAGCGATAAATTTAATATTTTTATAAAGTCGATTTTAAAAAACTTACTACCTTTTCAATATAAGGAAGGCAATATATACATATATATATTAATAAGAAAATTCAAACGAATAACTGTTTGAAATATATTTACGGAAAGTTAAATAACGATTCTCACCATTCACAGTCTTTCTATTTATTTCTTGAGAGTGTTGTATCTCGGATGAATATTTTATTATCTGAGAGAACTCAATAGATGACTATCGATTTTTGAAAATTAGAGATGACATACTGAAATGATAAATGTAAAATCCAATATAAAAACATTAGTTCCTCATGAATATATATGAATATATATTCCCCAAACTTTCACAGAAAAGAAAAACTCCAATATGTCAAATTATGTATTTTTATTTGCAAATTGTCATGTTGCTCTTGACATTTCTTCTATTTACACGCGATATACGTAATACAAAAATGTCAAAGCACTTTTTAAAAATGCGAAATACTTGTTTTACATTTGCTTTATTCTGAATAAAAACTCGATTTAGAATTTGAAATTACATTAATGCTTGTATATTTTAAAACGCTTATAAATGAAATAAGAGAAAATGTTTTCGAAACCTTTTCACACACACACACACACACACAAAAGAAAAAAAAATCTGAAATGATTCTTTTAAGATTAAAAAAAAAAAAAAAAATTAGAAAATTGTGTTTCAGCATTAATTACAGTAAAAAAAAAAAAAAAAAAAAAAAAAAATAAAGAAGAAGATCTAACCAAATAAAATCCGTTACAAATTTAAAGGTCAGTAGTAATGTTATATTTTTAAAAACATATATTTTGAAATTTTGGTACTTTTGTGATATTTTTAATTCTAAATAGTGCTCTCAATTACACGTTTTCTTATGTTTTTTAACACTTTCATAAATGAATGTAAAACGTCTAAAACTTTTAATTGTTTGTTTGCTGTAACTAACTATTACGAATATTCTGAGATTGCTGTGATATTCAGATGAATTATTATAAAGTCATTGCCCCATGTTTAAATTATTAAAAAAAGCATGCATAATCCTGTTTTGAGAGACTGAAGCAAAAAGATCGTTGTCTATTGTTCTTGAATGTATATTTATTTATTTTTTGTCAAAAATATTTGCAGAGTAAAACAAAAATTAAATGTTTTCGAAAATCATCGTTATAGAAAAATTTCTTTAATAACTGAATTTTTAGAATTATGGACGAATAATATGCATTTCCTATTATTTTTAACTTTCATTTATATGTGATTAAAATGGAGAAAGGAGGCGAAAACAAAATGTCGAACGCTTATGAGAGTAATTGTTTTGTTAAAAATTCAAAAAGGAAAAAATATATATTTCTTGTCTTTTTCAATGAGGAACATAAGTATTTTATTAAAATCCCAAATGCATTATTTATAACATTGATTAATTCCTTAGGACGATCCAACAAATTATTTTTGATCAGGAAGAGGCGAAAATAGATTTTTATGTCTTATCAGATATGATTTTGAGTAATAGCATAGCCTGAAAATCCCCTTTTCTTGAAATAAAACTATTCATTTTTGTTTAAGAAACATATCCAAGAACGAAAAATAACTAATTAATTATTTCAAAATAATTTATAATGAATTAAACACTAAGTTTGTGAGGTCGAGACTATAGACCATCAGCAAAGTTGGGATTGTCAAACCACTTCGTCGCCAGTGACTCGGCGAAAGTCTTGGTCGGGTTAATTTTGTGTCGGCAAGGTGCTGCAACGAAGGAATTAGGCAGTGAAAGGTAGATGAATTAGAAGTGATTATAAAAGTATTGATTGAAATGAAGAGAAAGGAAGTTGTAGAATGTAGTATAAGATGGAGATTGTTTTGATAGATGAAAATAGTGAATTGGTAGTGGTAGAGAATGGTAGCGGATTAGTGTGTGAGGTGGAGTAAAGAGTAATGATGGTGGTGATAGTTCTTATGCGTGTGTTAAGTGATGGTACAGAGGTGTAGTGTTGTAGCGTAAAGTTAGAGAAGAATCTGTCGCGCCTCGGGAATCCAGCAGGAGATTCTTGTGTAAGAATAGTTAGTGGTCAACAGAGAGCAGTCATCGACAAGAGCAGTCATGGTGAGATAAGCTACCTTTTATTTTATGATTTGTTAAAGTTATTGACTGAGGTCATTTTGAGTTAAAATTGAGTTAGCCCAACACCCGCCTTGAAATTAAGTATTAATAAACTTTGTTATTTTATATTAACCTTGTCTCGAGCGCTTCTTATTATCTAATTAAGTAATTAAGTTAATCTTTAAGATTAAGATTGAGGAATTGAGATCATGGCAGACTCGAATTCCTCACAAGTTGTCTAGCTCATCTAGTCGTATCTGGTTTGATTTCACACTGCATTATTTCCTGTCTCTTTCGGTTCGACGAAAAAACAAGCCTTTTATGATGTTTTTAATCAAAAGAACAGAACATGGTGAAGATGCAATTTTAATTGCTTATGAACAAAATTTTTCTTCTTTGCCAGAAATTTATTTTTAAAAGCGAAATATAATCTGTAAACAAAAGTCTTAGCATTTTTTTCGAAAACACTTACTTTACAATGCTGTATTTTTCAATATTTAAAAATAAATTCTCGTGTTAGAAATCAATAATTTTAATCTCTTCAAGAGAAATTTTTAAAGTATTAGCACTTTTAAAATGTTTCTATTATTTTCTAAAAATAGATATTCTCTATCAAAAAGAAAGACTACAAAACCACCAAAAAGAATGTACTTGTAAGAGAAAAATCTCTTATATCACAGTATATATCCAGCTCTTTTTAGAAGGTTACAGAACTAAATATCTCAATTTATATAAATTAAACAAAATACAGTCTAAAAATGAAAACACTACTTTTGTGCCTATGTAAGGGATAATATTTTACTAATATTTTATGGGTTTTTATATGACTTTAATTCACTAAATATATTATTTTAAAAGTGCAAGCATTTATTTCTATCACAAATTGCAATCGGCGGATTAAGGTTAACAGTGAGAGTGAACTTCTAAAGATGATTATGTGTCCAATCGATTTTTAAGTCCCAAAAAAGGGTTAAATGTGAACGCAAATTTTCCTGAAAATTTCGACAGGAACTATCGTTTTTCCCCATAAAAAAAACCCTTAATCTTAAACTTTCATCAAAATGGTTACATATATTTATGAATAAACCCATTTCTGCCACATGTTGCAAAAAACGGATGAAGGGTTAGCAGCGAAAGCGAATTTTCCAGAAATTTGGAATAAGTCCAAGTAGAGTACTCTTTGCAAAAATGTAAGCAGAAGTAACTTCGAACAATAATATCCACAGTTCTTTGTTTTCCAAACATACTTATTAAGTAACATAAAAACATAAAACAATATTTACATATGTACAATTTAAAACCTATGACTCTTTCGCGCACTGCATAGCTCCATTGCGATAGAGCATTTCAAAGCTCAACTAACTTAACAGAAAGTCAAAAGATTCTTATTCTAACAACTAGCTAAATAGCTCTTGGTTATTTTACCAGAATTCTGAAACCGGCTAAATATTTTTTGCGTTGCATTGCGAGAATGACGAATATAGCCATCTCTTAGAAAGGAAGGTAGTTAACCTTTGTTACAGAACTAAAAATCATAGTAAAATTAGGATAAAATCTTATAGTGATAGGTTCAGTAGGATGAAAGATCAACATACGATTTGAAATAAACTAAATTTCGATTTCAAAGATAACAATTTTATGATAAAGGGGAAAAAAAGAACCTTCTGATAAAATTTCATTTATAAGTCATTTATAAATCAAGTTATACAACCAGTACAATGAAAGATAGGCACAGATGATGCAATAAATAAAATGTCGGCTTGAAAGTATTCACATTTCAAAAGGCTTCAGGTCTATAACTTCTTTCTACTGATGAAATCGGGGATTTTAATAATTTTCCATATTTTCAGGGCAACAGGCACGATTTTGTAAAAGTTCACGCGTACATAGCTTCAATAGTATTTTAATACTTCACACAAAGTTCGAAAGTGTTTATGACTTCGGTTTGTCTGTGTGTATAACGTCCTCAAATATTTTCAGGATATCTCTAAACAAATAAATATTGTTCAAGTGTACTATGGTGTATTCCCCATGGAAAATGGTATAAATACCACGACTGTTTTGTGTACTAAGACACCCTAGATTATGCCAATGATTGTCTTATATCACAAGCGGTTTCATAAATCCTATTTAATTGCCTTTGTACTGCATAAATTATAATAATATTGACATTTTTTATTCAAATGCACAAAACAATACTAGTATGTTGTGTGTATTTTCCTACAGAAATTCACTCATAATGAATGGAGACTATTTTCATCTTAGAGAAAACTATCTATAATAATAAAAGAAGATGTCTGTCTGCCTCTCTGTCTATCTGTGCATGACCCTGTCTGTGCCTTCAGCCCCTACTGAACGTAGAAGTAAGAAGGAATGACAACTTTTTATTGCACATCTGAAAATCACCATATTACAACATTTACCACTCTACTGCAGGGGGTAAAATCACATTGCGGTTAATTTTGCCCCATTATCTTTTAATAACTATGAAAACAATTCACTATCGTTTCATCCTTAAAAAATGCATAAATTTTCATTCTTTTATTTGAAACACAATATATGTTAGTTGAGTGGAGCCGCAGTATGCAAACTGCTAGAAAAGAATCTCAAAAGTTTACGATATATGTATCTCATAGGAATAGGATTCTTAAACATATTAACGCTCATCTGAAACATCCACAAAGCCGTCTTTGTTGTCTAGAGGTTGTTGGACTTTAAGATCATAACGTCTGCGCATGTTGAGGATTCTAAGATCTTGACTTCTGTAGAAGCATCTAAGAGAAGTACCACATGCGAGACAACTGAAAGTCTCACTATTAACAAATAAGTTTTAGCTCTCAATTTTAGAGAAATATCTTTTGTAATATGAGTCACATATTAACATTGCGTTTTGTATACCTAGATTTTCCATAAAAACCTTAGAAAAAGCGTTTAATCTATCAATTAATACTATGAATGTAAAATATTCAATGAACTTGAATGAAAATAAAGACATTTCAGACAAAATTACAAATTTTCTCCCAAAACACGCGCACGACCTGAAGAATTGAATCCGAAGAACTGAAGAATCCCACATTAGCTGTTGAAAATGTTTTTCTCAAATTCTTTGTAGAAATTAGAATTGTATTTGGCAGGATATTTGACAAAAATCTTTGATTTTAACATGTGCAAACGAAAAACAAATTATTTTATTCACTTATACTTTTGAGAAATTTTGAGAAACTAATTTATTATTTTTACTTATTTTAGCCACTTCCTTTAATTGCAGCGTTGAATTCCGTGTCAGAACGAGACGGATCATGCTAAATGTTTTACTGCCCCCCCCCCTACTTAGAAAAAAAAGAAAAGAAAATTATTTCTATCACTTTTTAGGCTTTTGGTCAATATTGTGATAAAACTAAGAGAGTTTAAAAGGTATATCTGATCTGCAGAATTGAATTAAATTCATAGCGGGAGTTTGCACGGTAATAGAGAAGAATTTAATGGATAAGCGTCGAGAAAAAATTTATTACTTATCAATTGAGTTTTATTTAGAGTTCAATGAATTTTATGGAATCTGTATATACACATACATATATTTGCATATATATTAAAAGTGACATTCACTTCAAATTAAAGGACCACATAAATCTTATTTGTATGCAGATAATTCGAAAATAAAACTATTTTACCTAAAATAAAATTGTACCACATTTTAATGAATAATGATTATTTAATTCATAATCGGTGCTAAATTCAGCATTAGTGTAAGGAAGAATTCATTCCAAAAGTCAAATTCCAATAATACATCCATTCGCAAATGAATAGTTGGACAACCGTTTAAAACAATTTCTCATCTCAATCACCTGCCATTTGCGATATCTGCAAATCCGGAATGTTTGAATATCTCGAATACTAAATTCTGATACATACAAATCTTACTTTGCACGTTCCAGAAAATATTATGCGACAAATATATAATAAAATGAATGAAAAAAATGTAATACATTTAAATTCGCAACATTTGTAAAAACAATGTTCTGAATTTCGATTGATGTTAAATAAAATGTATTTTAAACTTATTATTTGTTTTATTTAAAGATATCGAAAAAAAAAACTAAGTAAAGAAATGCAGTCATAATAAAATTAAAACTTGATATTAAAAAATAATTAAATATACAAAAAAAAAAAAAAAAAAAAAAAAAAAGAATTGAAACAAAAATATGGAAAAGCAACACATCAACTTTTATTGAACAAAAGTTTGAGAGAAGTTAATAGTTTTTAATGGACGACGATTAATATTGGTGAAATATAAAATAGTATTTATGGATTGATTATTGCTAGTTGTTATATTTTTCAGAAAAAAAAAATAATAGAACGAAAAAAACAATGTTAGAAATACCATCAAAAATTAAGCAAACAACTCGACGTTGAGAAATCAGTAAATTTCTTCATTAGAAAAATGAGCTACTTCTTTATTAAAAAGCTTATTTCTAAAAAAAAAAAAAAAAAAAAAAAAAAAAAAAAAAAAAACACACCTTCAAAAATTTAATCTATTAGTTATACACATCCTACGTTCATATCCTAGCATTCTAGTATAATTTCAATAATCTTCAATTTTAACTAAAGCAATTTGCACTTTCACTTGTTCTGTTAAATATGTTGTTTTTCTAAATTGTTAATTATCTTTTTTATTTAAATGTTAATTTAAGATTAAAAATAAAAATGTCCGAAGCAATATATAGATTAAAGTCCAAAAGAAAAAGCATTAAAAAGTAATAATTTTTTCCACCTAAAAATCAATTATCTTGTTTGTTTTATAAAGTTTTTTTTTTTTTTTAAGAAACATCAAAACATAATTTTTCATAGTACAATTTTTTGGTAAAAGTATTTATTCAATTCTTAATTGAAAATATTTACACTGAAATAAATTTTATAGATATTAATTGCGAATCGAAAGGTACAATATTATTTGGTATTAATATGGATATTCAACTTGTTCTTTTTTTGTGCGTTGGCGTTTCGATAGGATTCAGTCACATTATGAGCTTAAACCTGTCACTTAAAAGCTGATATTATTCATATCAGTGGGTTTATGTGATTAGAACTGATGACAAAGGGTGTGGTCTTCTCAATGCATATTTTATTTTTTCGTATAGAATACGTAAAAGTAACATAAAATATAAAAGGAATAAACTTGATAAGTGTGTTAATTTAATGTCTTACAGAGTACAATACCAATAAGATAAATTCATGCCAGGCACATAGAAACCATTTGGATCAGTTTGATAAATTAATTTTATCATATATTCAGAAGCAAAATAGCAAATGGTGTGCCGTATACGTCTAAGGATTAATTATTTAGAAATATATGTAAAGACTATTTCTTAGTATTTTCTAACAGCACTTTATTTTAAAAATTCTTTATTACCAGTGAATCTGCAGCTCAAGAGCCTCAACGTTCTATTTGCATCATACGTTATTCAGCAGATCATTTTTATTTCTTCCATAATATTTAAAATCGTTATATATATATATAATCGAACCTCGTCAACATGAATACGCTTAACGCGAATTAATTTCAGCATGAACTGTTTTCACAATCCCCATCAAAATGAAGACTAGTTTCTGAGTTACTGATAGCATGAACTACTGATAACATGAACAATTTCTTTATTCGCTTTCAAATTCACATTAAAGAGGTTTGACTGTACAAATATATTACTATTATTATTATTATTATTATTAATTCGCTATATACCCATACAAGTTTTTGAGGGGAGATATCACCCCCTCAACCCCCCGCTGACCTGTATGTCCATATCTAACATTCGATATAAATTTGATAGTGAGATATGGTGATGTGATTCTATGTGATGGTAAATGTGATTCTATAATAATGTAAGAAAATCAGAAATATTTCAGTAATATATCACAACAGTATTGTTTAATTGTGTTATCACGATAATTGCAGCTGTTTAAAACATGCGAATTGTGTCATTATTTTAAGGAAGAATTGTTTCTGAGAACTTTCATTAGCTACAAAATTTATTTGTATGATCCTATTTTGAAGTGTCAGAATCTTTATGATAAAGTGTTCTAATAAAATAAAAATATTAGTATATATTACATGTAACATAAATTTAGTAAGTAAAAACGACTCTGAACGTATACAATATCTTCAAAATATTTTACAATAATAAATCACCGTCATTTCTTTCAATACTCTTATTCGTATTATTCATACTGAAATTTTGTTTTAATAAAAATTATTAAACTAGGGTGATTATTTTATGATAATACTTCTAAATAAAGAAGTTGCTAATATTTAGATGAAAAATACGTATTAATTTACATTGCTTGCAAATACGGTTTATTAGCAAATATTTCAACTCCAAATAATGAATTTATTTTTATTTATTTATTTATTTATTATTATTATTATTATTATTATTATTATTATTTTGCGTGGTTGCGTTTTTTTTTTTTTTTTTCCTTCTTTCTAAACAAAATTGTAGTGCATTGCATCTCTAAGATACATACAATATAAGTTTAATTATTCAGTTAAAATAAAACGTATATTTTCATCTTCTGAAGCAAAACTTAATGTTAGAACGCAGACCTAATAAATACATAATGCAAACCAATTATCCAAAATGTACACATAAAGATAATATAAAGCTTTAACTACAGCATAAAATTATTATAAAACTCACGAAATATATTATCAGTTAGAAAGTTAATAATGTACTTAAAACACACTTTCTGACGTAATTATTTTAAGTAATTATGTTGTTGTAAGTCGTTAAAAATTTACAGAAAATATTGCATATTTATAATAACAATTCTATAACATCCCACACCACAACTTATTAACATTTCGTAAAAAATCTACTATTTTGTAATAGAAATTCATTACACACGCAGGTACTTATAACACGTTTACCTATAACTATTCATTAATAGTTAAACTAAAGTCAAAAAAGCGTTTCATTTACTATGAAAATTGTGTAAAAATGAATGATTACACTTTTTTACACAAAGTAATTTAAAATGAATTGCTTCCATTAACATAGTTTTTTAAGTACTGTAAAATCTATCAAAACGGAACCTCAGAAGGACGGAGAAAGAATTTTTATTAAACATATTTCCTTTTTTGCATTTTCACCGCCACCTTAAAGTTATATGAAGAAGGTGCAGTATTTTTTTCCTCTTTAGGCAAGTTCCAATTTTGCAAATTTTAGTGAAATTCAATGTAACAATTATTTTAACATTTAATAAATTACATATTGTGTTCTTTATATTTTTATGAGAATTACTTTCTTTGACAAATAATAGAAAATTCGGTACTAGAATTTCAGAAGTTTTATGATGTATACATATATATACATATATTTAATTAAACAATACTGTTAGTTGTTAAAACTGAATGAAAACATTTATGTATTTATTTTTATTTTATTGACATTTTAAGATAAATATTTCTAATTTTCAATGATAATTGTCTGCTACTGAAAATTGTCTGCTACTTCATTTTAGATGAAATGAAAAAAAAAAAAAATTAATTAGCTCTTAAGATTTCACCTTTTTGTGGAATTGTTTATAGATTATTTTTCTCCAAAAAATAGCAAACCGGCTAAAACGCGTTTCTCTAAAACTTTGAACAATATTACAGTTGATTTTTGTATACTTGTGTTCAACTACTTAAATGAAACTAGTGCATATATCCGCCAGTTGCTTTTGCGCGACGCATCCTCAGAATAATTTTTAAATAATTTATATGAAGTAAGTGCAGGTAATGTGGTCACCTTCAGGATAAACATTTATTAGTAGTAACCGATTTTTAAAAAAAATTAAAAATTCTCTAAAGGAGAGGACTCTTTTTAGTACTGTAAACAAATATATATATATATTTACAATAATAAAGATTTAAACCTGCAAGAATTAAAAAAAAAAAAAGACTTGTTGATGAAGGCATTAATGCCCATATGCTGGTAACATGCCCATAGATGAAATAAATGAAGAGATTCATATTCAACGCAAGAAAACATATCAATTATTACAAAACCAAATTTAATTTTTGAGACTTTACAAAAATTAAAGAAAGGATTAGTAAGACGAAAATTTAGAAAACCATAAGCAATTTTGCACAATTTCCATCCATTTTCAGCAAATGTTTAAGCAATTTCAATCTTTTATTGGTCAGAAATGTTTTTCATTTATTTTAACTTCACATGTGTGGCAAATAAAAACTTCCTTACCTTTCTTGGTAAGTCCTACACATTCCTCGTGCAGATAATTATGACACGCAATACATAATCTAATATCCACAAGTTTTTCCTTGTTGCAAATACCGCTAAACCAACTTAATCACTTTTCTTTTCTCGAGGACCTTTTCAGCTATTATTCGCTGACTGATTTTTGTTTTTCCGATGTTGCGATGTTTGGGTGTAATCAGTATTACTTTGAGAAGCTCTGTGAAAGAGGTCTTTTTTTCAAAATTAGAGCACACAATAGCTCATTGAAGGTTTTATGCCAGCAATAATTGAGGGATGACGAACCTGTTTTTAAGAAGATGTCTCTGGGAAAAAATTTGTATTCAACTTTTGGGACTATTCTTTGTTGGAGGTGGATTTTTAAACACAGAACTTTGAGCAAAAGCTTCATAATGAATTACATTGACTGGATAGATAGGATAGGATTGACACGATAGACACTTGTCTCTTTGAAGCCACCTTTAACGTTGGAAATGTCAATGTCATAGCTTATCCCAAACTGGAGAAAATATTTTTCCAAATCGAGCTTTTATCGTGTTTTCACGGTTAATTTGTTCTAAAAACAAAAAAACTCCTAGCTCTCAAAATTTTTCAAATGACCCAAAACATGATTTATCCAATGGTTGCAGACCACGGGTTATATTAAAAGGTTAATAAGGTAGAAAATTGCCATTTCTTTTCAGCTTGATCAAGAATTATGTAATCAAGATGGGACTTGACCCCCATGAAAGGGGAGAAAATAGCGTCCTAGTGGTTTAAATTTTTATATGTGAAGGTTATACGCCCAGTGGGAATATTGACAGCAATAAGGAGTTTTAAAAAACCCTTCGTAATTCTGCCTGAAAACTCAGTTATTTAAATCCATTTATACAGTTATTATGTATAAAATTAAATACAGATACTTTGTTACAATTAGAAAAGTATCAAACTTACAGCAGACAAATTTATAAAATGCCATTAAAACTAACAACAAATGAACAATAACTATTCCCCCGTGCATGTGATCAAAGTTTACGGACAACACAGTATTAAACTATGCTCTTCTGAGTTCAAGCGATTAGATGCAAGCGCCATCGCTCGGATTTCACTCAAATTAATAACATTATTACGAATTAGCCATAGTACCTGCATTGGTCATGTTTGCATTATTAATCTTACGATTACTTAAAATTATTGACAGATCTCATAGCAATTTTCGGTTCCTGCACCAGAATGTTAACACTGCTCGCTGATGGGTTCTTTCTGTTCCTGTTAAATGCCACGCCAACGATCAAGAAACTTTATAGAAAGATTAAACAAGGCGGAGGACGATGGCTTCAAAAAAAAAATAAATAAATAAATAAATAAATAAATAAATAAATAAAATAAAGATCGAAAACACAGTTAGGAAAATATGAGGTGCTGTTTTTCTAAGTAAAGCTTTTGTCGCAATTTATTACATAAAATTGAAGATTGCGCACTTTTTTCAAGTGCTTCTTTTATGCTCATTTATTATTTTGAAATTAGAAACACCGTCCTAATATGTCTGAACTTTTCCATCTTTTAAATATCTCTTTCCACAGTGCCATCCACGTGTTTCCTTAGTGGTGATTCTTGAACTTTTTTGCATAATCTTTCGTCCACTACTTTGTTTAATCTTCTTGAAAATTTTGGCACCATTATTGCAATTAGATGGAGCTACAGAACACTGTGAGAAATGTCAGTTTAATTATGATCACCCTGTACATAAGAGTTTCTATTAAATGGGGGAGGTTTTTTTTTTTTTTTTTTTTTTTTTTTTTAATCCGATACGCATTCCTCTAATTTTTTTTCTATTTGACCCCAAACACTTTTTAGCAAAATATCAGCTCCCTGGGATAATATTAACACACTAGCAGGCTTTGCCCGCTTCGCTGGACATTAAACTTAAATGAGTTGTCAAAATCCCATATCTTTATTAATAACCTAAGTTCTCGCTGTGATTGGTAGAGGTTTTCTCGTTCGCAAATTAAGGACTCTGGGTCTCCACTGTCTTCAGCACAACTTACACACTTCTTACTTCTCCTTCCTCAGCGGATGAGTTCAAAGTTTTGCAAAATCCCACTAATGTACATAATGCGTACACTTAATCAATATCCGCGCACAAAAATTCGCCATTCTAAGATAATTCAAAGCGAATTCAAACGGAAAAACATGTTTTTACGCTTGTTTTTACGCTAGTTTATTGGGAACAACTTCAGTATAACCCCACAACGATATTTGGCGATTTTTTTTGTTGACGCTTATGGCTAAATCATAAATCATATATGATAAATGATAAAATCATAATCTAAATCATAAAATCATAATCTAAATCATAAGATCAAAAATCCAAAATAAACAACATATTAGGCTGCATATTATATCGCAAACAGTCCAGAACGACATCGTTATCCTTCAAAACGGCGCCAAAGAAAAATCGGCAGATTCAGCTGTGGGGTTATACTAAAGTTATACCGTTTATTGCCCTCCGACTCCGAGAAGGTGTATGTGTGTGTGTGTGTGGGGGGGGAATTTCGAATTTCGTGAAATCCAGTTACAATAAGTGCCGGATGCAAACAAACAATTTACGCACCAAATTTCGTGACCACAGAAGTCTTTAATAGAAAATATTATAAATAAATAAATACAAAACGCACAGCTTTAGTATGGGAACCCTTTGGTGACTTTAAATATTTTAAGCCATTTCTGCGATGAACTGAATTGGCTATCTCAATTGTGCAATTAAAGATCATGGCGAGAAACGTCCGAGCTACTTCGGTTCCGAATTTCAAATTTTGCCTAAGGGATCCAATACTAAAGCTGTTCCATATCGAATCTGGTTTGAAAACGGAAAAAGGGTAAAATAAATTAGAAATATTAGACCTATATTTATAAATTTGATACCGAATGAAAGGGGAGATTTTGCTGAATCCAGGGGTTCAAACAGTTTTTCGATGCGACAATTAGATTTTTTAAAAATAACTAAAGTGTGAAATTTAAGTGGCAACGGAAAAACGGATAAAATGAAAAATAAATTAGAAATATCAGACTTATTGTTACAAATTCAGTACCAAATGAAAGAGGTGATTTTTCTGAATCCTGGGGTGTAAACATTTTTTCGATACGACAATTAGATTTTTTAAAATTAACTAAAGTATGAAAATTAGATGGCAACACTTCATTTCAATCTTTTCATAATTTGTAGTGCGAATCACGCGAATACAAAAGTCTTTAACTTAAAAAATTATTTTTATATTTTATTTTTCCATTCAAAGCATTTTAGTGAAAAAATATTTATGGCGCATGCGCAGGCGTTTTTTACCCACAATTTAAACACTAATCATAATTTTGAAAATTTCTATAGATATAATTTCAAGTTGGGTGAAGACCTAAGTTTCTGCAAAGCGACGTTGAATTCCGTCCAGCCGTTCTCGAGTGATGCCCGGACAAACGTGTTTTAGTCTTTTACCCCCTAGGGGGGAACGGGGGAGAATTTCTGAAAAGTTGATAGATATAATTTTAAGTTGGGTGAAGACCTAAATTCCTGCCAAGCGCCGTTGAATTCCGTCCAGCCGTTCTCAAGTGATGCCCTGTACAAAAAAAGCGACATTCGGACACGATGACACACACACACACACACAGGCAAAACTTTCTGAAGTCATTTTCGGCTTTTATGGGGTGTAAAACGTGAAGATATCGCAAAATTTTTCGATTCCGACAAATTTACAGACAAAACTCTGATTTTATTAATATAGATAGCAGGCTTTGCCCGCTTCGCTGGACATTAAACATAAATGAGTTGTCAAAATCCCATATCTTTATTAATAACCTAAGTCCTCGCTGTGATTGGTAGAGGTTTTCTCGCTCTCAAATTAAGGACTCTGGGTCTCCACTGTCTTCGGCACAACTTACCCACTTCTTATTTCCCCTTCCTCAGCGGTGAGTTCGAAGTTTTGCCAAATCACACTAATGTACATAATGCGTACACTTAATCAATATCCAGTCTGGGTCCCCACTGCCTTCGGAAGACACTTCTTACTTCTCCTTCCTCAGCGGATGAGTTCAAAGTTTTGCAAAATCCCACTAATGTACATAATGCGTACACTTAATCAATATCCAGTCTGGGTCCCCACTGCCTTCGGAACATACTTCTTACTTCTCCTTCCTCAGCGGATGAGTTCAAAGTTTTGCAAAATCCCACTAATGTACATAATGCGTACACTTAATCAATATCCGCGCACAAAAATTCGCCATTCTAAGATAATTCAAAGCGAATTCAAACGGAAAAACATGTTTTTACGCATGTTTATTGGGAACAACTTCAGTATAACCCCACAACGATATTTGGCGATTTTTTTTGTTGGCGCTTATGGCTAAATCATAAATCATATATGATAAATGATAAAATCATAATCTAAATCATAAGATCAAAAATCCAAAGTAAACAACATATTAGGCTGCATATTATATCGCAAACAGTCCAGAACGACATCGTTATCCTTCAAAACGGCGCCAAAGAAAAATCGGCAAATTCAGCTGTGGGGTTATACTAAAGTTATACCGTTTATTGCCCTCTGACTCCGAGAAGGTGTGTGTGTGTGTGGGGGGGGGAATTTCGAATTTCGTGAAATCCAGTTACAATAAGTGCCGGATGCAAACAAACAATTTACGCACCAAATTTCGTGACCACAGAAGTCTTTAATAGAAAATATTATAAATAAATAAATACAAAACGCACAGCTTTAGTATGGGAACCCTTTGGTGACTTTAAATATTTTAAGCCATTTCTGCGATGAACTGAATTGGCTATCTCAATTGTGCAATTAAAGATCTTGGCGAGAAACGTCCGAGCTACTTCGGTTCCGAATTTCAAATTTTGCCTAAGGGATCCAATACTAAAGCTGTTCCATATCGAATCTGGTTTGAAAACGGAAAAAGGGTAAAATAAATTAGAAATATCAGACCTATATTTATAAATTTGATACCGAATGAAAGGGGCGATTTTGCTGAATCCAGGGGTTCAAACAGTTTTTCGATGCGACAATTAGATTTTTTAAAAATAAATAAAGTATGAAATTTAAGTGGCAACGGAAAAACGGATAAAATGAAAAATAAATTAGAAATATCAGACTTATTGTTACAAATTCGGTACCAAATGAAAGAGGTGATTTTTCTGAATCCTGGGGTGTAAACAGTTTTTCGATACGACAATTAGATTTTTTAAAATTAACTAAAGTATGAAAATTAGATGGCAACACTTCATTTCAATCTTTTCATAATTTGTAGTGCGAATCACGCGAATACAAAAGTCTTTAACTTAAAAAATTATTTTTATATTTTATTTTTCCATTCAAAGCATTTTAGTGAAAAAATATTTATGGCGCATGCGCAGGCGTTTTTTACCCACAATTTAAACACTAATCATAATTTTGAAAATTTCTATAGATATAATTTCAAGTTGGGTGAAGACCTAAGTTTCTGCCAAGCGACGTTGAATTCCGTCCAGCCGTTCTCGAGTGATGCCCGGACAAACGTGTTTTAGTCTTTTACGCCCTAGGGGGGAACGGGGGAGAATTTCTGAAAAGTTGATAGATATAATTTTAAGTTGAGTGAAGACCTAAATTCCTGCCAAGCGCCGTTGAATTCCGTCCAGCCGTTCTCAAGTGATGCCCGGACAAAAAAAGCGACATTCGGACACGATGACACACACACACACACACACACACACACACACACACACACAGGCAAAACTTTCTGAAGTCATTTTCGGCTTTCATGGGGTGTAAAACGTGAAGATATCGCAAAATTTTTCGATTCCGACAAATTTACAGACAAAACTCTGATTTTATTAATATAGATGCCGAATTAACAGAAAAATGCGAATATAGATAATAGTACTTTCCCGTCAATTTGGCACATGTTAACATTATCTCAGAGAACTTATATTTTGCAAAAAAGGATTTAGGGTCAAATTGAAAAAGTTAGACTGTATGCGTATCGGATTTAAAAAAAATACAAAAGAAAAATCCTCATTTAAGGGACACCCTACATGTAGAGAGATAGCTAAACTGAGTGATTGCAATAGGTCGATATTTAAAGAAATCAGTCTAAAAGAATATTTGTTTTGGATGACTTTCTTCTGTCCTTTTTGTACATTAAGGCTCGTTGTCGTTAGTCCGTAACGTAGGGATTGAAGTAGATAGTCAAGCATTGCAATCGTTTATGCCTGAACCAGGATTCGAATTGTGGGAACTGAAAATTAAAATGTTTTCTATTCATTTAAAAACTAATCATATTCACAAAAGTGTTCGCCACACATCTTACTAGTTAAATAACAAAGATAATACTTTTCTTTAAAGATGAATATTTTTTTTAATTACTCGGCCGCAAAAAATATGGAAACGTGGATTAAAAAAAAAAAATAAAAAAAAATAGGAGTTTAAAAAAAAAAAAAAAATAATAATAATAATAATTAAGATTTAAAGTGAAAATTTATCAAAAATAAATGGAAAACACATGAAATTTATATTATTTTATTTAAAAAAAAAAAAAAAAAACAGGTAAATAATTGAATAAAAAATAAAATAAAATAAAATAAAAAATAAAGAATTTTATTACAAGGGTCTAATTTTAAGTCAAAATTTCAAATCGATCTAATTTTAATTTTCAAAATTCAGAATAAACCAAACGCTTAACCCCTAGTTTTTTTTAAATAAAATCTCTTAAATTAAAGGAAAATTAGGACTCGTCGCACTGTGATAAATGCCTGTTATTTTTCAAAGAAAGAAAGAAGAATAAAGTGTATGAAATTTACTAAAATATTTATAACAATACCTAACGCTTCGTAGCATTTCAGCTTCTTGAAAAGAGCTTTAGGAAAATGCATTTTCTTTCGAAAGGACACGAGTGGTTTTATAATATTTTATAATGGTACTAAGAAAAAATAATTCTTTCATAGACATTTTGGGCTAGAACAAGAACTAAAACTATCAGACAGAATAGAAACGTCACAAAAATTTTAACTTTTTTAGATAAAAACTCAATGACCAAAATTATTTCCATAATGTCGATTACATTTCTATATAGTTACGATTATAGTTTATTCCGAAGCATTGTCAATATCCACCCTTCTTTCACACCATAATTTTTGTATAATAATGTCTGTTTTTATTGCTACGGAATAAGTTAAAAAAGTTGACAGTTATACTTCTATATAATAAATTATCGAGTTCTTAAAAATTCTATTATCGTAAATTTGAATAATTGCTTGATATGCTAATTTTTTTTTTTCCAAAAAATTATGATTGTTCAACGGAATGACTAAGAAAAGAGTTAATTTTTATGCCTTTTCTAAATCTTTGTCTAACAGATAATATTTTGTTAGTACGGGAAAATAATGATAGCAGTATGTTATTATTTACATCACCTATTTTTTTTTTAAATAAGTTTTTGTAATACAAAAGCAAAATTGAGGATTTTATATTTTACAATCCTATAAATAAGAAAGTATTGAAGTTTAATGTAACTAATTGTAAATAAAATACAAAATATTTTATACATATATATATAAACGTATTTTCACGGAAATTACAAATATATTTGTTAAATTTACAATTAATGTCACAGTATCATTATTGATTAAGATACTACAGAATTAAATAATAAAACTTTACGATAATAAAGTACTTAGAGTAACACTGTATGAATAAAATAATCTTGCAGCACTGATTCTGCACTTGGCAAATACAGCTGTCTTAAATACGTCAATTTCGAATGACTATTTGAAATTAACTTTGTAATCCTTGTTGAAGATTATCTACTTATCCTTCATAATGTTCATTTTGTTTATTTATTAGGATATTCAAACACTTTTAAAAGCAAGTGGTGTTGAAAATGCTGACTGTTGAATACTAATTTCTTTTAATATAAAAGGATTCGTGTTTGATAAATTACATTTAATTTTAGAGGAGCAAATATTTTTTGCATATTTGTTTTTATCTACATTCTGTTCTATAAATTACTTATTTAAATAGCATTGAATAAAGTGTCCGAAATATGTTAGGAATATTTACAAATGTTTATATTAAGTCAATTATGAAACTCATATTTACGAATTGTAAGAACTGAATCAGTTCAAATTTTGGATGTATATATATATATATATATATAATCTTTAAAGCATTCTTCTTTTGAACATTTATAAAAAATAATAATAATAATAATAAATAATAATATATATATAATATGTAATGTATAAATAATGTATATACAGATGCATTGCTTGACATTAAGTTATATATAATAATCAAAAAGGTATTGACTTTAATAACTCTTCACTTTAATATAGATTTTTCGTATATTCATGAAATTCAGAGTCATATTATATATATATATATATTCTTTTTTTTTTGAGGAATTTCCTCGATTCTGATTTTTTCTTTAAACCAAAAACAGCCTTAAGTTTTTGTCTTCATCTTTCTCGGTCCTGAGCAACTTCCTCATCTATTCCATTCTGTGCCATGCCCCTCATAAGCTTGTCTTTCCTCCTTTTCTGTGGTCTTCCCCTCCTGTTTTTCCCTTTAGGTTTCCAGTTCAGTACAAGCTGTGGCCTTCCATTCGCAATCCTCCGTTGTACATGTCTGTACCATTGTATTCCTCTTCTTGTCGATTTTTGTTTCGATATTCGTCTTAACACCCATCCTCGCTCTTGTTTCAATATTGGTCTTTTTTCTCAAGTCTTGAAGTTCTGGCCGATCGTCGTCAGCAGTCCATTTCTGTAGATAGCAGTTTTTTGTTTTCGCTTGCAGACTTGATTGTCCATGTTTCTGCTCCATACAGGAGAACACTTTCCATCACGGTGTTGAAGATGGTTCTTTTTGTTTTTTCAGTAATATTTCTGCTCCATGGAATTGAGTTTAGAAAGTTTAACTTTAATTTTAATTTCCTTTTTAAAAATATCTTTTAATAGTAACCCTAGATAACTAAACACTCGTCTAATGGACTACCGATCCCTGCCAGTTTTGCGAATTCGAGATGTTCCTGTTGCGCTCACACTACCTCACTTACAATATCCTCATCACTAGTAAAATCAGTTATACGAAGGTGATAAGCACGGTTGTACACTTGTTACTTTTCAAAATTTGCTGTAATCGCCGTCTAACAGTCGAATCTTTAGTGATCATCAAAATGAATATTGTAGATATTTTGTATATTGAAAAGCAAAAAGATGACATGACTAAAAGCGCTGCGAACAGACGCATAATTTGTACTTTCTGTCCATATAAGATAGTTTCACTGAGAAAAAAAATATATACCGCCTTCATCTAGAATGAATAAATGATCATTTTCTAAATCCTTAAACTAAAAATATAGATTTCCGAGCTATGCGCATAAGGCATGCCAATAAACTGAACAGATGAAATGGTCGAGAATTTCTAGTCTACACATTTCTAGATGGTGAAAGAACATTCTGAATCTTTTGTATTACGAGAAATTCTCGCTTAATTTTCTGAAATTGGGTCATAAACCAAGATTATAGATACTGAAACCCGCCTCTTGTATTCCCATTTATTTGGAGATATCTTCAAATAGGTTTGTCCTCGATAGCATAGGCAAACGCTCAAGAATTCTAATAGAGGTCTCTAGTATTCGCTTTCGAAGGGGACTAGAATTTTTTTTATAAGAAATTTATAAGGATGACATGGAACTATTTTTTCTAGAGCCACAATTTAGATTCTAGATGTCAGTTATAGAATTTTTTCTCAGTGTATTGGCGTGTTTTATACTCATAGCTCGGAAATCTATATTTCTAGTTTAGGGATTTAGAAAAGCACCACCTATCCGTTCTAGATGAAAGCGGTATAATTTTTTTTTTCAGTGTTGAATGACAAAACTACAGCAACAAGGATAGTTGTGGAGAGCACACTTTTAACATCTGCTAAGAGTGCAAACAAAAATTTCTACCACTTTTCTATTTTTTAATTGAAATATTATAATACTTTTTTTTTATGTTACGCTAATTTGTTTGAAATAAATAAAGGAAATATAAAAATATAATTATTTTTAATTCACAGTTTATGATTCGAAGAATTATTTACAGAGTAACACTGTTTTAAGTTTAAATATCTTGGGTTAAAAAAGAATGATGACATTTAAAGAACGATTTTATATTCCAAAAGAGAAAGGAATTAATAATTTTTGCTTCGCCTGGTTATAGGTATGATTAAAAAAGTACTTATTCCTTATTGAGAAATCCATGTAGTTTGACAAATTATTGCAAATTAATTGGATCATTGTAAATGTTTAATTGCTTTATGAAATTCAATTTCTAAATTTAAATGTTTCTTTCTTTTTTTATGAAGAAAATTGAATATCATAGTGATAAATTATCTTATAATTACTTACCAAAAATGTATAAGCAGTGAAAGAAATCAAATAGTTTTCCTGGAAAATGCAATTATTATCGTTTTATTAGTATATTTATTACTGAAGAAATTGAAAATACAAAAGTAAGCCGATAGTTGCATTTTTAAGTCGTTTAAAAAATTAAAAAGACAAACACTAGTATAAATCTATGTTAATAAAAAAACCAGAAAAAAATCATGCGGTACACACTGATTATTAACACTTTCCAACTGTACTTAGTCATTGCATCATTTAACCTTCAATGTTTATTGCCTACGTTATCACACAACAGATAGACAGACAGAAAGCCAGACACATAGATTAACTAAATTCATTATCATTTTTAAACAATGTTGGAAAGAGATAAAAATGCTTAACACAAACGGTAATGCAATTCCAGTAATTTCATATTCATTTTCATTTTTCCCCTTAATGCATTTGAATATTTTAGTGTAGCCCTGTAAATCCAAATGTTAAGCATATCATATTCTATACAAAACATTATTTTAGCATGTTAACAATAAATGCCAATTTCATTATGATTTTGGCAGCAGAAAATTATTTAAAAGTCATTTATAAAAAAAAATCTCTCTTAAAACGCAATGCATTGGTATTTGTGTTGAGTGTCCTTGTGCACAAACTAATTCTACAGAGCCTATTAATGCCTTTTAAATAGGAATATTACGTAATGAACTTGAATAACATTTATCGTTTTAAAGGAATTCTGAAAATATTTATGGACGCTGAGGTGAGCAGAGGGACAGATAGATAGACAAACAGTCAAACAGACAGTTAAACTAATTCAAATAACATTCACTCTTAAAATTGGTAGAAAGAGTTAAAAATGATTAATAAAGAAAGAAATGCAATTCCAGGAAAAATAATCCTTAATGTAACTGAGTATTTTGTGTGCTCCTATAAATGTTAATACTAAACATACTATATTCTATAGAAAAAATCATCTTGTTCATATAAATAACGTATTTCAATTTCATTAATCTTTCTCTATAATATAGGTATTAAAATATGGTTTATAGAAAGACCTCTCATGAAACGCATTGCTTTGGAATACTTTTCATAATCCCTGTACACAAACCAGTAGTGGCATTTACTCCGTTTTGAATAGAGAACATCCAGTAGTAAACTTGAGTAACATATATCAATTTTAAGAAATTTCATTAATATTTACGGGTGTTAGAGCATGAATGGACAAACGGACAAACCAAGTCTTAAACATTTTTTTACTTTGTTGGAAATTGTTGAAAAAGTGTTATTATTATTATTATTTTTAAAGCAGTTTTAAATGTTCTGAGAATAAATTATTAGAGTATTATAAAGTATATTTATAGACTAAGTTAATAACATAAGTAAAAACAATTAACAGCAATTAACAGTTTTTAATTAAGAATATATATTTTTTATTTCATTGTCAAATTTACGGAAGAAATATTCAGTGTTATCAAAACAAACATTTTTAAAAGAAAACTGATATTTTATAATGAATATATATATATATTGTGTATACTGAAAATAGTATTTTCAATTAATTTTATTACCAATATAATTTATTTACTGTAATTAGGGTCTACATTTATTTATCGTTTTCATCTGAGAATGAATTATGATAATTCTTACAATAAAAAATTATTCGCATTAATTGTCGAATCATCTGCGAAAGCATTCTTGCTGAGACTTTGCCTGTTGAGAAAGTGATTTTACGTTATAACTATTTATACGACAATTGCGGACACGAAGATCATACGATCAACTTAAAATTAAATAAAAATGATTATAAGGCACATAAATTAAATTCTATAGTTATTGGTGTACATAATATTTGTGTCGTGTGTACAAAGACTTTCTGAAGTATTTCGTGTCACATCAGTGGTGTCTTTTATTTAAAGAGCCTTTCAACATGAATATACTGCATTCAACATAATGAAACAAACACACATTAACACATATTTCACCATCGTCCTAAAAACAGAACACCATGCATAAGTGGTTTTTATATAAATTCTTTTGAATATATTTATTAAAATTAAAAGCGATATATTATTTAAAAGTCTAATAAATACATGTGTGTCTTTATCGTTAGTTTAAATTAACGTTTAATATATAATATTAATTTTTAAAATGACGATTTTTGAAGGTATATTAATTACATTTTCAACACATTGATACTTAAAAAGGTTTTACATTCAAGAATAACGAACATACAAATTTATTGAGGTAATATTCTGCACTTTTATGCTTTTAAAACAATTACATAAAAAAATATATAGAGATGGTCTGCTTTCCTTATATTTCCGACTGTCCTAAACCATTGTTCTATTTTTAGGACAGTCTGCACCGATTAAGCTAATGAAAGGTTTGTAAATTTTTTTGATTTTGTGTGTATGCATAGGCTTAGAGAAAAATATATTTAAGATTTTATAAAGAAAAACATTTTTTTAATTTTTGGTACGATATGGGTTAAGTGCTTAAAAGTAGGGTTTCTTCAAAATATGTCTTTATATCACTTAAAAATATACACAAAAAAATATACATATATTGAGTAATACTCGACAAAATTTGTAAAAATGTCCTTCGTTACCGATTCTTGTCTATTTCGGATGATACAGGGCGGTGTTGGGCCAATATTGCTGTAGTGCCTATTCAACTTGCGGTTCATGTACAGAGACTCAAAAAAGGATTGTAAAACATTTCGATCTAGTGAGCGATTTTTCCGTCTATTTCTTTCTCGATATAATGTATTCAATAAAAATAAATTAACATGCATCATCAATATGCTTAAAAGCGTGATTGTTGTAAAAAACTGCATGCAGGGAATTTTTAATTGTATTACGTGGCAAAATAAACTAATTCTGAAAAGATATGATTTATTCATTGTAATAACCAAATGTTTATTTACAGTTATTTTATTTATTATTTTATAATAATAATAATAATAATAAAAACTTCAACGGTGTAAAGAAAATTGTTGGTGGCATAAGCCCCAATCAAAATCATACGTCATTAAAAAAAATAATAATAAAGCAGAAATGCATTTCATAAAGAAACGAGCGCAAACACATCCCCCCACCCACCTACACTCATAAATATATTGTCCATAAATAAAATCAAACTACTGAGTAACAAGCTAAGCAACCGGAGATACACTTGATCGTAATTACATTATATATGTGTATGATAGATAGATAGATAAACATAAATAATATTTTTTTTTTATGTTTATCTAACTATCTTGTTATTGTAGCATTGAATTGTGCTATTAAATAATTTATACTAATCTTTTTAAATTAAAGGCATTTTATTTATCAGTATCATGATTTGCATTCCTTAAGTTGTTAATTTCTTAAAAAGACTATTAAAATATAAAACGACAATAATGCATTATTGAAGACTACATTTCTTTTCAACAGTTGATAATATCAGTTGATTGTATCTCCTCCCACCACGAAAATAAAAAGGCTAGAATGATTGTAATTATACTAATATATTATTTTTATATGAATTTATCATACTGTATTTTTCATTTGTTTCAAAAAATTTCTTTTTATTCCTTTATTCAATTTTTCAAATGTTTATTTTTTCTTAAATGTTCTCTGCAATACAGAAAATATGAAACATGGGAAAAGATAAATTTTTTCAGTTATGTTTTTTTTGGGAGAATTTCCTAACAAGTAATATTTTTAAATAAAATCAACTTCTATCAACATTACATCTGGATTTAAAATATATTTCAAACTGGATGGAATAAAACATTAGTTTAGACGAACTGTCTCCCTCAGAGGGGAATTACAAAGTAAATTTAATTAGTCAAAGTTCTTTTACACGTCACTTTCGAATTTCAGCTATTTAATTAAATTTGAAAGAATGTGTTTGTTTTAGATATCGTTTGTAAGAGGTATTTAATACAAATGTGTTACAATTAATTAAAATGTTGTAATATTTTGAGATGAGACAATATTTTAAATATTTTTACTCAAATACAAATACACGTTGTTACATGTGTTCATGCATGAAAGCAACATTTTATTTAGAAACTTATACATAATGAATTTGAATTATTTTGTGTATAAAAGTTGATATCGAATATTTAAGCTGGTAAGTGTGTACGTTTATGTGGGCATAGTCATATTTTTGTAGATTGTTTTCTTAAGCAAGCATCAATATTTTTATAGCAGTATTTTGTAATTTAAAGTTATCTAAAAAACTAACAAGGCATTGAAGATACAGACTTGTAAGGAATTAGAAACCATCATTAGGTATCGTAATCGCATAAAAAAAAATGTTTAGATTGATAATGATGCTGAAAGAAATTGAATGGAGAGAGAATGTGGAGTGATTTATTTGGAAAATAATCTGGTGTGGCATGCACACAACTTTCTCGTATCCACGTTAAAATAAAGTTGTAATTGCAGTTTAAGGTGTAAGACATGAATTTAAGCACTGAATTTAAACATTTTAGTGAGCTTTAAACGAAAATTCAAACTAATTTCAAGAACAATTTTATTTTATGTACATTTCTGTGTGAGAGGAGTCCGCTTCAAATACCATTCAATTTTTGTAGACTTATTCATAAATCAGTTAAGTCTGTTATTAAATTTTAAGACATATTTAAAATTATTCAAAAAAATTTCGCCGACGCCTGTAAATACTCGTTGCATCTTTTAATTTTCATTGTTCTTTGCCTACATTATCATACAATGGACATATAGAAAGGAAGACAGACAGACTAATTGAATTCATAATCACTCTTACAAAATATTGTAAAGTGTAAAAAATGCTTAGCAAACAAAATTGATATTCCAGCAATTTCTACTTGCAGCCTTTAAAGTGCTGAATTATTTATTGTAGCTCTGTAAACCTGAACGCTAATTCTACACAAAACATTACTTTAGCACATTAAAAATAAATCTAAATTGCATTAAGACTTTTTTAGCAGAAAGATATTTATATGTAGTTTATAAAAATGTCTCTCATAAAACGTAATGCATTGACCTTTATTTGAATGTCCCTGTACTCTAACCAGTTGTATATGGCCTATAAATATCATTTTAAATAGAGACATTTTCATAGAGAACTTGACTAATAATTTTGAAGAAATTCTGAAAAAAAAATACGAACGCTGGGGGTCGTCAGACGGACAGTCGGACTGACAGATAGATTAATATGAACCATATTCACTTTTAAACGTTGTTAAAAAGTGTTAAAATGCATAATAAAAATGAAAATAAAATCCCAGCTATTTTCTTATATAGCCCATTATCTATCTGACTATTTTTATGCATACCTGTAAATTTTAATGATAATAATACTATATTGTATAGAAATCATTCCTTTGTGCATATAAATTATATATTTCAATTTAATTGAAATTTGTGCTAAGTAAAATTATTGAAATATGGTTTAAAGAAATACGTCACATAAAACGCAATGGTAAGGAATACTTCTGGTGTCCCTGCACCTATACCAGTGCTGGTCTTTACTCGATTCTCAGTAGGAAACATCCGACTATGAACTTGAACATCATATTTCATTTTCATTTAGGTTTGTGCAAAGTAAAGGTATTAAAATTTGGTTTATAGAAATACCTCTAATGGAACGCAATGTATTATACAAATTTCGGATTCTCTTGTGCATAAACCTGTGGCGCTGTTTAATATATGTCTCTTTTTTTCAATAGGGAACATCCAATAGTGAATTTGAATAACATATTTTAGTGTCATTAACCCTCCCGCTGCATATTTATTTATTTATTTATTATTTTTATTATCAAAATAAGTTCGAAAATGGTCTATGTTTATTATTACGTATTTCAAATCTACATATACTTTAGAGATAAAACATACAAAAATCTTTTGTAAAAGCGTTTTTATTTTTATTTTTATTTTTATTTCTTTATTTCTTTTATTTTTTTTTTTCAATATAGAATTACATCATCAAAAATAACTATATAATAGCAAAATTTTGAAAAATTAATCTTGGTTAAATTATGATTTATTTTTAAAAATACAAAAGCAAAACGTATATACTACTGAATACATGTATATAGTAATGGACGTTTTGAATAGAAAATGAATCTTCAGATTCATCACTATCCGCCGACGAATTCGAGTAATTTTCATCAGTTTCGCAATAACTATCTTCAATATACTTGAAATAAGATTCAGAGCTACTCTCAGTGTCGGAAATATTATCAGAAATGTAGGTTATATCAATCGCCAAAAGTTTCTTTCAGACATCTTTGAGCTTTGAAAAGATCGAGCAAAATGCTCCAAAACATGATTGCATATTTCGCAGAAATGTGGACAAGTAACGCTATGTGCTTCTAAACACTATATGTTAACCAAGGTCTGAATAAACAATTAAACATCACAGGAATGCTGAAATGAAACCCTGAACGGGAAAAGGTCGCACAGTTAAATAGACGAAAAAACGCATCCCCGCGGAAATTGCGGAAATTGCCCCTGCCCCCTGTAGGGCATCTCAACCATACCTAAGTCTATCGTGTAGTAGGTAGTTGGCCTTAACCCCCAACATCAACGCTAATACGTTAGAAAAGTGACAAAATTTAATGTATACAAATATTTAAAAACGTTAAATAAATAATTAAAAAGCTGTTCCTATTTTTTTTTTTTTTTTCAATAAGTTGTGAAATGATAAATTAAATATTCATTTATTATAAATATGTAACTTATTAAAAAAAAAAAAAAAAAAAAAATATATATATATATATATATATATATATATATATTAATTTATTTCTAAAATATAATTAGTACTTTTTTTTTTCGTAAATTGTTATTGATTATTCGATTTAATTACAACAAGATGACTTATGAAGTACTTTTCACATAAACACACACATTTTACTATTCCACAATTCAAAATTCGAAAAAAAATTATTTAAAATGAATATCTTATTCACTGTATTTCTCAAGTTTTGCAATTTTCACAAAAAGAGATTTTAAAAAAATTAATTTTCAAATACTTGAAAAAAAAAAAAAAAAAAAACCCTCCTCCTAAACTAGAAATTTAATATTTTTCGTTTTGCATGAGTTACTTAAAAATTAAACAAGTCATATGCAACTATTTAAAATATAAATTAAATGTTCAAAAGAGCAAAAAGTAATTGCTTAGCGTAGAAATTGTACAGCAAAAACAATTTATTTTAAAGCACGGTATTATAAAATCTTACAGAAATAAAACTATATTTTTTTACCTTTAAGACATAAAAAGGAATTTACTATCTTAAAATTGCGTAGAAAATTTTTGAATGTCTTGCACTCTTTTACGACATTTCACAATGACACTAAAAGGCGTTTTCTTAGCAAATATATTTTCTTTTCTTTTTTTTTTCTTTCTTTTCTTTTCTCTCATATATATTTTCTTGCAATGAAAACGGAATCTTGTTCTTTTTATGACACGATTTTTAAATTTAAATTTTTCTATTTCACAATACATATTTCTAAATACATATTTTTCTTAAAAATACAACTGACGTCTTAATTTTGTCAAAATTAAAAGTTAAAGAAATAATAATAAAGTTAAAAGTAATAAAATTAAAAAGATTTCTAGCCATTCGCTAGGGCAGATTTTCCTTATTTGCATTTTTCACTTAAAAGTCACATTTTATATTAAAAATGTTTGAAGGGATATGTATTGGTTGTTGTATTCGATTTACTAACAATGATGTCATAAGTGTGCACTAATATACTATTTAAAAAAAACATAATTTGAATTTTGTTTAAAGTATAAAAAGATAAAATTTGCACTGAGAAAAAAAAAAAAAAATTGCCGCCGTCATCTAGAATGAATAAGTGGTCATTTTCTAAATACTTAAACCAGAAATATCACTATTGAGAGAATGGATTACGATCATATTCCAGATTTTGAAAACTAAAATTTTAGCTTCTAATGTAAATATATATGAATCCCGTATTTTTCTAGAGGGCGCTTTTACTAAAATGCAACATTCTGCCTTGAACGAGGCTAAAGCTATTCCTCCTGAATATTTAATCTTGCTATGATGTATTATGAATTTTTGTAAATGTTGTGCTTGTATGTTTGACACTGAGGAGGGCTAGTGTTCTAGCCGAAACGTCTGTCTTGTGTTTTAATGTTTTTAATTAAATTGTATTTTTAAAGTCTAAATTTTTTTGTATTCTTTATCTTATTTTAAATGTTACATTGGTATTAAAACTTTAAACCTTTCTCATATACTATGAAATCAAAATGCTAAATTTAAGTACGGCCACCTTGTTGCCTTGCATTTTTATCCACTCTTATGTTTAGAATGTTTTAATTTTCGAGTTTTTTTTTTTTTTTTTTTTTAACCTGCTAACAAAATTCGAGTTCCTTCAACAAAATCCGCTATAATGTATTTTTAATAACTGACATTTTTCTTAATAGATCAAACTAAAATAAATCTTGAATGCCGTTTACGTGAGTTTCCTCGGTATGTTACTAAGCAAGAAATTTCTAAACTTTCTAATGCGAAGCATAATTGGAAGTTCGACAGCAGTTTTAATTTTTAACAAGCCAAAATTTCCAAGCGTGTTTAAGTTAGACTACCTGAAAAATTTAGCTATCTATCTTATTCGTGATAAATTTTTTAATGTGAAATCTCATTTCACTTTGTCAGTACTGGGAATATTTGTTGCGTTTATTAAATAATTATCTTTCTTTTTGTAAAATAGACAAATAAAATTGCATTTACAAAATCTAGTATTTTGTAGCCACTACAAGGCATTCTTCTATATTTTCCTGTACAAATTTACTCAGTGCAAATAATTTATCAAAAATATATACCATGATAAATGCTGACGATTTTGATTACGGAGAAGTATAACCCTAAATGTCCTAAGAAAATTAATTTTATGTTATTTAGAAAATATCTTAAGAAATGTAAGTCTATTCCTTTTCCATAAAAATGAAAAAAAAGTTATTGACGAGTTCTTTTGTAAGATCCCTATATCGAAAACTAACACAGCCCAGAGGTGCTTCTTGGGGCAGGGGGGGATGCTCCTACATGCACACATTTTTTTCCTACTTTACTATGACAGTTATCAAAAATCCATATTCTATTCACATCCAACCTTTAAAAATAACATGTAAATGATATTCCGTCCTATACTGCTATGTTAAAGACTTTGAAAAAAATGGATGACTGAACAATCTGTTCAGCGAATGTTCCTCAAATGTAATCAGCATCAGTTTAGGTCAAGGTCCAACTAAATACCGGTTTTGACATAAATTTGTGTGTTGATTTGTGAGATACAGTGACCACAAAATGCACATACACAGACACACTGACAGACATATAGACAGACATTTACTAAAACAAGTGAAATCATGTTCAGGACACCTCAAAATGTGTAAATTCGTCGTAAATCGGAGATAAAAAATTTACAAATTAAATTCTTCCTGTACATACAGAAGAAATTCAAATTAAAATAATAACGATATAGATGATGAAATATTTACATAAATTATTTATTTTCAATAAGTTTGACAAGTTTCTTATATAGAAAAAAAAATCACATTAAAAAATTGCATCTTTACTGTCCCAAGTGCTATTTTAAACCTAGATGTACATAAAGAAAATTATCATAGAGTATTATATATTGTTCTATGTTAACCAAAAATTGTAGTAATATAAAGCATAGGCATTAAAAAAAAGTACTAAATGTTTTTTTTTTCTTTTTTTCTTTTTTATTTTTTTTTAACACATTAATCGCCACGATAATATCAGAAAAATTTTCACATGGGCCATGGTAACTTTATTAGACAATTTAGTTAAAAATGCGTGTTAAAAATGCGTCAGGCACATATGACTGACATGGCGATTAACGTGTTAATAATTACTCGGCGTATATCATATTCCTTTTAGGGTTATTTCCTAGTTAAAAATGCGTCAGACACATATGACTGACATGGCGATTAACGTGTTAAATACAAGTAATTATACCAAAATATTTATCGTCAAACATTAGTAAAAACTTAAAGGGTTGTCATATACTGTAACACTCAATTGTCTAAATATTACGAATTTCTCTCTATTCTAAAAAACAGTTACTGATCTGGTATATTATTTTACTAAAAAAAAAAAAAAAAAAAGAAATATTAATAAATATTGTCAATTTCAACGTGAAAAAATATGGAAATTTTCATAATATTGTTCTACTTTTGTCTTGTGTTATGCACTATTAATATTTCTATTCGCTGAAAAGCAAATTTTGAACAGAACTCCGCGGGGGTTCGTGAGCGAAACGAGTCGGGTGGAAGGAGGGAAAGGGCGAATTCTCCCTCGAGAGTTGGTAAGCGGAGCGAGCAGGGGGCAGAGCTTTCTTTAAAAAAGATATTGTATAACATAAAGGGATATTAGAAAAAAACACCAGAAAGGACACATCTGTAGGAGAAAAAAAACTTTTTATAATATAGTATTTATCTCTTTTCAGGAGATTGTAGAATTCAAGATCTTTCATATACATAAAAAAAAAAAAAAAAAAAAAAAAAAAAAAACTATTTATTTTATTTTTATTTATTTGTTTATTTTAGTGATCAATAATACTTCTTAGTATACAGATTTTTATTTGACTTTAATTCTCCAAAAATGAATCTTTTTAAAACAATTTTTGTTTCGCTTGTTCAGCAACTTTTATTTAAAATTAGTTTTTATTCTTATTTAGATAAATTGTATCATTTTTACCCCCCCCCCCAAAAAAAAAAAAAAAAAAAAGTATATATATAATTATTTTACTGTTTTATATATATGTGTGTGTATAATAAAATACGTAATCCAAATACAAAAATTCGAATCCTTTAAGAAATAAGAAATGATAAGTTATGTATTCCATTGAATTAAAAATATATTAATCAACTTTGTTTTTCAATATCTCATCTCTAAAATATGATTCCCCTAAAAAGAATCATTTTTTTAGTTATACTGTGATTAGTACAGCATCTAAGTTAATACTATCAAATAAAGATTAACCGTCCAGTTAATAATAATGGTATTATTAAATTTTGAGTCCAGAACAATATTAAATTATTCTAAATATTTTTTTTTTTTTTTTTTTGCACAGTTTTACTCAGTACACAATGGAATATGGCAGAAAGGCAGCAATGATAAATTCATTTTGTATGATATAGGAAGGAAGTAAAAAGTAATGGGAGGGGAGGGGGTAAGAACTATTTTTATTCTTATTTATTCCTAACGCCTATCGCCTTAAAATGTTTATTTTTAATACTATTTTTCGTGTATCTCATTTAAATAACTTAATAATAAACAATCTAATTTAATAATAATAATATTTTTGTTTATTTATTTCAAGATAAATTTCAATAGATGACATATTCTAGTGCATTAGCATTGAGTTGCTATCGGCGGTAAACTAATGTATATGCACGTTTAGCGTCAACAAATTAATGTAATACAAATAACTTATGAAAAGGAAATTGTATTGTTCTAATTATTACATTATTTTACTGTTAGAAAAATATTTTAACATCGATGATCAGTTAGTGTATTTAAAACTAATAATAACGAAATTTTCTCACTTTATATCTTCTCTTATTTATCTTTAAAAATTGAAACTCAGAAATTTTAAGCATTTTCCCTACTCAATTTAAAATTTAATTTATCAGAAGCCAAATTATTATCAGAACAAAATTAGCGATGAAATGCAAATGATAGTCAAACCAAAATCATTTAAAGAAATGTTTCAAAGTAAAATTCATGTTTGACTATGCAGTTTTCATTCTCCCCTGTCTAGTGCAGATTTAGCGCAGAATACCCATGGTGACTTTTAAATTCTTATCGCCATGCTGGCGATGGCGATTCATTCCTTCTTATTTATGATTTTGGCATACTTTTTTCTTAAAAAGTTTAAAACCTATTTTCATTATACTTTTCATTATAACGTTTTTTACTCAGTTTATAAAAATAGTTCGTATTCTGTTATTCTGTTTGTATGCTTAAAGTATTGCTAGATTTAAAATAACCATTACGAAAATTGCAGAGATGTAACTTTTAAAAATGCATTTTTCTATAAAATGATTTAATCAGGCAAATGACAAACGAACTGAGTCCGTGTGCTTAAATATTGCCTATTTATAAGTATTATTTTTTTATCAACGAATGTTTTACTTTTTGGAAATTTTGCAATGCTAAATAATGAACAGCTATATTTTGACCAAACTGTAGCACGAAATATTGAATAATAAGAAATATATTAGAATTTTAGGAATTTTCTTTGAAGATTTAATTGCTGTATATTCCATATTATTAACTTTTTTTTTTTATTTATTTAGTTTACGATATTAATTTAAGAAATTATTTTCACATGATGTCAGTATCATATCGTTTCGACAAAAATTTAATTGTAACTCATCAACGTTAGAGAAATATTTATACAAATATTTTTTACAAAATGAAAGTACTAGTTAATCAAAGTTCTATCGCATTTCGTTTAACGAAAAGGTTTAATTTAGCAGTAAATCTGACTACAGCCTAATCCGTTAACCGAAGGGCATGTTTTTGCCATGAAAGGAAAAAGCTTAACTTAGTATTCTTACTTCAAGCTTCATGTAGGCTGAAACTTTAACATTCTTTAAGAATTCATAATATTCGTTTCAGTAAAATATTAGAAAAAAAAAAAAAAAAAAAAAAAAAAAAAAACTTTCCTGAAGCCAAAAATGGTCTTAATGCAGCAAAAGTCCTAGTCATTACTATACAGATATATGAATAAAAGCTGTGCAACCAATCAGCTTAAAGTAACAGAATTAAAAAAAAAGAAGTTTGTAAACAAACTCTATAAATTGCCGCAATTGATTCGGTTCGACATAATACCACAAACCTTAGTATAATCAGAAAAAAAAGTTTAAGAACAAATGTAGCGTGAAAGCATTAGTACCTTAACTGGATTATTGGTTGTGTCATTATTACGATCCGTGACAATGTTTGGATAATCGAGTGGAGTCTTCAAATTCTTTTAAAACATATCAACAAAAAAGCATATTCTTTAATTCACTTAAAAACGTAGTTAATCTTAGGAAACAATTTTTTATTTTCTCTTAGCCATTTTCTTTAATGATAGCATTGAAACTCGAGTTAGAACGAGAGAACCATGGAAGTATTTTTAACCAATCAAAACTTTTTGAGAATGATTTTTGTTAGAGTTAACATTTTGGGTTAGTAGGCTTAAAAGAATAGGCAAGGTAAGTCTTTAGGAAAGTCTGCAGAGTTGGTTCAAAATATTGCAACGGGTAATTGCTTGTTAAAAAAGTAGATTTAATTTAACAATTGTGTAGAGAAAAGTTATTATTAACCTATTAATTTCTGGAGCGTTTAATAAATTTTATTCAATAAATTATACATATTTATATATTTATATATAAAGTAAGGTTTATTTCTATCTAACATACTACATATCAGTTGCATTAGTGTACGGATGCTTAACGTATAAAAACATATTTAACTAATAAGAAATTATAAAACATTTTACTCAAATAAACTTCATAATTAATAATATGGTGTTCATTCAACATTTGAATAAGGAGGATTTTATCCCAAAGGTCAAATTTCAATAATACATTCCCTCGCAAATGAACTGTTAGACAGTGATTTAAAACAATTTCTCCTTCCAATCATCTGCCATTTGCTATATCAGCAAGTCCCAATATGTACGAATATCTGGAATACCTAACTTCTGATAAATTTTCATCTTGCTTTGTGCGTTCCAGAAAATGTTACGCAACTGCGACAAATACATAATAAACGAATGAAGTGAATGTGATGCATTTAGATTTGATACAATTATAAATAATTACAGCTGCTTTTCAATCGATATAGTAAAATTTCCTTTAATATATATTTATGTAAATTTAAAGAAATAACTAATTTTTATAAGCGAAATAATTAACAAAAGTAAATGTGCTTATTTTAATATTAAAACTATATATTAAGACATGTAAGTATAGAAAAAAGAAACAATTAAAACAAGGATGTGGTAAAGAAAAAATCAACTTTTGTTAAATGAAAATTTTTAAAGTGCGTTTAGCATTTGTGTACTTCAAAATTATATTTCTGGTTTGATAATTGGCAAATATTATGTTTTCAAAAAAATAATATATTTTAATAAAACGAAAAAATCATTGTTAGAAACACCATCAAATATTAAGTAAACAACTCTGACTTTCTTAAAACTTTTTTTTCCCATCAGACAATGAACTACCACTTTCTTGAAACGCTGATTTCTAAAAAAAAAAAAAAAAAAAAGACTAAATTTCCCCATATCAGTTAAACATTCTAATTTCATATCGTTGCAATCCAGTCTGATTTTAATAACCTCCAATTTTAACTAAAGCAATATGTTTTAGTTAAAACCGTGCATCAACTGTTTCTATTAAATGTGCTGTTTTTAAATGTTTAATTAAACATTTAAAATTTATTTAAATTATAATTTAAGCTTAAAATTAAGAATGTCTAAAGCAATTCAAATATTAAAATCCCAAAATAGGTTTCAATAAAATTATTTTTCCTTAAAAATCAACTCTCTCATTCATTAATAGATATTTTTGTCATTTATTTATTAACTAGCAGGCTGCGCCCGCTTTGCTGGTCACTATATTCCAATGAATTTTCGAAAGGATTGAATTAATATTTATTTTTTTACACCACGTTATAGAAAAAAACTTAAAAAAAAAAGAAACTGAAATTGCTTCAAACCTTGCTTTGGGTACCCGCTGTCTATGGCAGCTCTTTTCCTGCCCGCACTGCCTCAGGTCTAGGTTTCCCATGCCTGCAGAAAGATCTTTCCCGGGCAATTAAATCTGGATATTTATCGACGACAGGGGTATCTACTACTATTTAAGAACTACGATTTTAAAGATGACTGTATCTCAGCATCTATTAAATATTTTAGTTTTGAACCATGTATATATAGTAAATGTGCATTTATAGCCCATGCTATTTACACTATATTACGATTTGATTCCGACCAATGTAATTAAATAAAATAAAATAAAAAGTAGATTAATCAATAAATAAATATATATATATATATATATATATATATATATATAAACAAATAAATTTTAATCCTTTTTACTATGTATATACAACCATTTTTCCCGATAAATACTACAAAAAAAAAAAAAAAAAAAAAAAAAAAAAAAGATAATTAAATAATTAAAATAATGAATATATTTTTTTCTTTTAAAGGAAATAATTAATGAAAAATAGGAAGTTGTTCTACTATAATACGTTTTTTAATTTAGAACTAATTTTGGTTAATTTTTTCTACTGAATTACGATTTTATTTTCAATAAATATAACAAATTAAGAAAAAAAAATCGCCTTCAAATGAATGCATTAAATAAAAATAAGTTGCGTAATAACCGTTGCTAAGATATGCAGACGATTGAAGCAAAAGAATAAATCTATGAAAAATAAAACAAAGAAGCCAATATTTAAAATCAGAAAAACATTAATTTAAAAAATTCAAATTTGAAATTCGTAAACATCTCGATGAGGTGAACACCTGCAGGGTCCCAGGTACCTATATGCCAAAATCTAAAATGTTTAATTTTTTCTACTGTATATGTATAACTATTTGATTTCAATAAATATAATAAAAATAATTTCTTCCTCAAATGAATTTAAATAAATAAATAGTTTAATAGCCGTTGCTAAGATAAACCGTTGCTAAGACTTTTGAAACGAAAGAAATTTCTGAAAAAAGAAACATTGAAGCCAATATTTAAAATCGAAAAGACGTTAATTTAAAAAATTCAAATTCGAAATTGGAAAAAATATCGATGAGGTGCACACTTGCACGGTCCCAGGTACCTATACGCCAATTTGGAGGCTCTGCGATTAGTAGTGTGAGCACCAGAGCGCAGACAGATACACACACAGACACGCAGAGACACAGACACTTCTCTTTATTTATATAGATTTATTTTTTATATTGAGACAACAAAACTTTATTTTTTATAATAGAATTATTGGGAAAAGTATCCAATGCTGTTTTAAGAGCATTTATATTAAAATAAATTTTATTCATATTAATTACTAAGAACCAAAATGTATTCCATTATTTGGTATATTAATAGTCCGGTCAATTGAAATGAAGAAAATTCCGACAGAGCCAAATTTCCGTAGAGACCTTAGGTTCACCACAAAGAATAAGGTGTCAAAAGTCCCCATCGGTCCCATGTGTGCTAAGGGACTTATTCGGGCCCCAAGGTCAAAATTTTGGGTTTTTTGGATTTTTCTCGAAAACGGTAAGTTTTATCGAAAAAGTACCTCAGAGTAAAGTTGTAGGTCTCAAAATTCTCTATAAAAATGGTCCTTATGATTTTTCTCTAAGACCCACCATTTCCCAGATATTGCGCTTGTAAGAATCACGTTCTACATAATATGCACACATTTCCACACCACCTGTGAGGTAGTGTACTCGGCGCGTTTTTTTTAACGCGGTTTCCCCGGTAGGCCTATTCCACGAACCTGTATGACGGTATTTTCAGGAAAAATAGTTATTTAATAGTATGAAGATTATTGATATTGGTTATTGAGTTTAACTGTCGTTCGAATGTTTTTTTGTTACTTTAATCTGACTCATACTCTTCATACTCAACTTCAACAATCATGTTTTCTTCTTCTTTTTCTTCTTCTTCCTGTTGCTGAATGTTCAAAAATTGTTCAAATGAAGATGAATCAGTTGTCTCTTCATCAAAATCACATGAATCTTCCTCTCTTGTATTTAATTGAACATTCGAACACGATAGACCTTGGCAATTGGTACACGCTGGAGAACACTGCAACCCTATTTTTTTACAGCCACATTTGGCATTACAACCTTTCTTGCACTTGCAAAAAATAGAGTTAAGAAGTTTTTCTGGTGCAGGGGGCAGTAAAGTTTTAATCGGTTCCGAAGTATTATTTATCAATTTCCAACCCCAGTCTACAGGGTTCAGTTGATTGCCTTGCCATGTCTGATCTTGATAGTATACTCGAAACAAATGTTGAATAGCAGATGCCGATGTTGGAGGAAGACAAGATAGTTGTACATGCTTTTTGCTTCGTGTATTTTTTTACAAATGTTAAATATCTGTACTTATCTATGCAATCAATTTTTTTTGGAGCTCCATAAACCTCAAGAAGAAACCGAATTCCTTCAGTAATTAGTATTTGAGGTGGAGAATTAATTTCTGTAAATACTTTTGCGCAGTCAATCAAATCTTTTTTTTCAAATGATTTTAATACTGAATTTTTGCCCCTTCTGAACATTGCTGACGTAGTATCGCAGCCGGTTATCGCATGTAAAAATAAAATATAGTTTTGGCATTTTGGATAAGCTGATAAACTTTTAGAAGAATATATTTCTCTGCGTTGTTGCGCCTTCCCAGGTTTCAGAAAGTAAATAATTTTATCAGATGGAGTCCTTGCAGTGAGTAGTACTAACAAATCAACATCTTCGCCCACTACAATAGTTGTGTTTCTTGCATTAAATATTTCTATTGCTGTTTCAATTATGAGGACATCGGCGTCATTCGGAGCTTGTTTCACGGCAATATTTTCAGCAGTTAATTTGTTACTCAACATAGAAATAAATCGAGATTTATTATTAATGTTTGCAAAAAATTGTTGTTGGTTTACTGGAACTGTCATAAATTCATCTAACATTATGTCGGAACCTGAGGATGTTTTTGTAGTTCGACGACGTTGTTCTGCAGCTTTTATGTTCTTTGTTGTGTCACTATAGCCATCAAATACTACTTGTAATAAATACGTATATTCACTCGAACTGCACGTTTAACACTAAAAGAAACAGGTACGTGAACGACACCACACGGACAAAAGAATAGCCAGATGTTATTCAAGGCCATACAAGTAGAGGGGATACTGTAAGGGACTGGCGGTCTTTTGAGAGTATATTTTCTTAGAATAGTATAATATACATGAAAGAGACACAAGTAGGCATTTTTACTTGCTTGAGAACCTGAATATGTATATACGTGGCATATGTGTGCATATTATGTAGAACATGATTCTTACAAGCGCAATATCTGGGAAATGGTGGGTCTTAGAGAAAAAATCATAAGGACCATTTTTATAGAGAATTTTGAAATCTACAACTTTACTCTGAGGTACGTTTTCGATAAAACTTACCGTTTTCGAGAAAAATCCAAAAAACCCAAAATTTTTACCTTGGGGCCCGAATAAGTCCCTTAGCACACATGTAGAAATGGTGGGTCTTAGAGAAAAAATCATAAGGACCATATTTATAGAGAATTTTGAGATCTACAACTTTACTCTGAGGTACTTTTTTGATAAACTTACCGTTTTCGAGAAAAATCCAAAAAACCCAAAATTTTGACCTTGGGGCCCGAATAAGTCCCTTAGCACACATGTAGAAATGGTGGGTCTTAGAGAAAAAATCATAAGGACCATTTTTATAGAGAATTTTGAGATCTACAACTTTACTCTGAGGTACTTTTTCGATAAAACTTACCGTTTTCGAGAAAAATACAAAAAATCCAAAATTTTGACCTTGGGGCCCGAATAAGTCCCTTAGCACACATGGGACCGATGGGGACTTTTGACACCTTATTCTTTGTGGTGAACGTAAGGTCTCTACGGAAATTTGGCTCTGTCGGAATTTTCTTTATTTGATCACTATTTTTATGTCTAAATTGACCGGACTATAATATGAATATTCAACTTGTTCTTTTTCCTGCGTTGGCGTTTCGATAGGTTTCAGTCACATTATGAGCTTAAGCTTGTCACTTAAAAGCCGATATTATTCATATCAGTGGGTTTATGTGGTTAGAACTGATGACAAAGGGTGTGGTTCTTTCAGTGCAGATTTTTTTTTTCGTATAGAAAATGTTAGTAATAATATAGAAATAGCAATAATTATAATAATAATAACAATAAACCTAAGATATAAGATTAAATCTCATGTAGAGACATCATAACCACACGCGTATTTGTGGAAAACCACCATAAAAAAAAAAAAAAAAAAAAACACTGTAAAACACGTATAAAATGATACATTTAATTAAAATCATTAAAAATGCATCGTGTCAAGGCCCTGAACATCAAGGCATCATCAGGACATAGCCATTTTAACTAGAAGTACAGTAACATTTGATTTATATATACAAAAGAACCATATTACGTTTACGGTTATTATACATGAAGTAGATGAAACCGTTGAACACAGATGAATTACAAATGAAACAGTGTGAAAGCGTAGAGTCGAGCTTCATTTGGTTTTCTATGGAGACACTTTTTTGTGGAACAGTTGACGCCATGCATTAATTTGTGTTGAGGAACATGCTGAGGAACAAGCATTAATTTAGATCTTTACAAGAGAAAGGTTGGGTGGTTGGTTGGGTTTTACGTCGCACCAGTTATGCGCAGACGGGCAATTGCAAGGCCTTGACACGTTGTAATTTTAATGATTTTAATTAAATGTATCCTTTTATACGTGTTTTACAGTGAATTTTTTTTATAAAAATAAACCTAAGAGGTGTATTAATTTAATATGTTACAGAGTACTGCATCAATAAGGTAATTCATTGTATATATATAAACTATTTGGAGAAGCATATTTAGAGGCTAAATATCAAATTATGTACCATATTTGTCAAAGGATTAATTCATTCTGCAAAATGATCTGTATGTGAGGAAACCGAAAAATCACTGTACTGATAGGTTGAAAAATTTATTATTCCAACCACGCTGCAAAATTTTTTTCTGAAAAAAAAAAAAAAATCCCTTATAAGCTTATAACTTTAACATATTTTTATTCATTTACTAAGATCTATCAGATCATAAAGAGTTTTTCACAAAAAATATTTTTTGTGAAGTGGTTGAAATAATTAGATCTTCAAATTAATTACGCGGCATGTGTAAAACTCCTTACGAAATTTCAACTCTTGGAAAATACCTCAAATCTAGCTCGTTCTTTTGCCGACAATTTGCTTTATTTTTCTTCTATTCAAACGAACTTTTGACAAAAGTTGCCCACTATATCTAGTTTTTAACCTATGTAATAAAAGTTTTTCTATCTTTCGTACATGCGCAGTGAAAACGTTTCTCATAAAAATGCTCATATTTTACGAGATATTTAAGATATTTGTATTCCGATTGCAGTATATAGTCTAAAAAGTATTTTATTTTTCAATTTATCTAAAAGTTGGAATAATTTTCGTTTAAAACTATGTACAGTCGGTAACAAAAGTCTCCGAACACTAGGAAAATTTCCTATGTAAAAAAGGTATACTTAATACAGTTTTGTTAAATACATCCTTGTCGAATCATGTTCTTAGTCAGTCTATGAACATGATTCGACAAGGATTTATTAACTCTACTTTTTTTTATATAGGAATTTATGCTAGTGTTCGGAGACGTTTGTTACCGACTGTATATTATAAATAAAAAACATGCTATTGTGTTTTTGGAGTTTTAAAATAAATGCTTATATCTCCGTTATTTAATATGCTATCGTCACAAAACTTCAACCACAAATTGTACAAGGCCTATATTAACATATCGTAAAGTTACAGATCATTTCGTTTACTTAGCGATGCAGGGTGATCACAAAAATTATTGATTTTGCTCAAATTGTTACCGCCCCCCCCTAAATGTTGTCTTAAACGAATATTAACTGAAAAACATGATGAAGACCCTGTTCTGTAAATACCTAATGTTTGAAAACATTTCATCGACAGATGAGTTTTTAAATAGAAATAAACTGATAGTTTATAAATATTACTAAATTTTTGAGCAGAAGTGTAATAAACTCGTGGATCATTTTATTATTCAGTTGACAAATTTTTTCGGTGAATTTACAACCCATACAGCACAAAATGTTTCAGTTATATTGCAAAAATCTTACAATCTTTCAAAAACGTAACACGCACAAGTATGCTCTCTGATACCTTTCTAAAATATTCGCAATTTTCGATATTCCATCGGCTAAGTAACTGAAACATTTCCGTTACGTAACCGATTTTTTGTTACGATTGCGAAAATTTCTACGTTTTTTGAAACTAATCGGAAAGCAAACTGAACGTCTCGAAACATTTCTGGAATATTTACAATGTTTCGATGTTATAGGATTGTTATATTTCTGCAACATTTTACGCTGTTAGGAATTATGTACAAAATTCAAGAATTTCTAAGATTACCTTTTGAAAGAAACAACTCTTTACGCGTGAAACATTCTAATAAAATCAGATTTTTCGGACATATTACATGAAATATAAATTTCATAAATACAAACACTCAGTACTGATGGAGAATAATTTTTGATAATATTTTACAAAAAGGTTTTATTGGTTTTTAGACCAAAAATATTCAGATTTATGTTGTTTGAATCGTACTATTTATCAGATAATATTTTAACATCATCTAACCCTATTGAAAGGATTTATTTTTACTTATTTTTAGGTGTTTCATTCCTTAATTCTACGCAAAACTGTAGTGCGTTACATCTGTAGGCACATACTTACATAAGTTTAAATGTTTAATAATAATATGTATAGTTTTAATTATTCCGTACTCAAGCAACATTTAATATGCAGGCCTAATCAAAACATAATACGTAACATGTTTGTAACATGATGTAACATGACACACATGTACTTGTCAAAAATTATACAAAATAAATACACAAAGATTATATTGCGTATCTTTAATTACAATTGAAAATTGTTACAAAACGCACATAATATTGTATCATTTTCAATATTAATATTGTAGTTAAAATATACTTTCTGACATAATAAATTTTAATTAATTATGTTATGGTAAATTCGAAATTTACTGAAATCATTGCATATTTATAATATTTATTTCTTAAAGTAAAGAGCATTTCACGCGACAACATATTAATATTTCGTAAAGAATCTGGTATATATATATATATATATATATATAAGATTGTATAATACGTAAAGGCACTTATAACACGCTTGCGTATAACTATTCACTATTACGCAAACTAAAGTCATAATAACTTTTCTATTATGATGAAAGTTATGTAGAAAGGAATAATTATACTACTTTACGCAAAGTAATTTAAAATACATCATTTTTATTGCCATCGTTTTTAAGTAGTACAATAAAATATATCAAAGCGTAAGTTCATCTTTTGTTACCTTTTATTTTTACGAGAGGTGCCTTAATCGACAACTGATAAAAAATATACAACTAAATTTTCAGAAATTTTATAATTATATATATACATTATGACGAAGGTCGTTAGCAATCTATAAAAATAATTTTTAATACTATTTTTATTTTTACATTTTTTTTTTCAGATAAAGATTTAGAATTTTTAATAATAATCGACTGTTTTTGCTTTATTTAATTGAAATGAAAATAATAATAATAATAATAATAATAATCTGATGTGGCCCTACAAAAATGTATCTTACCCTGCATTTCAATACCTTAAAGACAGATTGCAAATTAGAGGATAAGATAGCAAATACTTTATATAAACCTATTTTAAAAAGAATTCAATTTACATGCGAACCACTTGCTTGATCTCAAAGAAAAACTTGTTTGACATAATACCTCCTCCTACTTTTTTTTTTTTTTTTTTTTTTTTTTTTTTTTTACGATATGCTCATAACAGATACGCCACACACAGACATACACACAGAGGAAGAGAGAAATCAACTAATAAAAACATGATTTTCTGATTCAAAGAATCTCAAAATGTGTAACTGTGACAAAAACTCAATTTCGAAAAATTAACCCAAAAACAGTCCTTTCTCTACCACATATGTTAATAAGAAAAGGTAAAAAGACAGAAAGAAAGAAAATAGTTCTTAACATTTTTTCTGTGGGAAAACTGTTAATAGACTATGTATTACCAAAAAGTAGTGAGCCCAAAATATAGTCTTCTAGGCGCTCATCTAAAATTTTACGTTATTTTACAAAAAAAGTTTTGTATATTCCTGCTTAACCACTTAAGCGTTGTCCGCAAATATATATGACTGCTACTACAATTACATTAACGATTTCTGGCGGCAAAATGTAAACAATTTAAATGCGATTTCCGAAAATTATTTCGTTAAAAGTCCCACCAGCGGCTGTGAAGTTGTTGTGAAAATCTGCTGGGTGGGAATTCCCGGATAAGAATCCAGGTACATTGGATGCCCCAGCTATTAAAATTTAGATTATAGATTTTTAAAGAAAATCTTTATTATATAATTGAATTTGAAAAAAAAATGTGCCCTTAAATTAATAATAATAAACAGAATGAAAGAAAATGACCGCAAAACACCAACCTGTAACTTAAAGACCATATTTCAATTGCAAAAATATCTGATATAAGAAGAATCAAATCCAATTTATTAAAAGTACTTTGAAGTAAAACTGGATATGTCTATAGTAAAATCATTTATAATATTTTAAAATTTAAATTCACGTTTAAACATGAACAATATCTACTTTCACAATAGCATATAAGTCAAAGTAAAACAAAATATAGAAATGCCTTTAGCTATTTATAAAAGGAAAGTTGTGGTAACCTTTGATAATGAACTGGTGTATTTTAGCTACTTTAATAGAAGAAAAGCAATTTTCATAATCTTCAGTACATAAAAAATGGCATACATCTTCATAAATACACAGAAAGTTTCTAATGATAATCGTGATAGTTGAAAGACTTTGTCTCAACAGACAATTAAAAACCTAAGAAGTTTCAAGTAATGCTAAAATTAACTATTGTGAAATAAATATTTTAAAACACATTTTTGAAGAAAGAATACCGACCTTTTATATAATGAACATAACTATATACAGAAGGAATATAATTAAATTTCGGCTGTAAAAATTACCCTGTAGCTAAGATGGACCAACTGGTTCACATGAAATTTGGTGTGTGAGATAAGCTCAAAAAAAATGTGGTGATTTGCAGGGGTAAATAAAAAATATCATGTAAATGAATCATTCGGTTCATCAAACAGTTTGAATGCTTATTAATTCGTTTTTGATCATGTGTGGATTATTCTATTTGTTAAAAATATTATTTCTCTACATAAATCGCCATCTGCTGTACATTTTTGAACTTTTCTTTTGACCTGTGCTAAAGGGTTTCAGCACATCTCATGAATTGTCTATATACCAAATTTCGTGGTAATCAGCTCATTTATTTTAGCTAAAGGATGCTGTACATAACAGGGCTTAATTATATATACACTCAGTATTTATATGTACAAAGTACTCAGTATTTATATGTACTCTTTATATGTACAAAGGATATGTTTTTGTATGTCACGTCACAGTCAATTTTTTTTTCATTAAGACTTATCAGTACTGTCCTACAGATTCCGAACTTCTACCATTATCTATGTCTTAACCGAAAATTTAAAATGTGGAATTATGTGGCCAAAACACTATCAGTTCAGCTATCAGGTGGACCCTATGGACAAAGAACTTAGTCACATATCTAAGTTAAATGCCGCTTATTTACCAAAAATATTAGAAACAAGAAAAAGTGTATCACATTTAATAAAATATTTGTCGTTTATTATTATTATTATTATTATTTATTATTATTATTAGGTCGTTGCAAAAGTTCGTGCGGACGCGGATCATTTTATTGTCTCCAAAGACGAGAGCTTTTATCGCCGTGGTATACATTTGTTACCCGAAAAATGGGCAAAGGTTGTAGAAAGTAATGGAGAGTATTTTGATTAAAAATTGTCATTTGATTTCATGTATTTTTATGAAATGAAGCAATAAAAACCCGCACGAATTTATGCAAAGACCTAATATATTTATGAAAAAATACTTTTAAAAAAATTACAAATATACCTTTGCGATTAATATCGCAATATGACTAATAATTTAAGATAAGCAAGTACTTACAATAACTTTGTAATATTTAATTAATCCTAAAACACTGGTTCGCGATTTGGAAAGGATATCCGTTTTTAATGTGTCAATTTCGAATAACGTTTGAAATTAACTTTGTAATTCTTGTTCACGATTATCTGTTTATCCTGTGACGCCTGTCAATTCCACTATAATAATCAAGTTATTTAGAGTTGTTCTTGTAATACTGACTTTCGGTCCCAGTACAGATTTTCACCGAAATTTGGCAAACTCATATCGTCGCCAGAAATTAAGAATTACATACAAAATAATAATATTTAAAAAGGAGTGAAAAGGGAGAGTGTTTGAAAAGAAACTATAGAGCCATTTTTTTAAGCCATCCACTTGCGGGACCTAAAACTGATTTGTTTATACAGGACATCTATCGATTTTTCTGCACTAATCAACTTATACATACGGAAGGATATCTAAAGGGTGCATACGTATATATACGAGGGTTGTAAATTAAATAGTGGCAACTTAACCTTGAAACTCGCAGAAGGTCGGGCATGCGCAAATAGAAAAAGGTAGTGGTGAGGTGGCGCTGTTGTCGATGTGTAGAGTGCAAAAAACAGTCCATCTGCTAAGAAGGGTAGTTGTGTGGCGTTAAAGTGAGGAGTTTCGTTTCCATTGCTCTAAAGCATGTTTGTTGTTGCAAATCCGCAGTCTCATTCCGACCCGAACGAAATGCTTGAACCTATCGTGCTACTGTCCTATACGGTAAAGCATTTGTGCCACAGGCTTCCACTAATCCTAAATAGGACACTGTTGCATTTTTGCTGCGGGCAACTTCGATTTTAAGCCACAACCGCTGATCACCTTTTGAAAACATGCTTTAGAGCTCCTCACTTTAACGCCACACAGCAACTACCCTTCTTAGCAGATCGACTGTTTTTTGCACTCTACACATCAACAACAGCACCACCTCACTGCTCCCATATCCTATTTGCGCATGCCCGCCCTTCTGCGAGTTTCAAGGTTAAGTTGCCACTATTTAATTTACAACCCTCGTAGTAATTTTAAATAAAATCTTTAAAGGCGTTTCACAGATACGGACCTACCGTACCACTTCCGGTTTCCTTATTGTCATCAAAAGTTAGAAAATTATTTGGACACTAAACCTGTTTTAACTCAAGGCACATTTTTGGACTTAGGAAGCTTTAAAATTTGTAAATCAGGTGTAAAAACGATATAAAAAACTCTCACCGAATAAAATATTTAATTACCTACGGTAGTCGAAAAATGAAACAAAAAAATGATAGCTGTTAAATCTCTACTTATTGCTTTTTTATTCAATTTTTTTAATAATTATTGTTTTTCAAAAATTTTCTATGTAATCTTACAAAGAAAATATGGAATATAAACCTCTTTCTTAATTATTAATTTTAGGCAGACGTACTTTCCAAATGATATTTTTAAATCAGTTGAAATTCCATCATTATTGCATCTGGATTTAAATTATATTTTAAATTAGATGGAATAAACCATTAATTTAGACAAACTATCTCCCTCAAAGGAGAATTACAAAGTAAATTTAATTAGTCAAAGTTGTTTTGCATGTGACTTTTGAATTTCAACTATTTAATTAAATTTGAAAGAATGCGTTTGTCTCAGATATTGTCTGTAAGAGGTATTTAATACTAATTTGTTGCAATTAATTGAAATGTTATAAGATTTTGATATAGCATAATATTTCAAAGATTTTTATTCATATACACAATTTTACATATGTTTATATATGAAAGCAAGATTTTGTTTAAAGATTTACACATAATGATTCTAAGTTACGTATTTCGTGTGTAGAAGAGCCGTTGCTATATTTAATCATTTAAATGTAATTTTGTAAGTTCATACTCATATTTTATGTAGATTGTTTTATTAAAATATGCATTACTATTTTTATAGTAGCGTTTTTAAAATTCAAACTAACTTAAAAAGAAGCGTTTAAAATGCTCCAAAAATACAAACGCAGATTAATGTAGAATTAGGGATGATTATTAAGTATCATAATCACATAGAATATCATACTCGAAATGATAGAGATATATAAAAATGTTTAGTGGACACAATACACTAGAAAGTGTAGACCTTTTCATAAGAAAAATAAACTGCTATGAATCTCACATTACATTCTTTTACTTCATATTTATATAGAGATATTACTACAGTCTTTCGATGGCTTCAGGACCCCAAGCCCGATCCCTTTCCGAGATTCGATGACTTTTTCTAGTGAATTTTGGCTTTACATTAATTTTGGTGACAGCCTTTTTTTTTTTTTTTTTCACAAACTTGACATTGTGAGTTTTTTTCGTTTTTATCCCATGCTTTTTCCTATAGATTTTTAACTCTTTTCCCCGTTTTTCTATGAATTTTTAGCCGTTTTTCATCATTTTCTACATTCTAAAATGTGGTGGCTCCCCCCGACACCTGCACCCCCGAGTCTTATACCAGATGAGACGTATTTAACCCTCGACGATAGCTTTAGGGCTCTTTAGGGCTCGATCCTTCCGGATCTTCAATGGCTATTTTCCAGTCATTTTTGACCCTTTATTCCTTCCTGTGATAAGTGTTTTTTTTTCCCTACACTTTTGTCATTGTGAGTTTTTTGTTTTCATCCCATGCTTCTTTTCTATGGATATTTGACTCTTTTTTTCCCGTTTTTCTAAGAATTTTTAGTCGTTTTTCCTCATTTTCTACATTTTAAGGCGAAAGTTATGAGCTATTGTATTTAGGCATTTCTAGTGTACTCTAAAAAAATTTCAAAATAGATTCAGAATTAATTTTATTTCAAGTACCCTGCTGTGTGTGAGAGAAAAGGGGGAATACCACCCCCCTCAAATTCCATATAATTATTGTAACTCAGTTCATGAAACAAATAAGGTTGTTAATTAATTTTATATTTATTTCAAAATTTTAAAATGTATTTCCATTTTCAACGATAGCATGAGTTTTCTTTTGCATGGTCTTGTGAGCGAAAGATACATACTTTTCATACCATATTCCATGCAAAACAAGCATTTGTGCATGTAAAAAATGCATGTCAATTTCAATTAAAAGCGTTATGATAACACGATTTTACAGCAAAACTGTCCAATTTCTTATTTATAAATTTTACATTATCTGCAAAGACGAAGGGAAAAAAAAAAAAAAGAAACAATATATATAAATAAAATTCAAGGTAAATAAGGAATATAAGTTTATTTATTCTGTGTTAGACATAATCGAATCCATCTAAGATGAAAAATCTGATGATAGGAAAAATTTGTTTTAAAAAAGAAGTTTATCGTGCGGTGCGCGATACTTTTTTCAATTTATATGTATTTTTTTTTTTTTTTTTTTTTTATGTCTGTAATCATGTCTACACAAATTATTCCCAAATTTCTTTAGATTAATTTTCAATGAAAATTTTCGACTGTTACATTTTAGCTGTGAATTTTCATTTGTGCACAGAGAAAAAAAATAATATACCGCCTTCCTCTAGAATGAGTAAGTGGCCATTTTCTAATTCTCTTAACTAGAAATATAAACTTCGTAAGGAACGCCAATAAACTGAATTCACGAAATGATCGAGAATTTCTAGTTTACACGTTTCTAGATGATGAAACAATATTCTGAATATTCCAAATATTTTGTGTTGCGAGAAATGCTCGCTTGATTTTCTAGAATTGGGTAATAAACCAAAATTATAGTTGCTGAAACCCGCCTCTTGTAGTGTCTCATTTATTTGCGGAGATTTTTAAATAACTTTGTCCTCGAGAATACAGGCAAACACTCTACAGTTCTAATAGGGGCTTCTAGAACTTGCTTTCTAAGTGGACTAGAATATATAACGATGACATGCAACTATTTTTTCTAGAGCCACAATTTAGATTCTAGATGTCAGTTATAGAGTTCTTTCTCAGTGTGTTATATCTACACTTAAAACTAATTTTCCAGATTTACTAACTAGCCTTCATTTGCATATGTTTTGTGATAAAGTTTATAAAGCTGTATGGCATCTAGGCGATTGGCAGATGGAAAAGAAAATATACGAGACAATTGCATCAACACAAATAAAAAGAAAAATGAAGTCAACTGACACCGGTTGAAAATTGCACGAATAATAGTTAAGTCAAATGCATCGAGACGATAGTTTTCGTCATTGAATTCATTTTATTCCTTCTGCCAAGTTAGTGAGCGAACGTCTATTACATTCTGTCGCCATATATCTGCTTCGGTCGGAGACCACATATTACGACCACGGCGGTTTAATGGATTCTGCTATTGTTTTATTTTTATTCTACGTATTTGCTCAGTATGTTATGGCCTCTAGAGATGTAAAATATTGTTAAATGAGGCTCTTAATGCTGACAGTTGCTGAAACATCTAATACATTAGTCTGTTCATCAGATATGACTCTTATTTATCAATCAAGAATTATTATTTTTCAAATTTGTTTTATGTAATCATACAAAGAAAATATGGAATATAAACCTATTTCTTAATTGTTAATTTTAGGCAGACGTACTTGCCAAGTGATATTTTTAAATCAGTTGGAATTCCATAATTATTGTATCTGGATTTAAAATATATTTTAAATTAGATGGAATAAACCATTAATTTAGACAAACTATCTCCCTCAAAGGAGAATTACAAAGTAAATTTAATTAGTCAAAGTTATTTTGCATGTGACTTTTGAATTTCAACTGTTTAATTAAATTTCAAAGAATGCGATTGCCTTAGATATTGTCTGTGTAAGAGGTATTTAATACTAATTTGTTACAATTAATTGAAATGTTATAAGATTTTGATATAATATAATATTTCAAAGATTTTTATTCATATACACAATTTTACATATGTTTATATATGAAAACAAGATTTTATTTAAAGATGTATACATAATGATTCTCAGTTACGTATTTCGTGTGTAGAAGAGCATTTGCTATATTTAATCATTTTAATATAATTTTGTAAGGGCAGAATCCTATTTTATGTAGATTGTTTCATTAAAATATGCATCACTATTTTTATAATTCAAACTAACTTACAAAAGGAGCGTTTAAAGTGCTCCAAAAAGGCAAACGCAGATTAATGTAGAATTAGGGATTAATATTAAGTGTCATAATCACATAGAGTATCATACTCGAAATAATAGGGAGATATAAAAATGTTGAATGGACACAATACACTAGAAAGTGTAGACCTTTTCATAAGAAAAATAAACTGCTATGAAACTCACATTACTTTCTTTTACTTCGTATTTATATAGAGATATTACTACCGTTATTTGATAGCTTCAGGGCCCCAAGCCCGATCCCTTTCGAGCTTCGATGACTTTTTCTAGTCAGTTTTGGCCTTTTAACCCTTCCGGTGATAGCCTTTTTTTTATTTTTTATTATTTTTTTTTTCACACACTTGACATTGCGAGTTTTTTTCGTTTTCACTTCATGCTTTTTTTCTATGGATTTTTGACTCTTTTACTCGTTTTTCCTCTATTTCTACATTCTAAAGTTTGGTGGCTCACCCCACCCCTGCTCCCCCGAGCCTTATACTAGACGAGACATATTAAACCCTCTACGATAGCTTTAGGGCCCCAAGCTTGATCCCTTCAGAGCTTCGATGGCTTTTTCCAGTCAATTTTGACCTTTTACTTCTTCCGGTGTTACCTGTTTTTTTTTTTCCACACACTCTTGTGGTGGGTTTGTGAGGTTTTATTTTGTTTTCATCCCTTGCTTTTTTCTATGGATTATTCATTCTTTTTTCCCGTGTTTCAATGAAATTTTAGCCGTTTTACCTCGTTTTCTACATTCTAAGGCGTAAGTTATGAGCTAATGTATTTAGGAATTTTTAGTGTACTTTAAACAAAATTTCAAAATAAATTCAGAAACTATTTTATTTCAAGTACCCTGCTGTGTGTGAGAGAAAGGGGGGAGGGGGGGAAATACCATCCCCATCAAATTCCATATGATTATTGTAACTCAATTTATGAAACGAATAAGGTTGTTAATTAATTTTAATATTTATTTCAAAATTTTAAAATGTATTTCCATTTTCAACGATAGCATGAATTTTCTTTTGCATGGTCTTGTGAGCGAAAGATACATACTTTTCATATCATATTCCATGCAAAACACGCATTTGTGCATGTAAAAAATGCATGTCAATTTCAATTAAAAGCGTTATGATAACACGATTTTACAGCAAAACTGTCCAATTTCTTTTTATAAATTTTACATTATCTGCAAAGACGAAGGGAAAAAAAAAGGAAACAATATATATAAATAAAATTCAAGGTAAATAAGGAATATAAGTTTATTTATTCTGTGTTAGACATAATCGAATCCATCTAAGATGAAAAATCTGATGATAGGGAAAATTTGTTTTAAAAAATAAGTTTATCGTGCGGTGCGCGATACTTTTTTCAATTTATATGTATTTTTACTTTCTTCTATCTTCAATAGAAGAAAGTATTGGATTCGTAAAAATTTTCGATTTCGGGTTTTTGATGGATTTAAACGTTTTGAGAGCTGTAGAACACGATTTTACCATTTTTAGAAAATGTCTGTCTGTCTGTCTGTCTCTGTGTGTGTGTGTGACAAAATTTTGTGGCAACTGTATCTCTGGAACTACTGCACAGAATTTCATACAAATTGGTATGTAGTTGCACCTTGACATAAATTAGTGCCTATCAACTTTTGGTAAAAATCGTCTTACAGGTTGCGTTGCCATCCCACTTTTTCTAAATTTTTAACAGGGTGATATAAGGCAAAAATTTTCAAGATGGGTATCTTTCGAAAGGCCTCGTCAGTACCTTTAAATCGAATGGTTGAACTATAAATCTGTGATAATTTAAAACAAAGTTATCGATTTTTTTTTTACTTTTTACGAAAAAAACTTAGAAAAAAAATCTATTTTTTTTTTTCTCTCCCCTTAATTTTATCAAACTCCCACAGTTTCCGTGTTCTGACAAACTTAAACTAATTTTTGCTTTTTTCCCCTAATTTTGTCAAAGTCCTACGGTTTCCGTGTCTTGACAAACTTTAACAAATTTTCACATTTTACCCAAAATTTTGTCAAAGTCCCACTTTTTTTTCCCCTCTCCCTTTAATTCTATCAAACTCCCACGGTTTCCGTGTTCTGACAAACTTAAACAAATTTTTGCATTTTTCCCCCAATTTTGTCAAAGTCCCACGGTTTCCGTGTTTTGACAAACTTAGAATAATTTTCACATTTTACCCAAAATTTTGTCAAAGTCCCACTTTTTTTTTTTATTATTATTGTTACTGAGTGAATTTGTATAGGAAAATATAGAAGAAAGTCTCGTGGTGGCCACAACATACTAGTTTATTTTTTTTTAGTCTGTAATCATGTCTACACAAATTATGTTCCCAAATTTCTTTAGATTAATTTTCAATGAAAAATTTTGACTGTTACATTTTAGTTGTGAATTTTCATTTGTGTACAGAGAAAAAAAAACCTTCCTTACCGCCTTCCTCTAGAATGAGTAATTGGCCATTTTCTAAATCGCTTAACTAGAAATATAAACTTCGTAAGGAACGCCAATAAACTGAATAGACGAAATGATCGAGAATTTCTAGTTTACACGTTTATAGATTGTGAAACAATATTCTGAATATTCCAAATATTTTGTGTTGCGAGAAATGCTCGCTTGATTTTCTAGAATTGGGTAATAAACCAAAATTATATTTGCTTAAACCCGCCTCTTGTAGTCTCATTTATTTGCAGAGATTTTTAAATAACTTTGTCCTCGAGAATACAGGCAAACACTCTACAGTTCTAATAGGGGCTTCTAGAACTTGCTTTCTAAGGGGACTAGAATATATAACGATGACATGCAAGTATTTTTTCTAGAGCCACAATTTAGATTCTAGGTGTCAGTTATAGAGTTCTTTCTACACTGCAAATAAAAGGGTCTTAAAGTAAGACATAAAAACAACTGAATCGGCATTTAAGACATGTAAATGTCTTAAAATGTACCTTAGACATTATAGATATTTTAATTTAAGACAGAAATATGTCTGAAATATCAATTCAGACACAAAAACGTCTGAAACACGCAAAAACGCGAATTTTCAGACAGCAAAACGCGTTTGAATTTTCAGACACTTTAGAAATTCAGACACTTGCATTACTTGGAAATTTTTTCATATGGAATCTACTTTAAGGAAATATGCCTATCCTACTTCTTTCCACATTTAATAAATATATTATTATTTTATATAATAAGCAGTTAAACTACTTAAATTATGGTAGCTTTATGAAATTATATTTTTATGGAATAATACTCTAGGAATGTGAATGATATTTGCATGCTATTATCTTTAACACAATTCATAAACAACATATTTAGACACAAAGCTTATTTTGTTAAAAAAAAAAAAAAATCTTTGTCTTTAAAGCATTCTTATATTAAAAGAAAAAGTGTGAAGACAAGTAATTTGTAGAGAAGAAAGCGAATTTATAAGTGAACAATCATGAATAATTTGGGCATATTTTTCTTTTTTTTTTTCTGTCTTCTTAATCATTTAAAAACTTTTTTTCTTGCACAAATTCACCTACATCTAAATGTAAAACTACAAATTTTCCTGTATCCATGATTACACATCGTTTTTATTTAAATATCACTTTAAGGAAATAAATCGTTATCGTCGAGGGACGAAACCTTTACATACTTGTTATGCATTATTAAAAAATTCTGGTCCTCTAAATATGAAATTTAAGATAATAGTACTTATTAAGTATAAGATACCATACTATCAATAGTTCTATGGCAAAAAATTAGAAATAAAACCTAACACTGCGATTAGTTTCAAGAATACTGCAATATATTACAACATAAAAACATGTATTATTGTATTTGACGGTAGCGTGATTGGTAAATTCTTCACTCCGACGATGCTTGGCTCCAGGTTTCGGTTTCCTTAAACAGTGTGAGTTCGAATCCCAACGCCGGAAAATGGGACTTTTTTTTTCTTTCTTTCTTTTTTTTTTTATAAATATTTCATTAATGCTCTAAACAATTCTAAAATTATTTTTAACAGAAAAACATAATAGCACGCCATATTTATTTATTTATATATTTATTAAAAAGCCTTAAAAATGGTAGTATTTTTAAGCCTAACATGGCGGTGTTTTTAAGCCTAAAACATGGCGGTGTTTTAAGACACTTGCAATATCTTAATTTCTGATGCAAAAAGGTGTATTAAAATGTAAGACATTTTTTTTTTTCGCTTAAAAAATGACCATCCATTTAAGACACTTTATAAACTGAATTTAAGACATTTACGTTTACAGTGTAATTGTGTTATATCTACACTTAAAACTAATATTCCAGATTTACTAACTAGCCTTCATTTGCATATGTTTTGTGATAAAGTTTGTAAAGCTGTATGGCATCTAGGCGATTGGCAGATAGAAAAGAAAATATAGAGACAATTGCATCAACACAAATAAAAAGAAAAATGAAGTCAACTGACACCGGTTGAAAATTGCACGAATAATAGTTAAGTCAAATGCATCGAGACGATAGTTTTCGTCATTGAATTCATTTTATTCCTTCTGCCAAGTTAGTGAGCGAACGTCTATTACATTCTGTCGCCATATATCTGCTTCGGTCGGAGACCACATATTACGACCACGGCGGTTTAATGGATTCTGCTATTGTTTTATTTTTATTCTACGTATTTGCTCAGTATGTTATGGCCTCTAGAGATGTAAAATATTGATAAATGAGGCTCTTAATGCTGACAGTTGCTGAAAAATCTAAGACATTAGTCTGTTAATCAGATATGACTCTTATTTTATGTCAGAGAAAAATCATATTTGAGCGTTTGCCGAAAACGCTCTATCATATTATCCGGGACTTTATATAATACATTAAAAAAGACTCGACGAACTTGGATCATCTCCAAGACATCAAAATCACCCTTGGGATAAGTGATTGTGTTCGATTATATATTTTTTTATTCTTAAGGTACCTATTTCTTTACTTAAATTTACTAGCAAAAATATTCCTGACTCACTATATCACTCAATATATCACTGACTTTACTATATTTTTTGGAATTCCTTGACTAGTCAGTAATTTTGCAAACACCAAATCTGATGAATCTAAATGCGAAAAGCTATAAAACTACTCTAAATTCAACAAAAACTCCAAGTTTTTTTCTAATAATAATACACTACCTGCCAATAAGTATTTCGACACATTTTGATGTTTTGACAAATATCTATAAAAATTAAGATATCATCTTGAAACTTTGGGAGTAAAAAGAACATGATTCACCTCATATATTTGAACAAATGTTTTTTCTTAAAGAGGAAATGTTCAGTGCAGGAAGGAAGGATTTCTATCAACATATCATAAGGCACTTTATTTACATGTGAAAATTTAGTTAAAAGGGAATATTAAATAATTAGAATGTCAGCTTGGAAATTTGATATCCCACCCTTTTTTAGACACAACTTAAATCCATTCTCTTTTTTTAAGCTTGGCTTTTTTGTACTTTTTGAATACCTATTTTATAGATATATCTAACAGATATAATTTTAAAAATACTGGTTATAAAATCCGACTTATATATTAGTGATTTTGAAAGCAATGGAGTATGTGCACAGTTTCTCTGACAGTGACAGTTGTAAAAAATTAGGACAAAATCGAGGAACGTGTACGACAACAAAATAAAAGCTGCCAAGTCCTAAGCAACAGTTAGAACAATCGGCTGACACAGAGCCTGATAATTTCACGCCCAGTTAAACGGAGCAGGTACCAAATCAAAAACAGGTATCAAAGTATAATTCCAAAGCAACAACTAAACGTCCAAAAAATAATAATACAAATGCTACTGATCACGCCATTTGATCAAATGTTGCTGCTCGATATATCCAAAAACCGTCCAACTGAAACACTAGCTAAAAAAGACAGAGATTTTGAGCTCTCGAGATATGTGTGTAGGGGTCGTAGTCCCAGCATTTTTTTTTTTTTTTATCACATTCAAAAAGGCGAAAGTTATGCCCTTTTTGCTACCACTATTTTTGTGCAATAGTCTGTGTAACCACAACATGTTTCAAAGCACAAAAAACATTTCTTTAAAAAAAAAGTATTCGCTAAACAGGTGAAATTTTGTTATCGCTGAAAGTGTCTTAAAAAAAAAAAAAAAAAAAAAAAAAAAGGTGGAGACTATGATCCCTGAAGTGTGTAAAAACCAGTGGAACCACTGTGGAGCCACTTCCACGATTGCTTCTACATTTATTTGTTTTGTTGTTGTTATTTTTATTTTGGCAGAAAATTGGTACTTCTATTTTATTTGACCTGTTAAAGTCTTAAGATACCTTATTTTTGGAAAGTGAAAAACTGGTAACAAAAACGTTAATTGGTTATTTCGAGATTAAAAATTAGGGATATAATATAAAATCTTACAGAACTTTTAAATAATCCTTTCTTAATTAACCCCTAATGAAATAAAATATTTAATTTTTTTAATTACTCCCTAAGATAAATGCGACATATTCAAAACGTAAAAAAATAAAAATAAATATAAAATAAAAAATAAACATCATCACTTTGAAACTTCATTATAATAGGAAGCAATGAAAATTCAATTCTATTACATAGAAAGAAATAAAGAGAAAGAGAATCTGATCACTATTCTTCTTTAAGGAACGTTGATGACCCAACGTACTAAAACTCTCTATGCTGTTTTATCGTACCAGAAATTCTCAAACATGTAGTGCTTGTCAGTGGTGTCGTGGGTGGGATTGCGTGTTTCTTGATGAAACGGGACTTCCGAAGGATTTGGTTTGTCGTTTGATGTTCGACGTTAATATTTTGCAGATTAAGGCTTTTTAGACCGCGGTCTATAACTTAAAGTGAATTTCGAACGACTTCGAACTTCTATGCCTGGACAAGGATTCATTCAAAAAGCACCTGCTTGCTGAACGTCAGAGAACTAGCTATTCCCCCAATCAGATGGACCACTTCAGATGAAAAACTTGTATTTGCTGACCATGCATTGAAGTTCTTTGTGATCCAGAGGATGGGATGTAAACCTAGTTTCAATTGCAAATATTTTTCAATTCGATAAGCAAAATCACCTCACTTATTTTGACAAAATACTTTTTTAATACCTCCTCCTAAAGATAATTTAATTATTCTTTGCAATAATTTTAAGCACAGACAAACAATGAGACTTTGAGGAGAAGGAGTTGGAGCAAATTAATAAATATAATGAAAAGGGAAAAAAAACTGAAGGATGGAAAAAAATATATATAAGTAAAAATTATACATGGTATTTACTTGTTTAAAACGTACATTTATTTTATTTATTTATTCCTCAAATGAATAACACACTTTTCCTAAATTGTTTTACTTTCTCGTACTGTTAAACAATTTAAATTTCGAAAAACATATTTATTTAAAATAGAATATTTTAATCACTGTACTTTTGAAATCTTTTAGAATAAAAACAAAAGAAACATTTAAAAAATTAATTTTTGAATACCTTTTCGAAATATTTTTAGTGATATTAAAATAAATACATCTCCGCATAAAAATTAAATAATTTTCTTTTCGCAGAGGTTCCTAAAAATTAAACAAGTCACATATAACCCTTTAAAATGTAAATTAAATATTGCAAAGCACAAAAAGTAATTGCTTGGTGTTGAAATCTTGCAACAAAAATAATTTATTTCTTAATGCTTGATATTATAAAATCTTACAGAAATAAAACTTATTTTTGTCTTTTAAAATATAAAAAGAAATTTATTATCTTAAAATTATGCAGAAATTCTTTGAATGTCTTGTAAACTTTTACGACATTTCACAATGACATTAAAATGTGTTTTCTTTTCTTTTATTATTTTTTTACAATAAAAATGAAGTATTGTCTTCTATCTAAAAAGATATTTTAATTTAAAATTTGTCTTTCACAATCTGTTCATTTCTAAAAACATTTTTTCAGAATGTATATTAAGCATCCAAATTTTGTCAAAAATTAAAAAGTTTAGATAAAAAAAATTCTAAAAATATGTTTTTAACCTTTAGCTATCATGAAATTTCCTTATTCATTTTTTACTTTCTCTTACCCATATACAGGGTGATCAATTTAAGTGAGTACCCGCTGTTTTTTTACTTTCCGAACACTATAGTGAGGAAAGTATTGTAATCATGTCAAAAATCCGAATTGGAGATTTTGATGTTTCTATACGTTTCGAGGTCCCCTGAGTCCGTTTCCACTATTTTTACGATGATGTATGTATGTGTGTGTGTATGTGTGTATGTGTGTATGTGTGTATGTGTGTATGTGTGTATGTCTGTGGGTGAACACGCTAGCGTCTAAACGCTTTATTCGAATAAGCTGAAATTTGGTACGTATATTATAAGTCACAATAGTACGAACCCTATAGATTTTGGTGAATCTAGCACTTGTAGTTTTTTTACAGGGACACAAAGAAAAATTCTTTATCGTTATGGCCTATGGGACCAAAATCTTAAAAGTGCGATAGCATCTAAACGCCTTATTCAATTGAGCAAACAATTTATACACATATTATAGGTCACAGATACTAAGTCTGTATAAATTTTGGAGAGTCTAGCACTTATAGTTTTTTTACAGGGACACAAAGAAAAATTCTTTATCATTATGGCCTATGGGACCAAAATCTTAAAAGTGCGTTAGCATCTAAACGCCTTATTCAATTGATCAAAAAATTTATACACATATTATAGGTCACAGTTACGCAATCTGTATAGATTTTGGTGAATCTAGCACTTGCAGTTTTTTTACAGGGGCACAAAGAAAAATTCTTTATCATTATGGCCTATGGGGCCAAATTTTTAAAAGTGTGATAGCGTCTAAACGCCTTATTAATCTGAGCAAAAAATTTGTACACATATTATAGGTCACAGTTGCACCAACTGTATAGATTTTGGTGAATTTAGCACTTACAGTTCTTTAACAGGGACACAAAGAAAAATTCTTTATCATTATGGCCTATGGGACCAAATTTTTAAAAGTGCGATAGCATCTAAACGCCTTATTCAATTGAGCTGAAAATTTATATGAATATTATAAATTGCTGTTGCACTAACTATAAGCATTTTGGTGAACTAGCATTTATAGGTTTTTTACAGGGACACAACGAAAATTCTTTATCATTATGATCTATGGGCTCAAAGTTCAGTAGCGTTAAATAAAACATCGTGTAATATATGGAGAAAAGTACTCAAACACTCTATTATGGTTTTCTCTCTTTTGTTCGTTTAACAACTCCTCTTTTTTTACTTTATCTACAAAACTGTTAATTACTCAATGTTCGGAAAGTCGAGTGGAGTCACTCCAGATTTTTTTATGATTCCGAACCCATCTGTCTCACAAAATCGTCTAAAAGACCATTTAAACCAATACCTCCCTTTTGTTTCTTTTCCTTATACATTCATTTTTTCCACGTTTTTGCACTCAAAACAACTTTCCTCCTCCACGTACACACTGTTTTTAAGATTCCCAACCCATCTGACTCACAAAACTGTCTAAAAAGCCGTTTAAACCAATACCGCCCTGTCATTTTTTCCACGTTTTTGCACTCAAAACAATTTTCTTCCTTCTCGTACACACCGTTTTTATGATTCCGAACCCATCTGACTCACAAAATCGTCTAAAAGACCATTTAAACCAATACCTCCCTTTTGTTTCTTTTCCTTATACATTCATTTTTTTCCACGTTTTTGCACTCAAAACAACTTTCCTCCTCCGCGTACACACTGTTTTTAACATTCCAAACCCATCTGACTCACAAAACTGTCTAAAAAGCTATTTAAACCAATACCGCCCTTTTGTTTTTTTTCGTTATACATTAATTTTTTCCACGTTTCGGCACTCAAAACAACTTTAATCCTTCGCGTACACACTGTTTTTATGATTCCGAACCCATCTGTCTCACAAAATCGTCTAAAAGACCATTTAAACCTTGTCCCTTTTGTTTCTTTTTCTTATACATTCGTTTTTTCCACATTTTTGCACTCAAAACATCATTCCTCCTTCTTGTACACACTTTTCTGATGATTCCGAACCTACCTGACTCACAAAACCGTCTAAAAGGCCATTTAAACCAATACCGCCCTTTTGCTTCTTTTCCTTATACATTCATTTTTTCCACGTTTTTCCAACTTTCCTCCTTCTCGTACACACTTTTTTTATGATTCCGAACCCACCTGACTCACAAAACCGTCTAAAAGACCATTTAAACCAATATCTCCCTTTTTTTTCTTTTCCTTATACATTCATTTTTTCCACGTTTTTGCACTCAAAACAACTTTCCTCCTTCTTGTACACACTTTTCTGATGATTCCGAACCTACCTGACTCACAAAACCGTCTAAAAGGCCATTTAAACCAATACCGCCCTTTTGTTTCTTTTCCTTATACATTCATTTTTTCCACGTTTTTCCAACTTTCCTCCTTCTCGTACAAACTTTTTTTATGATTCCGAACCCACCTGACTCACAAAACCGTCTAAAAGACCATTTAAACCAATACCTCCCTTTTGTTTCTTTTCCTTACACATTCATTTTTTCCACGTTTTTGCACTCAAAACAACTTTCCTCCTTCGCGTGCACACTTTTTTTATGATTCCGAACCCATCTGTCTCACAAAATCGTCTAAAAGACCATTTAAACCAATACCTCCCTTTTGTTTCTTTTCCTTATACATTCAATTTTTCCACGTTTTTGCACTCAAGACAACTTTCCTCCTTCGCGTACACACTGTTTTTATGATTCCGAACCCACCTGACTCACAAAAACCGTCTAAAAGGCCATTTAAACCAATACCTCCCATTTGTTTCTTTTCCTTATACATTCATTTTTTCCACATTTTTGTACTCAAAACAACTTTCCTCCTTCGCGTACACACTGTTTTTATGATTCCGAACCCATCTTACTCACAAAACTGTCTAAAAAGCCATTTAAACCAATACCGCCCTTTTGTTTCTTTTCCTTATACATTTATTTTTTCCACGTTTCGGCACTCAAAACAACTTTCCTCCTTCGCGTACACACTGGTTTTATGATTCCGAACCCATCTGTCTCACAAAATCGTCTGAAGGACCATTTAAACCAATACCTCCCTTTTGTTTCTTTTCTTTATACATTCATTTTTTCCACGTTTTTGCACTCAAGACAACTTTCCTCCTTCGCGTACACACTATTTTTATGATTCCGAACCCATCTGACTCACAAAATCGTCTAAAAGACCATTTAAACCAATACCTCCCTTTTGTTTCATTTCCTTATACATTCACTTTTTCCACGTTTTTGCACTCAAGACAACTTTCCTCCTTCGCGTACACACTGTTTTTAAGATTCCAAACCCATCTGAATCACAAAACTGTCTAAAAAGCCATTTAAACCAATACCGCCCTTATGTTTTTTTTCGTTATACATTAATTTTTTCCACGTTTTTGCACTCAAAACAACTTTCCTCCTTCGCGTACACACTGTTTTTATGATTCCGAACCCATCTGACTCACAAAATCGCCTAAAAGACCATTTAAACCAATACCTTTTGTTTCTTTTCCTTATACATTCATTTTTTCCACGTTTTTGCACTCAAAACAACATTCCTCCTTCTTGTACACACTTTTCTGATGATTCCGAACCTACCTGACTCACAAAACCGTCTAAAAGGCCATTTAAACCAATACCGCCTTTTTGTTTCTTTTCCTTATACATTCATTTTTTCCACGTTTTTCCAACTTTCCTCCTTCTCGTACACACTTTTTTTATGATTCCGAACCGACCTGACTCACAAAACCGTCTAAAAGGCCATTTAAACCAATACCTCCCTTTTGTTTCTTTTCCTTATACATTCACTTTTTCCACGTTTTTGCACTCAAGACAACTTTCCTCCTTCGCGTACACACTGTTTTTAAGATTCCAAACCCATCTGAATCACAAAACTGTCGAAAAAGCCATTTAAACCAATACCGCCCTTATGTTTTTTTTCGTTATACATTAATTTTTCCCACGTTTTTGCACTCAAAACAACTTTCCTCCTCCGCGTACACACTGTTTTTAACATTCCAAACCCATCTGACTCACAAAACTGTCTAAAAAGCTATTTAAACCAATACCGCCCTTTTGTTTTTTTTCGTTATACATTAAATTTTTCCACGTTTCGGCACTCAAAACAACTTTAATCCTTCGCGTACACACTGTTTTTATGATTCCGAACCCATCTGTCTCACAAAATCGTCTAAAAGACCATTTAAACCAATACGTCCCTTTTGTTTCTTTTCCTTATACATTCATTTTTTCACGTTTTTGCACTCAAAACAACATTCCTCCTTCTTGTGCACACTTTTCTGATGATTCCGAACCTACCTGACTCACAAAACCGTCTAAAAGGCCATTTAAACCAATACCGCCTTTTTGTTTCTTTTCCTTATACATTCATTTTTTCCACGTTTTTCCAACTTTCCTCCTTCTCGTACACACTTTTTTTATGATTCCGAACCGACCTGACTCACAAAACCGTCTAAAAGACCATTTAAACCAATACCTCCCTTTTGTTTCTTTTCCTTATACATTCATTTTTTCCACGTTTTTGCACTCAAAACAACTTTCCTCCTTCGCGTACACACTTTTTTTATGATTCCGAACCCATCTGTCTCACAAAATCGTCTAAAAGACCATTTAAACCAATACCTCCCTTTTGTTTCTTTTCCTTATACATTCATTTTTTCCACGTTTTTGCACTCAAAACAACTTTCCTCCTCCACGTACACACTGTTTTTAAGATTCCCAACCCATCTGACTCACAAAACTGTCTAAAAAGCCGTTTAAACCAATACCACCCTGTCATTTTTTCCACGTTTTTGCACTCAAAACAATTTTCTTCCTTCTCGTACACACTTTTTTTATGAATCCGAACCACCTGACTCACAAAAACCGTCTAAAAGGCCATTTAAACCAATACCGCCCATTTGTTTCTTTTCCTTATACATTCATTTTTTCCACGTTTTTGCACTCAAAACAACTTTCCTCCTTCGCGTACACACCGTTTTTATGATTCCGAACCCATCTTACTCACAAAACTGTCTAAAAAGCCATTCAAACCAATACCGCCCTTTTGTTTCTTTTCCTTATACATTTATTTTTTCCACGTTTCGGCACTCAAAACAACTTTCCTCCTTCGCGTACACACTGTTTTTAAGATTCCAAACCCATCTGAATCACAAAATCGTCTAAAAGACCATTTAAACCAATACCTCCCTTTTGTTTCTTTTTCTTATACATTCGTTTTTTCCACATTTTTGCACTCAAAACATCATTCCTCCTTCTTGTACACACTTTTCTGATGATTCCGAACCTACCTGACTCACAAAACCGTCTAAAAGGCCATTTAAACCAATACCGCCCTTTTGTTTCTTTTCCTTATACATTCATTTTTTCCACGTTTTTCCAACTTTCCTCCTTCTCGTACACACTTTTTTTATGATTCCGAACCCACCTGACTCACAAAACCGTCTAAAAGACCATTTAAACCAATATCTCCCTTTTTTTTCTTTTCCTTATACATTCATTTTTTCCACGTTTTTGCACTCAAAACAACTTTCCTCCTTGTACACACTTTTCTGATGATTCCGAACCTACCTGACTCACAAAACCGTCTAAAAGGCCATTTAAACCAATACCGCCTTTTTGTTTCTTTTCCTTATACATTCATTTTTTCCACGTTTTTCCAACTTTCCTCCTTCTCGTACACACTTTTTTTATGATTCCGAACCGACCTGACTCACAAAACCGTCTAAAAGACCATTTAAACCAATACCTCCCTTTTGTTTCTTTTCCTTATACATTCATTTTTTCCACGTTTTTGCACTCAAAACAACTTTCCTCCTTCGCGTACACACTTTTTACTTTCCGAACACTATAGTGAGGAAAGTATTGTAATCATGTCAAAAATCCGAATTGGAGATTTTGATGTTTCTATACGTTTCGAGGTCCCCTGAGTCCGTTTCCACTATTTTTACGATGATGTATGTATGTGTGTGTGTATGTGTGTATGTGTGTATGTGTGTATGTGTGTATGTGTGTATGTCTGTGGTTGAACACGCTAGCGTCTAAACGCTTTATTCGAATAAGCTGAAATTTGGTACGTATATTATAAGTCACAATAGTACGAACCCTATAGATTTTGGTGAATCTAGCACTTGTAGTTTTTTTACAGGGACACAAAGAAAAATTCTTTATCGTTATGGCCTATGGGACCAAAATCTTAAAAGTGCGATAGCATCTAAACGCCTTATTCAATTGAGCAAACAATTTATACACATATTATAGGTCACAGATACTAAGTCTGTATAAATTTTGGAGAGTCTAGCACTTATAGTTTTTTTACAGGGACACAAAGAAAAATTCTTTATCATTATGGCCTATGGGACCAAAATCTTAAAAGTGCGTTAGCATCTAAACGCCTTATTCAATTGATCAAAAAATTTATACACATATTATAGGTCACAGTTACGCAATCTGTATAGATTTTGGTGAATCTAGCACTTGCAGTTTTTTTACAGGGGCACAAAGAAAAATTCTTTATCATTATGGCCTATGGGGCCAAATTTTTAAAAGTGTGATAGCGTCTAAACGCCTTATTAATCTGAGCAAAAAATTTGTACACATATTATAGGTCACAGTTGCACCAACTGTATAGATTTTGGTGAATTTAGCACTTACAGTTCTTTAACAGGGACACAAAGAAAAATTCTTTATCATTATGGCCTATGGGACCAAATTTTTAAAAGTGCGATAGCATCTAAACGCCTTATTCAATTGAGCTGAAAATTTATATGAATATTATAAATTGCTGTTGCACTAACTATAAGCATTTTGGTGAACTAGCATTTATAGGTTTTTTACAGGGACACAACGAAAATTCTTTATCATTATGATCTATGGGCTCAAAGTTCAGTAGCGTTAAATAAAACATCGTGTAATATATGGAGAAAAGTACTCAAACACTCTATTATGGTTTTCTCTCTTTTGTTCGTTTAACAACTCCTCTTTTTTTACTTTATCTACAAAACTGTTAATTACTCAATGTTCGGAAAGTCGAGTGGAGTCACTCCAGATTTTTTCTATTACCCTTAAATATGACAGATGTGGCAACTATTCTAACACTGAAATATAATTGTTTGAACCTTGTTTAAGTGTCGAAGACAATTTTCAACACTGTTTAACTGTTATTTGTGAAGTAAAACAGAAATGGAGACGCACAATATATTTTTAATCCTGTGATAATTTTATTTTTAAAAGCACAATTTAAATCAAATTTTTTACATTATCATTCCTACAGTGTATTTACATTACAATTAGCATTTTTACATTAGCATTTCATAGTGTTTTTCAGAGAAGTCCTGCAAACATTGATGAATTAAAACAGATCATAACTGAAGAAATCTCGCCAATAACACCAACAATGCTGTGATGTGTGCCAGAAAACTTGGTTCGACGTGTTCATGTTTATATTCAAAATGGTGGCGAACTTTTTCAACATTTTCTGTAAGGAAAGATAATGTAAAAAGTTTGAATTAAAATATATTTGAAAATAAATAAATAAATAAATAAAATTATCAAAGGATTACGTAACACTGTGCGTCTCCATTTCTGTTTTACCTCACAAATAAAGTTGTAACAGTCCAACAGTGTTAAAAATTGTCTCCCACACTTAAACAAGGTTCAAACAATTATACTTCAGTGTTAGAATAGTTGTCTCATTCGTCAAATTTAAGGGTAATAAGAAAAACCAATTGGTGCTCTTTAAAACTGATCACGCTGTATATAGTAGAGAAAGTATTGTTTTTGGGTCCAATTTTCAAAACTGAGTTTTGCTTATACTTACAGGCTTCAGAGTCTCCTGAAAAAAAAAAAAAAAAAAAAAAAAAAAAAAGATTTTAAATGTTGGTCTGTGTGTGTCTGTTATCAGCATATCTGAAGAATAAATTGTAGCAGAAAGTACAAATTCGGTATTTTAAATGTGTATCACATAAGGATGCTACACTAAACTTTTCGTTGAAATCAAGCAAATGGTTAGTGTACAGAATTCAAATATTACGTCTAGGTGGAAATTTCTGTCCAGTACAGTGTAATATCTATAATTTGACTTAATCAAAAAGGAATACTTTTTTATATGCATAAAAGCATGTTTTGTGTGGATTGTGGTATGAAAATCATTCAATTACAGGGCTACTCCAAGTATTTGGCTATATTGGGGCTATATATGGAAATTGCTGGAATTGTAATATGTTTTATGTTAGATGTTTTTCAAGTAAGAGTGAATTTAAGTACACGGTATCGTTTATAGTGCATAATATTTATAGACAATATGCAGGGCTACTCAAAATTGAAGTAAACCTTCTTTTCCATTAATTGACAGAAGTACTTTGCTATATTTCAGCATGTCAACGAACACTGTTCTGGAATTTTTAAAAACAATATAGTAAACAAATCCTTTTTTAAAGTTCTATTTTCAACTTTACTTTTGAATATCACGTTTCCATGAGCCTTGATTACGAAAGTCTAATTTTTAGCGGTTGATCTGCATGTATACCTGTTATCAACATAATTTAAAAACAAGAATGTGCAGGAAATTCAAATTTGGTTTTTGGATGTTCGTATTGGGTTGCCACTTAAAAGTTTGATCAAGATTGTGTAATTTAAAGGCAAATTAATAATAGATTTGAATTTCTTCTTTAAATAATTGTAAACACCATAACTTAACGGGGAAGATTTAATATGCAATCTCTCTTTAGATTATTGAATTGTAGAGTAAGAGAAAGTTATGTGAGTGACACCACAGATTATTATTATTATTATTTTAATTTAAAAGACACTTTTTGTTTTTGTGAATGTTTTTAAGAGACGTATTGCTTGTTGTATTCAATACCTCAATGCCCGATTAATCTTAATGCGTTGATGATGTTAATACACTGATGGTCTCAATACACCACTGTAGTATTTTTCAAAAACATGAGTTGGATACTGTTAAATTTATAACAAATAAAAATTTTAAATTAAAGTATGTAGTTCAAATAAAATAATGTTTTATGGTAGCTCTTTGAAACTTGCATACAGAATATTTTTTTGTTATAAACATAAATAAATAAAGTTCTTGAGTAAGATAAGAATCACCATTGGCTTCTAAATCATGTATTTCTATCTAATATGGTACATAAAAAAAATAACATTTAGGTTGGTATTCAGATTACAGATTCGCTTCGTAGCTTGGTAGCTCAGCCCTTCGTGAGACAGGGTGGGGGTAGAACTATACAAATACTTATTCCTTCTTTTATAGTTATATTTACTGCTTAGTTAAAAACAAAATATAATTTTGTAAGCTTGCTGTTTTTTTTTTACTTTATTAAACTAAATTAATTACTACACGAGTAGTACACAAAAGCAATACATTGCAATTTTTTATTATTATTAAAGAACGAGTTTTCTTCCTTTTATATATATATATATATATATATATATATATATAGTATATATATAAAATAAAAGAAAGGAAAGAAAAGAAATCGTTGTATAAAGTGTCTTTACAGAGGTAAAATATATTGAAGGTTAAGCAATGCAATGTGTACGTATGATTGGAAATTGTGTGTAATTTAAACGAACCTCAAATTGTTTCGTTCTTTTTTTCTTTGTGTGTGTACGTGGCATAATTTTAAATAATGTGTTTCTATAGTAAGATATCATTATTGTTGGTCGACTTCGCTAAAGAAGGGCATTCTTAGACTGAAAAAAAACCTTCATCTATGTCAAATGTAAAAGTTAATGTAATCTTATCGTGCATAATGCTAATGAAAAAATACAAAGGAAGAATTTAATATATTTTATAAATATGTTTTTGTTAGTTCATCATTTCGTTTTTTAGCAGACCATTGTGAATAAAAGAATAAAGTCATTCATGCCTATTCTCCATTTGTCTGGAACTATTCTAGAGCTAGTCATTAAATCCGGCTTCACCTATAATTTCTCTTAAGTATTATATCAGGTTCTCTATGCAAGTAAGCAGTTTTCCTTTGAGGTCTCTATCTAGATCTTTAAGATATATTTTGTGTGGCAAAAAATAGGTCTATTTATACATACAGAAAATAAATGAATACAAAGTATCATGTATATTCAAATAATATTGTTGAATTTGTATGTAAGCTGTAATACAAGTTTCTATTAAAATTTCAAACACGTTCTATAATAACAATAACAACAACAACAATAATAATTAAAGATAATTATTACACAGGTAATGAAATAAAATTAACTGCATGAATAAGTTTTTGGTAAACAGTATGCTTTAGACAATTCTGAACCATATATATTTAACTGAGTTATAAATTAATTTGATTATTATAAATATTAATACAATAATATTTTTGATTATTGTGTATTTGGTTATGTATTGAATTTCGGGGGCATTTACAATGTCACAATTATTTAATGTATATACAGGGTGTTCCAAAAGTCCCCGAATCCCCACCTAACAAGGAAATGAGTCGGAATCATGGAAAATGGCGAAACATGTGTTTAATGAAACCGAGAGAGACCTCTTTTGGTGAAAAAAGTCTGGGCCTAGGGGGACTAGGACCGGCTGCTACGGTGGGCAACTTTAAAATTTCAAATGGGAAGGTATATCTTGTAATGCATTCCTTCAAAGGTCTCTTCAAAACAATGAATTTGATATAAACAATTTCGCCCTACGATGATTATTAAAGGAGATACATTAGATTTTATACTTTTAAAATGTGGGTTTTTTACTTATGTATACACTTTAATAATCATTGCAACACTATGCTATTTATATCGAATTCATTGCATGAAGAGATGTTTTCAGGGATGTATCACAAGTCATATTTCCCTGTTTGAAATTTTGAAGTATCCCTCCCTAGCGGCACACCTACCACCCCCTTGGCCTAACCCAAACTTTTTCGGGCAAAGTATGTCTTGTGATACATCCTTGAAACATCTCTTCAAAGCAATGAATTTGATATAAATAGTTTTGTCCTGCAATGATTATTAAAGGAGATACATAAGTATAAAATCATTTAAAAAGTCTAAAAACTGAACGACCCTCTTCACTTACCGTCGCCGGAAGCCCGAGCCAATTTTATTCTATGGGGAAATTTTCTTTACAAATAACTTATTAACTAATACATGTTTTTAAATTCTGTTTTCACATTCAGAAAATTCTCAACTTTTAAATGGACGGACTTTTTCTAAAAACGTATTTTTTTAATTTTTAATATTTTATTTTGAAATTACAAAATGAAAAAAATTCACATATTAAAAATTCGCATTTTGCAGCTTCAAAATAAAATTTAAAAAATTAAAAAAATAATTTTTTAAAAAAGGTCCGTCAAGTGAACAGCTGGGAATTTTCAGAATGTGAACACAGAACTTATGTAGTAATTAATAAGTTATTTGTAATGAAAAATTTCCCATAGAATAACATTAGTTCGGGCTTCCGGCGTCGGTGAGTGAAGCGGGCCCTTAAAAATCATCGTAGGTCAAAACTGTTTTAATGAAATTCATTGTTTTGACGAAGCATTTCCAGGGATGTATCACAAGACATACTTTCCCATTTGAAATTTTAAAGTTGCCCTCCCTAGTAGCACTCTATTCTCCCTCCCCCTAGGTCTAAACTTTTTTCACCAAAAGAGGTCCCTCTTGAATTCATTGAATACGTGTATCGTCATTTATATATATATTGTATATATATAATCAGTGTATATGTATAATCATTGTAATCATTGTAATATATTCATTGTATATACATATATATATATATATATATTTATATATATATATTTATATATATATATATATATATATATATAATTTTAAAACACTTTATTTTGTAAGTTTTATTTTTATGCATAGTTATAAAACTTTTTTTTTTTTTTTAAACAAAGGAGCATTATTATTAAAAACAGCTTTCTAATGCATTGCAAAAAATACCGCACAAAAAGATAAGTAATGTGTAAATATACATACTTAGACACTACATAATTAATATTCGAAAAAATAAAGATTAAATCCAAAAAAACTAAAAATACATTGTTTTAGGACTATATGAAAAATACAAAAGAAACAAATAATATATATTCTAGCATATTTAAGTTAAAGTTACTTTTCGTCATAATTTTCTTCAATTAAATTCTAAAATAAGGCCAAATACATTTCTTTTATACCGAATAACCCGTTTAATAAAAGGTATTTCTCGAATGTGTTTTAGTTTGTTTTACTGAAAATTTTAAGTTTATATCATTATTATTATTATTATTTAATTGCATGTAGAATTTCTGTATTTGTCATTTAAATTGAAAAGCATTTTGCATTAACTATAAACAATTTTTACGTGTATTTTTATTTCTACAAAATAAATATATATAAATCGATATTTTTCTGATGCAGATTTCAGCGTTATTTTGTTTTACATTTGCATTCGAATGGCAAAGTTGCATTTACATGAATTGTAAATTATTATTATCAATAAAAATTATTAAATTGTGAAGGAAAACGTAAAATATAATTTCATTTATGAAAATAATATGCGTTGTTATTCTATGAATTTTCTGTAACTGGTGATGATTTTATCAATACAATTATATAAAGGTGAGTGTCATATATAGAGAAATGGAACAGATTTCATCCAAAGTAATGACTTTATTGATTTCAGAGAATTGCCTGGTGATATTTTAAGGTACATTATGAATATTAAAACGTGTTGAACAAGTCGAATAGATTTATACGTGCTTGACAAGACAGGACAATTGCATTGATTGTTGTCACACTGAATGCATATCATTTGAGAGTTATTTCAATTCCTATGTGTAGTGTCGTACAAGCAATGCACCTGCTGTTATTCGTGAATCTTTTATACTTAAATGACAATAAATCCTATTTTAACATCTTAAAACTTTTTTATCACATTAGTATTTTTCAGAAAAAGAAACATAAAAAAGTTTAATTTTTTTTTCAAACAGCAATTTTTATATTTTCTGCTGTAAAACGCTTTTATTGCTTTGCATTTATTAAAAATAAGAAAAATTGTGTACTTGTTATCCGAAATAAATTGAGTACAAAAGAAAAAGTGTTATAAAGTAATCTAAAAAAAAAATAAATGAAAAATAAAAATAATAAAATGAAAAACATTATTCCTGTCGCAAATATTTTTTTTTTTTTTTAAATTACTTTTCACATTTTTCATATTACCTTCATTTTTTTTTTTTTTTTTTTTTTTTTTTTTAATTCAAGCGGTAGATAATTTCTGAACGATTAGTTTAGTTGTTAAAAGATGACATTTACTACGCAGGGCATTTCTAAAATAATGGGACAAGTTTGGGGAGAGGAACAGCTTGCTAAATTTTACTAAAATGAACATTTTTAGTATATGAAAAAGTGTGCGTCAATTAAATCTCTAGAAAAAAAAATGATAATGGTTGGTGCACTTATTAATCAGAAAATATCTATCTAACGCCGTAATTTTTACTTCATTAGAATAATTAATTCAAAAGGTATTGAATAACCCCCATTTTACTTTTAAATTTTTAAAAAGAGAAAACAATGTTACAAAAAAAAAAAAAAAAAAAAAAGATGTTGTGTCTGTATATATATATATATATATATATATATATATATTTTTTTTTTTTTTTCAATTTAAAAATAATTATTTTTATGTAAACCTGTATCAGAAAGAAATTCTGATAAAACTGACGTTATAATATTTTTTTTTTCTTTTTTTCTTTTGATTGATTATTTTTTTAAATATTACTTTTAATTAATCAAATTATCAAATGTTTTTTCTCATTGATTTTGTCATCCAGTAATTAAAATGGACACAGATTTAACATTGGACCCCCTTGGCGACATTTACTATTTTGTTTCTATTTTGGCGATGAGTGATGCCAAGGTCTTTACTTGCGCAATTGAAATAACCATTTCAATTTATCTCCGAAATGGCAAAGGAATATTTGAAATCGTCTACATTGAAGCTGTGCTGAAAATAGTCACCAATAGAAATACATTTATTTAAACGTTTCAATTATTCAATAAAAAAAAAAAAAAAAAAAAAAAAAGTCGTTCAAACTGACGTCATAACTGCTTTTTTTAATTGTTATTTATTAGCATTTAAAATATTAATTTCAATTAATCGAATGAGTTTATATGCTTTTTTTTTTCTCTGGCGAGGCGGCTAAAGATTCCTTCTATACTAATAAAAGAAAATATTTCTCTGCCTCCTTGCCTGTGTGAGACATATATACATGGCACGTACAGGTCTTTTCTTTTTCTTTTTTCTGAATAAAGGAATGTGTACAGATTTGCAATATACTTTTAAATTTTCAATGTTTCCGTTAGATTTTTAAAAATGCGATATTTTGCGTTTCTTTTTACTTTCTCTTACCCATAAGGTAGAGAAAGTATTGTTTTTGGGTCAAATTTTCGAACGCGAGATTTTATTATATTTACACGTTTTGAGGTTCCTGAATACGAAAAACATGTTTTTAGCAAATGGTCTGTGTGTATGTCTGTGTGTCTGTGTGTGTGTCTGTATGTCTGTGTGTGTGTCTGTTTGTTATCAGAATATCTCAAGAACAAATTATGGCAGAAAGTTCAAACTTGGTATTCTAAATGTGTATCATATAGGGACGCTAAAGTAAGCTTTTCGTTAAGCTCAAGCAAATGGTTCGTGTACAGGGACAATCAAGAGAATTCTAATGCATTACGTCTATGGGGGAAATTGCAGTAAAATAGAGTTTAACGCCTATAGACTGCACTAAACCAAATGAAACGAATATATATTTTTTGTAATAGAGATAGTTAACTGGAAAAAAAAAATGTGTATGTAGGAACCTCGCCTCCCCCCCTGGGGGGGAAGTCCCCCCTCGAGGGGAGTAAATTTTCATGATGGGTATCTTTCAAAAGAGCTCGCCAATACCTTTAAAACGAATGGTTGAACCATCGATCTGCGATAATTTAAAGCAAAGTTATCGATTTTTTTTTTTTACTTTTAACGAAAAAAAAAATCGTACTTTTTTTTTTTTTTTTTTTAAATATTGAGAATAAAATAGACTTTTTTTGGACATTTGGTGTTATACTACTTCTCTAATATGGAAATCGTCTGCCTTATCATAAAAGATATATTTTTTTTAATAATAATTTTAATAAATTATTTTTTAAAAAGAGAATTATTTTTTAATAACCGAATTAAATTCTATATAAATGTAGGTGCATTAATGAAACGGGGGGTTGAGGGGGGCGGTAGCCCCCCTCACACAGAACTAATTATCTTATAAAACTCTTCAGAAGCCTAATATGAATTGTTTAACATAGGTTTACATAACAGTACTCGTTATCTTACCTATTAATCTGCAAGCTGTATTTATAGTATTAAATTTCAGGGTAAGAGAAAGTCGTGTGAGTGACACACCAGTTTATTTCATTTTTCTTTGAGTAATTTAAGGAAAATGATAATAATATAAAATTCTAACAACATTTCATTTCATTTATTTTTAAATTTCCTCAAGGAGGTTCAATACTAAAGCTTAATGTGATTCTTAATGTGAATGCATATTTAGTTTATTTTAAATTAACCTTATTTCCAACCAACATAATGAAACTCAAATAACTGAATGTCATTTATATTTTCTTAATGGCTGTATGTGACAGTACTTAGCCATGGCCTTGATTTGCTTAAAACAGGGCACAGCTGTATGGGACTCACTTTGCGAAATTTGGAAATTTAGTAGCTCGGATGTTTCTCGCTAAGGTCTTTATTACATATTTGCGATAGTCATTTCAATTCATCGTAAAAACTTTTTTTTTAATCGCCCATTGACGTATTATTACAATGGACGGGACAATGACAACGTTTTTGCGTGACAAAGATTATTTAATAAAATGTCACGTGACACAAGGCACAACAGTGACTACAATAAGCCAAACTATGCAACATTGAATGAAATTTTCTCGTCAAGCTCTAAACTCTGCTTTCTCTTTCGCAGACGACGTCTTTTCATATTTTTGAAAGTTCTTTTTAAAATTTTTATTTCCTTTTAAAAGTTAGATTGGTTTGAATTTTGCTGCCGACTGTACATTCCCGTAATAAAGGAATGCTTCGTCCACTGGTCTATTAAATCAAAAATGGGTCCCATAATAAAGCTGCTCCAGAAGTAGTCGCCAATGAAATATCTGTATATATATTTCTCTAACGGGGGCTAGTTATGATTAAATGTTGTCGAAACGATTCAATAGTAAAATAAATCATAAGTAAACTACGTGATGTCAGAAGTTAAGCATGTGGACTCAGTTCATGTGTTATATGATCGTTTTATCTCGGGGTTTTATCTCAAACAATCTGAACAACTAAATGAGATTTTCCTCAAGCAAAATATTTTTTACATTCTTTTTTCTGATATCTGTTTTTAAACCTAACTATTTTACCAAGTTTTTAATAACTTCGATTCTTGTTTGTTTGGTTGTGTCTGTCTTTTACAAATCTTGCAATCGATTTTTAACTAACTTCCCTACTAAATAGACATTTGAAAATTTCAGAATAGCTCAGAACCCGATGACAACATAATACTTCAAAGCCCGATTTTTGAATTTTTGATTAGTTTTTTTTTCTTAATTAATTAAAATATTAAAATAATAACATCTCAATAGCTTTAAAAATAGCCATTAAAATTTTAGCTATAATCTAATTGTTGCCAAAAAAATAAAAATAAAATACGAGTTCATTTTCTTTGCCATAAAAATAAATATATTTCATTAAACGTGAACGTTAAATAATTGTAAAAAGTTAAATTATGCATCTTACAAAAATGGACGTCATTATCACATTAAAAATATTATACGCATGGACAAAGTGCTGATGTAGTTCTATAGCTATGATTCAACAGAAAATTTAAAAGTGTGGTTTATAAAAAGTTTTTTTTTTTTTTTTTTTTTTTTTTTTTAATCTTATAATTATTTATTTTTTGTCTCCACATTCTTTACGTTTCTGAAACAAGATTATACATATCTATCTATTAATTTATATGATATATCGTAAATTAAAGATTTTGCCTCAATACAATGAATCAAAAGAAACATAATTATTACACTGCACTGTAGCACTGTAAACATTTTCTGTGGATGATTACAGCACGACATGCTGGTAAAGGTAATGCTCCTTCACTGTGCTGTAAAATCAGTTTAGATATCGTATGTCCCTTGGGTGTCCTTTTATCCTTAGGATGTTCTGGGGAGAAGATGTGCTGTTAGGCTATTGCATGAGGATGCTACTGGAAATTGTTATTGAATTCAAACAAATAGTTCTTGTGCATGGAGAAACAGAAACGCTCAAATATGTCAGGTTTATGGACAATATTTCTGATAGAAACAGTTTAACACCTTTAGACTACACAAATAAGATAACACACACACACAAAAAAAAAAAAAAAAAAAAAAAAAAATGTTATTAGTACTCTGTTTGTAAGTTGTTTAACGGGCATTTTAAATTTGCGCATGCATATTTTTCTCTGCTGTGCTAAATTTAAATGCCTTGTTTCATGTGTATACAACTTATAAATTCTACACAGGGCTACTAAAAATAGGTCAAATTAATTTAGGAATGTTTTGTGGACGGCAATTTTTTGACTAATTTAAAACAAATCTTAAAATTTAATAAAATGTTTTAATAGTTTAACAAGTACAGCTAACACAATACTTAAACGGGGCTTGAAGGGATGATAGTACATCTTGAAACAGAAGTTTATTTTACATAAATCTGTTTCTAAAATTATTTAGTACAGTTGTTTAAAGTGCACTGTAAATGTTTAAACACAGAACATAATATCGTACGATTTGAAGTGTAATAATAAAAAGGAAAACAGTTGATGACAATATGAAATACAATTTCTATTGAACGCACCCTAATAAACTGTAGAATTCTGGATCATTGTGAATTCGACTTTTGAAAACTTCAAAGGGTTGTTTTGATGGTTTTATGTTACAAAAAATGAAGCTCACGTGCAAAATTTTTAGTTAAAGAAAAAAAAAAGCTATTTTCGGGCAATATGGATGAAGCGGATAATATAGAATAGATATGAAGATAAATATGGAATACGCATTTCCTTAAAAGATTATATAGAATCGGGTAGTATTTTTACAGAAAATAATAAATAATTGCAATGTAAACATTTTGTTTTGAAATTATTATTGAAAGTAATCAGTTTTGAAAAAAATTTTCAACATTTAAATTTTATCTAGCGGTGACTTTTGGAACTTTTTTTTTTTTTTTTAGTGCAATTCTTTGTCATACGTCTTGTTAAATCATCCTGCAAAATTTGGCGCCATTCGCGCAATTAGATCACTTTACAGAACAATGTAAACACTGTCAGTTTGACTATGGCAATTTAATGAAATTTTCTTTTCAGTATAATTTGGATACGTAGATGGGACACAAATTTTAATCTTAAAAACTATAACACTTGAAGTATTTGATGAAATTGGCATTTTTTGCGTTATAAGTAAAGTTAGAAATTTCATAGGGATGATAGAAAAGAAATTATAGAAATGGTTATCTGTAGGATTATCTATATGGTTATAAGATAAACTAAACGTTATAGAACTGTGAATAAATTACTATATTGAAATGTAATTAAATAATTTTCTTGAAATTTATTTTAAAAAAAATAATTTTTAATATTAGAGAAAAATATATGCATCTAAAAAATCAAGGACAGAAATTATAAAACTAAACTAGGTAAAAATCTTATGTATATATACACCATTTTTTGGTTTATATTTCGATCTAAATGAATTATTTTACCTGTTTATCCTGATGTTCACAATTTCTCTAATTTATCATTTTTTATGTCCCTTGTTGCTTCTTTTAATGATCTTATGCTGCTCTTTTTACGGATTTTTTTTAATTAATATTAATTAGTGCGTAGTTTTTATTTCGATATAAAATCCAGACAACCAATTAGCTTTAAAGTTGTACAAAAAAAGTATTTAAAAAGAAATTTATCCGAAAATATTAAATGCATTGAATACAATTGGATGATTTATAAAAGCTTAGATAAGGACATATCAGATACAATTTTTAAGTAATATTTAATAGATTTATTTAATTATAAAAATGTTAAACAAATGAAATAATTAGATAATGATTAGAACAAATTAAATAATGTATAATGGGTGTTTATATCTTTGTGAAAATTAAAGTTTGTGTTCCCGGTTTTTCATTACATAAATAAGTATAGCTGTGAAAACTCAATATGAATAAACTGTTGCAGCTTTTCTTATTAAGTGATGACCTGCTGCAATATAAAGGACGAATTTTTACTTTTTTTAGGCAATTTTAAATCACAATATTTGTAATTTCATTGAATAGTTAATAAATCTAAATGATTACAAGAAAATATGATTCCATAAAAAAATGCTTTTAATTAAGTAGCCATTTTTAAGTATGAATTATTGCTAGTGCTACAATAATTTTGCTGCCGACTGTACACTTGTCAATTTTTGTACGCTATTTGGTTTTATGAAAATCTTTTTTTACTCAATAATTATAATTATATTTAATATTAATCAGTCCATAGTTTTTTGTTTCGATAAAAAATTCCGAAAATCAATTAGCTTTAAAATTATACTAAAATGTATGTAAAAAGAAATTTATCCAAAAACATTAATTACATTAAATATAATTCAATGACTTGTAAAAGTTTAGATAAGATCCTATCAGATTCAATTTTTAAGTGATATTTTATAGATTTATTTAATTTATAAAAATATTAAACAAATTAAAAATTAAGCCAAATTATTCTATGTCATATATTAAATAAGATATTTTTTTTTATATCTTTATGAAATTTTGAGTTTGTGTTCCGAGTTTTCATCAAATAAATAAATATAGCTGTGAAAAACCTATGTATAGTAATATGAACAAACTCTTGCAGCTTTTCCTTGTATTATCTATTAAGTGATGACCTGCTGCAATAAAAAGTGTGCCATAAAAATGATGTAATTTCCCTTTTTACCTCAATTAAGGAAGAAAAATAAAAGAAGTAGTTTAAAAATTACTTTTTCCTAAAAGCAGTGATGTTTTTTAAATTAGTTTCTGACACCTGAGAAAATACGTAAAATAAAATGATTTTTAATTTCTTATAACTAAAAGGAAAAAAAAAAGTTTAGTTTTCATTTTTGTGATGAAAAAATATTATTATTACTATTATTATTGTTATTTTGTATGCCACGAATGAAAATTCCGAATACGTAACAATTTTTTTAAGACATTGCACAATATTAATGAAATGTTCTCTAGGCAAATATATTTTCAGATTTTTTTTTTATGTAAATGGTGCCTTGTGTTCTTTAAGACGTGGTTATCAAATAATCCGTCTGACAACTTGCATAGTCGTAAAAAATATATATATATATATATATATATATATATATATATATATGAAGAAGAAAATTAATTTACAAAACTGTTATAGCCACCAAATATTAAATATTATATATATATATATATATATATATATATATATATATATATATATATATATATATATATATAAATATATATATATATATATATATATTAATGTTTTCTTCAGATTTATTTTTATCATGCATTTTTCTAAAGATTATTTCTCTGATGTTATTTTACGTTTTGCTTTCAATGATATTTCCGATAACAATGGTAATAGAACATAAATATACGGTTTTGCTATTGATATACAGAAAACGAAATAAAGAGGGTTTCGACAAATCTTCGTGTTCTAAAATCACTAATGTGACTTCTAATTAAATGATGCTTCAAAATGAATTTTAAGCATGTAAAAAAAAAAAAAATAAATAAAAATCTAACAACAATTATTGCGATATTTGTGACATATGAAAGGAGCTAGTTCAGAATTATTAAACTGATACAGATAGTGGAAAAAATTGTAAGTATATTTGAAAATTCGAAAGTGAAAGATGTCATACACTAAATCTTATATTTGCTATTGAATTCGTAACGATTTTTTTTTAAAGTAAAAAGTACTGGAAAGTGTTTCCAATCTGCTCTGTTCTCGAGGAGGAAATCTTATCGAAAATCTTATACGAATTTTGGTTTGTTGTTTTAAGGACAGCGATCACAATTTTACAAGGAGACACTTTTCTGAAAACTGTGCATGAAAATTTCTAAACATTTCTCCATGAAAATGGATTTGGAACGCAAAAGAAACTTGCCGAAAAATTAGGAGTATCACAAATACGATTTCCAATTGTTTACAAAGAACAAGAAAGGTTCTTAAGGCAGAACGTAAGTGACACGTCTATTAAGGCAAAAAAAGAAAATTGAGTGTATTTTGAATGACTTCAATATGCTCAATAACAAGCGCGGAAAAGCGTTTTTGGAAAACATTGCACCGCAAGGTGAATAAATAGTATATTATGACTATACAAAACGCAAAATTATACTAGGGAAATCGACGCTGAAACATGTCATTCACAGCATAAAAGTTCTCTGTTTATCTGGTGGGATAAAGAGGGTGGGAAAAGCGTGTCTGCTGGGAGAAGCTTGCTTTATAATGAAATGTTGGAGCACAATGTAAGTGTAACTGTAGAACACTGCAAGCACCAGTTTCATTGATTAAATTAGTAAATCGGTCGAAAACGTCTCTTTACTGACAAAAATTTGCATCTCGTAAAATTGCTCCTTGATAACTCGTAGCCTCATTTGAGAAAGCGGTCAAGGACACACTGCTGGGATATTTTATAGCACCCAACACATATGATATACCCTTTTCGGACTTTTATTTGTTTCGGTCGGTGCCTTATCTTCTGTACACTTTTGGACAGTAGACGAAGTACGAAAATCGGTTGACGTCTCCATCACGTCGAATGATGAATGGTTCTATATTGTTGGACTTCGTCAGTTGCCCATATATCAGCCGATAGTGTTTCATTATGATAGAGAATATTTTTCTGAATAAAGGTATGAATCCTAGTTCTCAATTGCGTATTAATTTCCTGAAGCATATTTTAAAGTGTATTATTGGATGTAATAATACGTTTTAAAATTTACACCTAATGTGTTGGGTGTAAATGTATGTGTTCGTAAACAACAATTCATGTCAAGGTGTAACTAAATATAAAAGTTCAGGAAGTCCTACGAGTGAGTCCTTGATCAAGAACTGTCACAAATCTTCTGTCATGCGTGCAAATAAACAAACAATACTTAAAACACGATCAAATCATGTTCAAAACTTCCTAAAATTAAAAATAAATGTCAAAAATGGATCCCGAAAGTTACCCCATGCTTCTCAGAAAGAGGAAGAAGATTGTCTATAACTCTAATTCTGTAATTTTTTATTAGTATTATTTTCTAATATTTAACAGATTAAATAAGATGAATATTACTATTTCTAAAATAGTAATAATAGTTCCAGCTTCTCTTATTTTTCTTAGCTCCTTGATCCAACTTTTACCGGACTTCAAATTGATTTTGCTGCTATTCACGTTATTAAAAGACTTAACTGTTGACTATGAAAAGAAAAAAACATTAAAAACTGCTCATTGGAAACGAATAATAAAAATCCCTGATGATACTTTACTATTAAAACGAAAAACTTCGGATAAATTTTTTTTTAACATCTTTTAAATAAAATTTAATTTTACGTGTGTTTAAAGTATTTTTAATATAATTATAATGTTTCTAAATAGTGGTATAAAATTTTATTTTTTGCTGCTTGTAACTTGGCATTTCTAGTTTTCGTTTTATAAATGAAAAATTAAGCAAAAACATGCTACAGAAAGTAATAAAAGTTACAATTGTTTTCTTGGTTTTTACTTGTCAAAACTAATGTTATATATATATAAAACCTTCGACAAGCTTGGACTTAATTTAAAAATCAACAAATTTTACTTACAAACTTGTTTACAAATTTTATTTACAAACTCAAATTTTTTAAAACAGTTACCATACGAAAACGAAAATTCCAACAAGTTATGAGGAAATTATTATTATTATTATTATTATTATTATTATTATTATTACAAAGCAAATTTTGTTTTAAGCAGACAAAACAAGTGTCTAATCTATATTTTATCATTAAAAAATACTTTCTTTAGATCTAAAACTCAGCTAGTAAAATAATTTATTTAGATCAGAAAAAAATAAAAATAAAAATTATAAAATAAATTAAAATATTTCATTAATGCATTTTTTATTCCCATAGAGGCTTTGCACACAATGAATATTTTGAAAATGTTAATTCCAGAATTATTTTCTTAATCCATCGAATACATTGCTTTGTAAGAAAAAAAAATTCGTAATGATGACACAATAAATTAATTATTACTTTCTTGTTGTTATTGCTATATTAAGAGAAAAAATTGCAGAAAAAATTTCATTAAAACTTAATCATGATTTTTCAACTAAACCAAATAAAATTTAATTAAAGCGAGCAATGTTGAGTCACACGTTTTGCTTTCCGAGCATGCATATGTAAAGAAAGTATTCTAGTAATGTCAAAAAATTGACTTTGAGATTTTTATGTATATACAGGTTTTGTAGCCCCCCGAGTTCATTGTGCTATTTTTACGGCGATGTGTGTATGTGTGTGTATGTATGTGAGGGAACACGATAGCGTCTAAAGGCTTTGTTCAAATAATCTGAAATTTGGTACGTATGTTACACGTCACCGTAGCACGAACCCTATACATTTTGGGGAATCTAACACTTACTTTTTTTTACAGGTACAAAAAGAAAAATTCCGTATCATTATGGCTACGAGCCTAAATTTTTTAAAGTGCGATATGCTCTAAGTGTCTTATTCCGATGAGCTGAAAATTTATACACATTTTATAAATCGCCGTCATACGAACTGTGTGGATTTTGATGAATCTAGCATCTATGGTTTATAGAGTAAACGCCTTATTCGATTAAGGTGAAAATTTATACACATATTACAAGGCATCATTGCGCGAACTGCATATATTTTATGAAATCTAGCACTTACTTTTTTTTTGTTAACATGAACACAACGAAATTTTGTTTATCATTATGCTTTATGGTCTCGCATTTTGTAAAGTGCGGTAGCATCTAAACGTCCTTTGCGATTGAGCTGAAAACTTATACATGTCATAGATCACCGTTGCATGAACTGTATGAATTTTGGTGAATCTACACGTTTCAAGGTCTCCATTTTTAACACTTTCCATTAAAGTTGAAAAATGTATACAACTTCGGTTTGTATGTCTCTTCGTTCTTTAAGTTCCGTAAATTTTCATGGAACTTCTTGAAAATGATATGTGTTATTAAAATTTAGTATCGGATGTTCCCTACTGAAAATGGAGGTAAGTAAAATCACCAGTTTGTGTGCAGGGGCACTCGGATGATTTCCAACATATTGTTTTTATGAGAGGTACTATAGAGAAATATACCTATATATTTGAGAGTACTATGAACCATATTTTTCTGACTTTGTTTTGTAAAAAAAAATCGTAATAAAATTGATATTTATTATTCATGTACACACAAAGAAAATGCTTTCTATAGAATGTAATTTGATTAGCATAAAGATTTACAGAATCATACAAAAATATTTAATTACATTAGTCTAAAATTGGGAATTGAAAGAACTACATGTTTATTTGTATTGTTAGAAAGTATTAAAAATGATGAATATATAAAAGTGATAACGATTTAACCCATTTGTCTGTTTTTGTTTTCGCATGACAGCCCGTCTATCTGACTATCCATCTTTCCTCGTCTAGCGTCCAAACATATTTCCAGAATTTTTTCAAAATGATATACAGTAGAGCCGTAGTTATATGAGCCCCGATTGATGGAGATCCAGGTTCACTGAGGCAGTCCCGAGGTGGCATAACCAATAAAGCCCTGTTTTCGTGGCTAACTGCGCAGCTGGTCAACTCGCAAGCGCCACGTCAACATCATGCAGACCTCAGTTGTGTCAGTATCACAGTTCTTTTAAATTTGTTTCAACTGTTTACGTTTACGTTATGAGTACTTAACATAAATAATTATAGAGGCTGATGAAAGTGAAAGTGAAATTGACAATAAAGGCATTGAAATGGATAGCTCTAAAATCAGTTACAATGGAGGATGAAAAGGAGAAGAGTGTAAAAAAAAAAAAAAGTTATCGAGTAGTGTTGAAATATTTTGTGACTTTTTTATTCAAAGTACACCAATAAATTTTAAACGCAACGGTTGCCTAAACCCTTCGAAAATTAATCGTCTGTTATATATATCAAATATCACGTCTTAAAATTATTGGCTGTTATTGGAAAAAAAAGTCGCAAAATGTGGCCCGCACTGCTATCGATTACCTCGATCAGTTGCCAGAGGCAACTTCAACAAACTTTTTATTGTTACAACGATTGCGTGAAATGGCGAAAAAAAAATAAGAGAGTTGTGTTTAACACAAGACACTTAAAGATTTTTTCAAGAGGTAACTTTTTAACTTTGACAAATTTTACTATGCAGTACTGTATTTTATAATTTATGTACGATTGTAATGTATTACATTTTAAACTAACTACATTTAAATATGTAATAGACGTATTCTTTATATTATTTTCATTATATATAGACTATATAATTTTCATTCATTTTAAATTTTACAGCGTGTTTCCTTTTCGGTTTACGCTAGAGTCCGTATTATCCGAGTTTTTGATTATCAGAGGTACACTCGGCCCATATTTCTTCGGATAAACAAGGCTCTACTATATGCTATTCAAGTTTACTATCGCATGTTCATTATTTAAAATGATATAAATAGTACAATTGGTTTGTGTAAAGGACATCCAAAAGAATGTCAGTGCTTTGCGATTAATGGGAGACTTTCGTGTAAATCATGTTTATATAACTTTGCACTGCACAAATCATAATGAAATTAAAATTTATTATCCGTATGCTACAGGAAATGTTTTTTATATAATAGGGTACAGGGTGATTATAATTAAAGTTACGATTTCAAAATTCTATAATTGTAAAACTACCCATCAGAGCGATTTGATATTTTACCACAGCAATCGTGAGGCAATAAAATTTTGTTTGGGGGAGAAAAAAAAAATAGTTCCACGTGTTCCTATAGATGGTGATGTCATGGTAATGTCAGGGGAAACGCCTAAATGGACTCATTAAACACAGGAATGTAGAGGGAATGTAGCAGGAAAGAATAGACTTCAAGGTACGAACGTACATGCATACGTACATAAATTATAAAATACAGTACTACAGAGTAAAATTTGTCAAAGTTTGTTAATAGCGTAATACAATACATACGTACATAAATTATGAAATACAGTACTAATTTTGTTTTAGCAAAAAGCCAAGAATACGTATTTACAGAGGAAACAGTCACAGTATAAAGAGAAAAAGAGGAGCTTCATGAAACAAATTCTTTATGGATAATTAACGGCACATTTTGGAACTACTGTTTATTCTTTTGCCAAGCAAAATTTCATTGCCTCACGATTGTTCTGGTATAATATCAAATCGCTCTGATGGGCAGTTTTAAAATCGTAGCTTTAATTATAATCACCCTGTATATTTAGTATTAATATTTAGAGATAAACACTAAAATATAAAGATACACTAAGAGGTACTATTGGAAAATAATGGAATTGCGTTTCTATTTATGTTAAACATTTTTAACAGCTCCCAGCAATGTTTAAGAGTGTTTATAAATACCATTAGTCTATCTTTTCGTATTTCTGTCTTTCTAGCTGTCCGTCGTGTGATCACGTAGGCAATGTATTTGAAAGTTACAAGATGAAATGATTACTTACATTTGGAAAGTGTCAATAATCTATAAGAACAGTATGATTTTCTTTTCTCTTTAATAATATCAAGATGTTAAAACCATTTCCTTTAACAAAAACATAAATTAATAGAATTTTAAGTATTAAAGAATATTATAAATAATATGTTTAAAACATAACCTCTTTACAGAAACAAATATTTACAGAAACGTTTTGAGATAAAATAAAAAAAAAATTCTTAATTTAATTGAGTGAAAAAAAAACTTTATTTGACATTATTACACTAATATTATAGATACGAAAATACAAAATGAAAAAAAAAAAAAATCTGGAGTGACTCTACTCGACTTTCTGAACATTGAGTCATTAACAGTTTTGTAGATAAAGTAAAGAAAGAGGAGTTGTTAAACAAACAAAAGAGAGAAAGCTATAATTGAGTGTTTGAGTATTTTTCTCCCTATAGTACACGATATTTTATTTAACGCTACTGAACTTTGAGCCCATAGATCATAATGATAAAGAATTTTTCGTTGTGTCCCTGTAAAAACCTATAAACGTTAGATTCACCAAAATGCTTATAGTTAGTGCAACAGTGATTTATAATATTCATATAAATTTTCAGCTCAATTGAAAAAGGAGTCTAGATGCTATCGCACTTTTAAAAATTTGGTCCCATAGGCCAATGAATTGTTCTTTGTGTCCCTGTAAAAAAAACTGTAAGTGCTAAATTCACCAAAATCTATACAGTTCGTGCAACTGTGACCTATAATATGTGTACAAATTTTTTGCTCAAATTAATAAAGCTTTTAGACTCTATCGCACTTTTAAATATTTGGTCCCATAGGGCATAATGATAAAGAATTTTTCCTGGTGTCTCTGTAAAATAACTATAAGTACTAGATTCACCAAACTCAATAGGGTTCATACTAGGGTGACTTACAATATGCGTACCAACTTTTAGCTTATTCGAACAAAGCGTTTAGAAGCTAGCATGTTCACTCACAGACATACACACACATACATACATCATCGTATAAATAGTGAAAACGGACTCAGGTGACCTCGAAACGTATAGAAACATCAAAATCTCAAATTCGGATTGTTGACATGATTACAATACTTTCCTCACTATAGTGTTCGGATAGTAATATATATATTGGGTGAGTTCGAAAGTTCTACCCGTTTTTGGATATGCAAATTTGCAATGGAATTGACGCCACACATGACATTGTAATGACACAAATCGTCGGCCAATAAAACGTGTGGATGCCTCGCATATAAATGCATCGTGTCTCACAAAGTTAATCATTAAAAAAAAATACCAGAGGGTTTAACATGGAAAGCGAGAAAGAGCATATAAGACGTTGTACGAGTTCGATAAAAAGAGCACGTCAGCCGCAGCATATCGCAATGTTTGTCAAGTTTGTAGGGAGGATGCAATGGACGAAAACACATCTCGCCGATGGTTTCGTAAATATAGGGAAGGAGATAGAAAATCATGCTAGGAGTGGACGGCCTTCACACGTTGTAGACAACGATATTTACCAAGCCATAAGAAACAACCCAAAATCAACCATGTGAAAATTAGCAGATACCTTCAACGTAGAGCGGGCAACGGTCGAGAGACGTTTGGTTAAGTTGGGTTTTACGACAAAGTTGGACCGTTGGGTTGACCTGACAGCTAATCAATGCGATGACTGACTCGCCACCTGTGTTACCTTGCTTTCCCGGTACAAAAATTATCCATTCTTGACACGAATTGTGACAGGAGATGAGAAGTGGGTTATGTGCCGTAAATCGTCCTACGACGCTTTACGGTACATAACATCAGTCAGTCCGATCAGTCTGCTGATCCGCCTGCATCGACTTCGAATGCTGAACTTCATCCCAAGAAGGTGTTGTTTAGTGTGTGGTGGGATGTGCAGGGAATAATTCACTAGGATGTCCTGCTACGCAACCAAACAACCAATGCTGCCTTCTGCTGTCTACAGTTAGACAGGCTGCATTCAAATTCTGTAGCAAAGCGGCCAGGTCTCATCAATCGTCACGGTGTTATCTTTCATCACGATAACGCTAGGCCACATGCTACTGTCATCACTTGTCAAAAATTACTGGGCTTCGGTTGAGAGGTCTTAGCCCACCCTTCCTATTCTCCTGACTTGGCACCAACTGAACTTGGCACCTATTTCGTGCGTTGAACAATTCCTTCAGTCAGAAAATCTTTGATGAACTTGATGCGGTGAAAACTGCTATCCAAGACTTTTTTGACTGGAAATCGCCGGAATTTTACCAGCGCATGGTTTATCTCCTACCAGAAAGATGGCAAGAGGTCATAGATAGCAATGGGGATTATACACAATAATAGTTACTGTTCATTTTGTGTTTATGTGCTCTTCTTTATGGGTAATAAAAACGGGTAGAACATTTGCACTCACCCAATATAAAATATAAATGTATATGATTCAAGTTTATTTAATGATAATTTATTTTATTTTAACTTATTTAAATAATGTGAGACTTCATTTACTGAGTAAAAGATTCAAATAAGTTTTTCTATAAAGTTTCTGCGTATTATTTTCTGTTTCATCAATTTTGTGTTGAGTTAGAGGTGACATTATTTTAAACGTATGCTGTTTATCACAAATTTTTCATTTGTCGAAATAAATTTCATGTTTTATTTTTTTATTTATTTTTTAATAAATACATTTAAATACGGCAATATTAATATCATATTTGAAAATTTTGTACAATTTAACACCAAACAGAATATTGGTTTAATCCACACACATAATACCAAACCCCACATAATACCAATGGTTACATAATACCAAACAGAATATGTTGGTTTAATCATTCTAAACGACGTTGACATTTTAATAAATTTTTCTTATTTTCTAACCAACAGAAAATTCCATAATAATAACTGTTGTTTATGTCATTTTGAAGTTTTATAATAAATGAAGCTATATAGATAAACAAATAAGCACATATTTGTTGACAAAGAAAAAATATGTCAAAGTCATATTTCTGTCTTACTTTATCGAAAAGAATTTTGTAATATAATGAAATGAATTACCTCTACATGAAGATTCAAAGTTAGAAGTGAAATAACTGAAATGGATTTATGTGTATGTTTCAATAATTAGCATTTGGTAGTATTACTTTTTAAGCCTTTATTTTTTCATAACTTATTTTTTTATTGTTTTTTTAAACTTCTAAATCTCTTTCAAAAATTTCTATTAGACACATAGCTAATCCTAAATATGTAAAAAGGAATATATATATCATTTTGAATTTTCAGAAAAAAAAAAATGGTTTGAAACATCTATAAGTTACCCTCATCAAATTCAAACACTATTTAATAAAACAACTTTGTAAGTAAACATTATAAACTGAAAAATCTCGCAAAAGTTGCTCCAAATCAAAATAGTAGTCCAGCTCTTCATTGAGGGGGAAAAAATAGACTGAAGTGTTTCAGCAAACACGCGCCGACTAACAAATTTCAAGTGACTTCTGCTTTTGGCTTCTTTTGAAGCATCATTTGTTAAATTTTTGAGTACTTCTGCCATCTATCAAACACAAAAGGAAAAAAAAATTGAAAAAAACATTAAAACATGAATATATATATATATATATATATATTAAAGAACTGCTGCATAAAAACTGTGAAATGGCGTCAAATGTTTCATAGCGCTTCGAAACCAATGAACTTTAGAACTTTAAAGGGTTAAAAACGTATACCATTTATTGATATCTGATGTGCTTACATTGTAAAATTCTGTACAAATATTTGCAGAAGGTTATAATACTATTTGTTCGTAAAAGTAATGCCTACTCACTGTGATGCGATTTTACAGTAAAATATGTTTCATTTGCCGTAACTTTTACTCGTGCTCACTGTAGATAAAGAAGCACATGTCATAAAAAATCAAAAAGTAACAAAAAAAAAAAAAAAAAAAAAAAAAAAAAAAGAAAGAAAAAGAAAGAAAGAAAGAAAAGAAAAAGAAACTTTTGAGAAAAAAAAAGCCTAATTATTTATTTGGCATACCTTTAAATTTCGTCTCTGATACTTATGCTAATTATACATTCAATAAACACATGGAATGTCACGTCACAGTTATCTGATCGTTAATTAAATTGCAAGAACGTATTAAATTAACAATGTTGTTGAGATGGTCCCGCTAGCAGTCGAGAAGTTCTGATCCCGAAGCTCATGGACATGTTGTGCAGGGTTCGAATCAAATTTGAGCTCCTAGCATGTGATATTTTCAGTAGTTTTCTCCGAAACTTGCGTAAACAAGGGCTATACCTCTGACAACGATACCCACTGAAAGTCCTTCTCGTAGTCTTAGAAATCTAGCGAACTCAATTGAACTTAATCAAATAAAAAGACACATCTTTTTTATAAGATTGTATCTTTCTAATATTTAAAAACTATTAATATTAAAATTAATAAAACTTTGTCACACAGACAAAACATTTCGAAAATGAATATTTTTAATGAATAATCGATATAATATTTCTCTAACGTGGACCAGTTTCAATTATTTTTTGGCGAAACGATACGATACGCGAGGATAAAAAAAATAATATTTATACATGAACAATATTTAAACACGCGGACTTAGCTCAATGGACTAATAAGAAAAAATGACGACATTTGTCTGATGAAATTATTTTACGAAAAAAAATGTATTTTTAACAGTATTTCTTCAGAATCTTTGCAAGCGTCATTTTAAACCTAGCAATATTTTAACGATATATATACAGAATATGAACTTTTGTGTCATAAATTGACTAAAAAACCCAATCATAAAAAAATATAACCAAAATAGGAATTATTTTATTTTATTTTATCTATTTATTTGCTCAATGGACTAATAAGAAAAAATGACGACATTTGTCTGATGAAATTATTTTACGAAAAAAAATGTATTTTTAACAGTATTTTTTCAGAATCTTTGCAAGCGTCATTTTAAACCTAGCAATATTTTAACGATATATATACAGAATATGAACTTTTGTGTCATAAATTGACTAAAAAACCCAATCATAAAAAAATATAACCAAAATAGGAATTATTTTATTTTATTTTATCTATTTATTTGCTCAATGGACTAATAAGAAAAAATGACGACATTTGTCTGATGAAATTATTTTACGAAAAAAAATGTATTTTTAACAGTATTTTTTCAGAATCTTTGCAAGCGTCATTTTAAACCTAGCAATATTTTAACGATATATATACAGAATATGAACTTTTGTGTCATAAATTGACTAAAAAACCCAATCATAAAAAAATATAACCAAAATAGGAATTATTTTATTTTATTTTATCTATTTATTTGCTCAATGGACTAATAAGAAAAAATGACGACATTTGTCTGATGAAATTATTTTACGAAAAAAAATGTATTTTTAACAGTATTTTTTCAGAATCTTTGCAAGCGTCATTTTAAACCTAGCAATATTTTAACGATATATATACAGAATATGAACTTTTGTGTCATAAATTGACTAAAAAACCCAATCATAAAAAAATATAACCAAAATAGGAATTATTTTATTTTATTTTATCTATTTATTTGCTCAATGGACTAATAAGAAAAAATGACGACATTTGTCTGATGAAATTATTTTACGAAAAAAAATGTATTTTTAACAGTATTTTTTCAGAATCTTTGCAAGCGTCATTTTAAACCTAGCAATATTTTAACGATATATATACAGAATATGAACTTTTGTGTCATAAATTGACTAAAAAACCCAATCATAAAAAAATATAACCAAAATAGGAATTATTTTATTTTATTTTATCTATTTATTTGCTCAATGGACTAATAAGAAAAAATGACGACATTTGTCTGATGAAATTATTTTACGAAAAAAAATGTATTTTTAACAGTATTTTTTTCAGAATCTTTGCAAGCGTCATTTTAAACCTAGCAATATTTTAACGATATATATACAGAATATGAACTTTTGTGTCATAAATTGACTAAAAAACCCAATCATAAAAAAATATAACCAAAATAGGAATTATTTTATTTTATTTTATCTATTTATTTGCTCAATGGACTAATAAGAAAAAATGACGACATTTGTCTGATGAAATTATTTTACGAAAAAAAATGTATTTTTAACAGTATTTTTTCAGAATCTTTGCAAGCGTCATTTTAAACCTAGCAATATTTTAACGATATATATACAGAATATGAACTTTTGTGTCATAAATTGACTAAAAAACCCAATCATAAAAAAATATAACCAAAATAGGAATTATTTTATTTTATTTTATTTATTTATTTAAAAAATAAAAAAATAAAATAAAATAAAAAATTAATGAAAAGTCATCGCCAGCATAACGACAAAAATTTAAAAGGCGTCGTGTGAGTCCTATTTTAAAATTGTACTGTCTGTGGAAGTATGAATATTGGGTCGTGAACCATGATTTTGAATTTTATTTGGAAACCTTCCTTTGAATGATTTTGGCTTCACTATTGTACAATATTAATTTGGTTTTATTAATAATTTTGCTTCTAGTAAATAAAAAATTTTAAATAGGTGGTGAAATTGGTATAACATTTATGAGTTTCAAATTTTAAACTTAAATAAGAAAAGAAATAAAATGCGAATATTTCGCACGGGTTTGCTAGAATTTTAATAATTTATTAAGCATTAAAAATACTTTAATTGTAGCTTAATTAATATATATATATATATTATTTTAATTATTTATCTTTGGACATAATTTAAATATATATCCTCAATTAGAAAAAAAAAAGAATGAATGAAAGAAAAAGGAAAAAGTTAAAACATTTAATTTTTTTTGTATTAAATCAGATAAAATTTATAGCAAAACAAAATATATTTTAAGATTAAAAATTCCTTCGTCTTATATCCATGTTCAAACCTGAACTGTTTTTCGGTGTGTTTTATCTAGCACAAATGGTGTGTTTTTCAATAAACTTAATAAAGCAAGTAATAAAGATAATGATAATATATGTAATAAAAATTTCCTTCTGTCGTTTATAAGTTTCCAATAATGAGAAACATAATAGATAATATTTGACTTAATATAAATGAATTTGGCATATGTTGCTTTGAAGAAGTAGCATATTGAAAAAATATTATAATTAGAGATAATGATCATAAAGAAAACATTTATCTTTTATCATTATCGTGCTAAGAGATGAATAGCACAGATAATTCTGCGACAAAATAGATGTTAATAAAGTATCCATTAAAATAGGATATAAAACTGACAATTAAATAAAATTTGCTATGAATCGAAATTTAAGCATTTAATTAATGTATTCACAGATATGTAAAAATATATATGTGTGTGTGTGAGAGAGAGAGAACACGTAAATGCATATTCGTAACTATATATAAATTATTATTATTATTTTAAATAAATAATTATAAAAAACTTCTAATAATATTATCAACAACTGTGTGTTTGCATATATATATATGTTATTTAAATGAGGTAGAAATGTTCTTGTTTTTTTTTTTTTTTTTTTTTTTTTTTTGTTTCTAGTTGGCCTTAAACACTTTTTGGAAAAATATAGAACATGCTGAACACGTGACGAATTAACGAGAAAATCCTAATACTGGTATTGGGTTTGTCGCGTCACTTCGGAGCGTGTTAACATTTCTCCAGAGAGCTTCTATTTTCCTAAAAAGTGTTTACGCCAGTGGTCCCCAACCTCATTTTTGAAAGAAGCCAAATGTCAACAGTACAACGATTAAAATACCTTTTGAGAGCCAAACATTTTAAACCTAATTTTTATTGGCTCATTCATTCTTATTATCATAATTAGAGTATTCCTAAGTCGACATTTGCTAAAATCTCAAGGGGCGAAAAATTTGCGTGTGGCTCGCGAGCCGCAGGTTGCCAACCACTGGTTTAGGCTAAATAAATAAATAAATATATAAAGAGTATGCGTATTGGATTATAAAAATAAATAAATAAAATAAAGAATAAATAAATAAATACAAAAATAAAAACAAAACAAAATTTCCCCTCATTAGAGGGACACCCTAATATATGAGAACATTTTTTGGATCCTACTTTTCCGTAAAGGTTTAGTCACGAGTAAAATTAGGAGACCAAACACAAATTGAAGAAAAACAAAAATTCTATGAATTACTGAAGTGTCGTAAAAGTATTTGCAAAATTATTATTATTATTATTATTATTTTTTTTTATTAACAAGAATTTTTCCTTATGTCCGTCGACAAAAATTTATAAAATTCGAAAAAATGTTGACAAAATATCTGAGAAACATTATGAGACATAAAATGCATACATTTAATTTTTGATGAGATATGAGTATTTTTAGCAAATGATTTTTACTGCGAATCCAGAAAAGATAACACTTTCTTATTACATTTTTATTGAATAATTTGGCATCTATATATAAAGAATGACTTAATCAAACATTTATTTAAATAGAGTGTAAATAGTATTTATTTGAATAAAATGACATTTTCGCGGAAAAAGCAGCATTCTTGAAGTCTAGGACTAGAATTGATAAAATTTCATTTTAGTAATGTTAAATTATTTAAGAGGAAAGACTACTTTAAAAAATAAGAAAATGAAGAACATTTTCGATCAAATTTTAGAATAAAAAAATAAAAAATAAAATAAATGCATGTATTCTTTTTTTTTTTTTTTTTGTTAAATAGTATGACATTACTCTGTTGACTGTAAATATTATTTTGGTTTACTACATAATAGAAAAAGATTTTTTACTGCAGATTATTTCCTAAAAAAAGGGAAGGGTGCTTTTTCACTGCGCGCATGATATTTCCAAAAGTATTTGAAATATGAACTTTTTGACATAATGAACTAATGATAAGAAGTTCTGTTTAACAGGGAAAAAAAATATGATCGTGTAAATATATAAATTTTAATGATAATTTCACATTTCAAATTTAATTATTAATTAAACTGCATATTATAAAAATAATTGAAACCTTTTATTTCAGATTCTTAACTTGAATGTTTTGTTTCCTTCAATGTAAAAATTAAAAAGATAAAGGATTTTGTAATTGAGATATCCTGTGCGCAGTGTGAAAACACCCTTGAATAATAATAATAATAAAATAATGATAATAATCTGCAATAAAGATAATTTTCTATTTTAAAATAAACCAAAATAATATTTTTAATCAATAGAGTAATGACATACTAGTTAACACACACACAAGAAAAAAAAATGTACATGCATTCATTATTTTTTAAAACTTCTGAAAGTTGATAAAAAAAATTCTTCACATTCTTATTTTTAAAAGTAGTTTGTCCGCTTAAAATAGCGAAAAACTGATATATCTTACTTTGCCTTACTAATATATATTATTTATGAAGAATAATACGGATATTTCTGCTCTTTTTCTTTTTTTTTCTTTTTTTCCAAGGTAATGTAATGTGAATGAATTTACACATGCCATGTCCTAATGCATATAATTATCTGAAGAAAACTGAATGAAACTAATATTTGTTTTAAAATTTTTCTGTAAATCGAACATTACTAAAAATTGTGTGCTTAATTTTCATATTATTTTTCAAGAATACTGATAAATATTCGCTTGCGTTAGGATCCGCTTTACAAACATAAGAACTCTTGGGTTAAAATACTCAAACTCTTCATTACGATTTTCCCTTTAGTTTATTTACTGAAATATTCAATTTCAAATGTATCGAAACTCCTAGTAAATACTAATTATTCGAAAAGTCGAGTGGAATCACTCCAGATTTATTTTTTTTTTTAAATTACCGAAAGTGTTAATTTTTTTTTTAAATTTGATAATAGATTCAATAATATTAACTCAATAATATTAACAATAATAATATAACTGTTCAATAATATTAACTTTTATTGAAATACTTATTATTATTCTTTGGAAGTCACGAATTTATGAAATTTTTTTCATTTATTACTCTTTTCTTGTATAGGCTAAACTAAAAGAAATCTTGAAATTCTTTTAGAGAAGAACTTCCGTATGCCACTTATGAACAACTTTCTAATTCTTCTTTAACCAACCCTCTTTCGTCATAATTTTAATTTTTAAAAATATCTTTATTATACAGTTTATTTCTAAGCAAAAGTTTCTTGAAATTGTCTTTGTGAAGGTGTTTCTGCACATAGATTATTTTTACTTACATTTTCAAATAAATTTAATAATTAAATTCTAACATTTTCAATATGTAAAATTTCTATTAAAATAGCTAACGAAATCTTAAATTATCTTTTGTACTTAAACACATTTGTCTCTATGTAAGTAAATATCTTTATTTTAAAAATGTTTTATCTGTTAATCTATTAAATAAATCTTTCGAAAATCAAAACGTATTTCTTGAAAATAATAATTTATTTCTTGTATTCTAAATGCATTTTTATTAAATTAACCCTTTCCCGTGCCATTTACCTCGGCAAAACTCGGGTTCAAGTGTTATGGGTCAACGCCTGGTAAACAAGCCAGTAATTTCGCGCTCTGTTATTGCTCATTTACTCTGAGTCAGATGACTGTCACCCCTATTTTGGCACCGGACTCGTTGAGTTAGCACTTGCGCAGATGCTTACATGATTTCATGAAATGTGGTAGAAGAAAAATGTTCAAGAGCCCGGCTCGGGATGTTTATGTTTGGCCCGGCTTTCTGTTTATGAGCCTGGCTCGAGGTGTTTATGTTTGGGACAAAATCTTCATCACAGTCAGACTCGTTAGAGTACGGGAAGGGGTTAACGCTCTTTCAGATTTCTATTCTTACAAAGCTAAATCGTTTTATAAAATAAAATAAAAATATTTTTTCCATGTATTAACCCTTGCTTGTCCATAAATAACATTTCATTCTTTTAAATTGCGTAAGTCTATTTATTATAGCTAAATTGAGCAATAATATCTGTTGAAATATGATTAAATGGAAATTTACATTTCTTAAATGACAGGATGTTGTAATAATTCACAGTCTTTTTGTCTCTCCATCCGCAGACGATTTTTTTGGGTCGAAGAGTTGACATGGATGTTTGGCGTTAATTCTATAACTGACTTTCTAAAATCAAAATATTTATATTAATTTATTCGAGAGACAATGGAATCTGTTTGGCTATAAATTGGGCTCTATTTCCGGAAAACTTGGCGTTAGGTAATTCGACAGTTGGATCGTGGTTTCGAGATAGCGAACCACACACTTCGCTCCTAATCTACTGATCTAAGTATACGACATCAAAATGCCGCCTCTCTCTTCCAATGATTGCTGTACAGCGTCTGAAGGTATTGGAGATGATACTTAGTGTAGCAATTATATTATATTATAAAATAACTTACCTAGCTGAGATAATATGGTTGAAATAAAGTGCTGTAATACTAAAGGATTGTCGTTTTCTTCACGGCTTGTTTATCTAATGTTCTTGGTGTTAGGGTGCGGACTCCATTGCTTAGTTTAAGATCTTATATCAAGATATTTCATCATAAACTGTATTATAGTCTTCTTTAACTGTTTGGCAAAATGCTACTCTATTTTGCTTTTGATAGCATCTAAGCTTTGGTTAAACTATTTTCCATACATAACTAATCAATAGATGGTAAATATTTAAGGAAATAAAATAATTTACGTCTTGTCATAGTAGTTGTTAAATTTAATAAATATTATAATATGTTTTATTAAAATTTAAAAATATGTACTATATAGGAGAACCCGGGTACAGGGGTGGAATTAATTTTCGGTGGCGAGCAGGTGCTTACTACGAGCTGTAATAAGTAAAGCTGAGATAAAATTTAACTGTACAATTACGGTAGCCAAGTTAGTCAGATTTCTTAAGTGATCGTGCTCGTGGCCCATTAAATGGCACTGAAAAACCCAGACCATCTTTCTGCTACAATACTCCATTGTGCCCCTTGTTTCCTTGTAACTTTTTTATTAAAGGATCAAAACAGTAAGGCATAAAAATAACTAAAGAATAAAACTCTGATTTGGATACAAAGTGGTTATAATTAGAATGCAGTATAAACAACATCCATCCGTTAAAATCGATGAGCGTATAGCCAATAAATTAGATATATGTACAATACACGAGTTGCTCTCAAGGATTAAAAACAAAAATTCAATATATTAAACAACCTCTAATGCAAATTAAATAAAACTGCAGGTAAATAAAGATACACTTTGTTTCTGATAAAATGGAGTAGAAGGCTGATTTTTACCAACTATGTGAAAGACACCAGAGCCGGGAATCGAACCCGGGTATTTGCTCTAACAATTAAGCTGCCCTGCTGATAACCAGCACGGCACTTCTCACATAATATACGTTGGCAAGGTCACCGAGTCTGCATTAAAGCAACTTTATCAAGTGACAAATTTGAAAATGGCAGTTCGACTCCTGGCTCTGGTATTTTTCATATAGTTGTTAAAAATCAGCCTTCTACTCTATTCTATCAGAAATTAATTTCCAAGTTGATGAATAAAATTTTTGAGTTAAAGATACAATTTACCTATTTTTATACTATAAAATAAAATTATTTTTTTTTTTCTTTAAATGTCACGTAAAAGCTACAACCCAAAATTTTTAATATTGTGCCTAAATTCAAAATGTCTAAAAAATATTTTTAAATTAGATTTAAATTATTTATTTATGATGGAAGACATGCTTCGATTGTATTTAGTGTATTTTTCGTATATCAAAGTTATTTTTCAATTTATAGCGTACGTATAGAAGTTGGCCATTCTTTTTCATGATTTGCCAAGGCCTATATATATATATATGCTATAAAAAATTAAATTTTCATTGGAAAACAATTTATATGAGTTTATCCTAAACTTATAAACCTTTACTCATAAAAAAAGTTGAAGCAAAATTTACATAAATATTCATATCTTTATTTTACATGAAGTCGCGAAGTTGCACTGCGTAACTTATTTTATTTGTAAGAGAAATTCGTTTCCAGAAACAAATTACAATTTATGAAAGAGTGATTTCTAAATTCAATTCAAAGAACTTACGTTTCTATTTCATAGAATTTAAATGAAAAGGCATCTGAAAACAAGCCTTATACTTTGTAATTTATAGTTATTTTTTGATAGCAAATGTGTAATAAAAATTTTCTGAAAACTATACTTAATAAAAATCGAATGTTTATTATTTATTTATTTATTTATTTATTTATTTTTTATGCATATCATAGAATAAATAAATTTGCTCGCATATGTTTAATCTTATTTTCAAAGATATCAATAAAAACATATTTCAAAATGAAATTACTTTATTTGAAAAGAAAGTATTATTTTATTAAAAAATTTAAATGTTATATATTGTATAATTTTCCTATAAAAGCACAAAAATATTACTTTTTGAGATTTATTGCAATACTTTTTTCTGACATTTTATCTAACTATTCATAGTATTTCTTTCATATAACGATATTTAATATAAAATCACTTACAAACGAATATTATGAATTATTTAATATGTAAAAGGCTTTTTACTACACTGTATTCATGTAAAAAAAAAAAAAAAAAAATCAGTTTTAAAAATGGCAACCAGTTGCCTTTTATTGAAACTGGATGATTCATTTTACACCAGATTTGTTTATATATATATATTTGTGTGTGTGTGTGTGTGTGTGTGTGTGTGTGTGTGTGTGCGCGTGTAAAAATATTTATGTTATAAGGAACTATATATTGTTTTCAGACTTATGTACGACATGTTAACATAAACAAAATAATTTATAAATTATACGCCGTATACGTATTTACACCATAATAATCTCTTTAAAATGAGTTTCAAAAACAACAACAACAACAAACTTTTCTCTACTTTATTATTATTATTATTATTATTATTATAAAAAACATAAATAAAAAATAAAAAAAAAAAAAAAAAAAAAAAAAAAAATTAGATTTGGTTAGAAGCATTTTGTTGTTTATTGATTGTTCAAATGTTAAATCAATTTTCTTATTTAATTTTTTTTTACAAGATAAACGATAGAAAACTTCTCAATCATTCCATTTTTAAATATTTATCGTGAATTACTTTTAAAAAATTCCGGTATTACATTTTGCTTAATTTATGTTATAAGCATTTGAAATTTTGACCGCACATTTCTGATATTAACAGAAGACTTGGTTTATTTTAAATACATGAGGATTCGTGAGCTGAATAGGATCAAAATTTTCCAGTTTTGTATTATAATAACACAAATTTCTATGAAAACTTGGCGTTAATTGTTATCTAGATGATAATTTGGCAGATATCATTTAAGGTGCCTGCCTACCTTTAAAACGCAATTTTCGGTCTGAACTCCGATTTTCTAGTTTTGGGTTAGTATTAAAGCCTGACATTTTAGCTTTCTAAATCAGTTTGAATTTTCTTTTTATCTTACTTAGAACTTCAGTTACAGGCATTTTAATATTAGTCACACGCCAGTTTTTGAAACCGGAAGTGACGGGAAATGACTCGTAAATGTTTGTTTACATAAATGTTTTACTCAATATAAGCATCAAAAATTGTTCTTGAATGTAAAAGGAATTTAAAAAAGAAAATAAAAATTTTTAAATAAATCAGGAACTTATTAAAGTTATTTTTCGTTTAATAGGTAAAATCTTGTTTTTAAATTTTTTTTCTGCTTTTTCTCAAAAGGAGATTTTTAACATTTTGCTTTATCTCAAAACATCATAACTCCAAAAGTTATAATTGAACGTTGTGAAACTTTGACAAAATACTCTAGAGGAGTTGTTTTAGGGATTGAACTACGACAATGAATCTAGCTAAATTATTTTTTTGTTATTTTTTGTCGATAGTATTTTTGAACTGCCATGTATATTCATGATTTTTTCAGCATGTAAAAATGTTATCTTCTCAAAAATATTAAATAACAGGGTTATAGATTTGAGAGAAGTTCACTTCCTTAAGAACTTTTCAATAATTTAAATAAAATTTACAGAATAAAAATACCTTTATTTAAATTTGACTTATGTTGTTTTGTACAAGTGCTTTTTTTTTGCAAATTTTATGCATATTTGGAGCCTAAATTTAGGAATATTTTAAAATTTGCATTTTTTTTCAGGTCATTCACTGTTTTTTTCTATATTCCATCACATAAAGCACATAAATAGGCAATTTTTCATTATTAAGAAAAATCATATCCGACGGTTGGCAGACACCTTAATTTGTATAAATGTATATAATCTGTGAAAAACCTTTTGAAAAATACATAAAGAATCTTTAAACATCTCTAAGTATATTTCTACTACATTTTCAAGTACATAACCTATTCATTTTCATTCGGAAAAAGAATGATATTAATCTTGAATATTTATTCATGGTATCCATTTCTATGTTCAGCTTTTGCCTCTAAAACTTTCTACATTGCGGTAGGCGATATGTTTCCAATTTGCATGCTGAGCAGAAATATATAGCTTAAGGCTTACCTCCATAACAAAATTTAAATCTTACGAAAAATCTATACTTTTCGAATATTTTAAGACTGCATGTAATATACTCTGTGATTTCTGACCTTTTCCCGAATTCAAATGTAGAAAACGAATTTTTCCAGAATAAAAGATTTAGTATTTTATAATTCAAGCATTTCAAATTCTTAATCCTTTCTCTTAAATTAAAATAAAATATATCCTTCAGTAACTATTTCATGCATTAAATTACTTTCTTAAACACTGTCTTTTAAATTCAGATATTTAAAAAGAGTTTTAAATTGGTTGGTATTTTTTTAAGTAAAGGAAACTGAATCTGTGTTTCATTTACAAAACAACATTTCATGAAAAATTATGTTTTAAGACTAATAGCATTAACAAAATCAAAGCTATACTATAACCATTTATTTGAATCGAGATAGGAGGCACCTAGTTTATCATAAATTCTTAAACATAAAATTTGCCTATACAAATTGTACTTTTTTAAGTCTAAAAAAATATGTTCATGAAAACGACATACAAATATAAATTACTTTATAAATGCAAGACTCTTGCGGACCTGGCTTTTTCTAAGAGCTATTCCAACACTTTTTTTTTAAATGAAAATCTTTTTTATTTATTTATTTTTTTTTTTTTATCACTGTGATTCAAATTTAGTAGTAGATAAAAACTAAAGACATTGCGAACCATGTATATATAATATATATATAGCGAGAGATTTTCACTAAATCCTACATTTTAAAACTCTCAGACATTTACCAAAATATAGAATAAATTTACACTCAGTTCCTGTTTAATGGGAATCACAATGTAATTTTAGATTTAAATTCGACTGAATTGCTACGAAAAAGTTTATTTGTACTATATTTGCTGCGATATATTTTATTATAGAACATAGCAAGCAAATCGTTTTGCTGTATATGTAAAACTCACTCATAAAAAAAAAAAAAAAAAAAAAAAGAACCTCTTAATTTAGTTATATGAAGAACAGTTTATCTCTTAAAAAAATCAATAAATAATTTTATATTAATTATTATTAAAACATTTTTGTTTAAAATTATTTTATTATTTTGTATGAACTACTCAAAAAATATACAACTGCTATACAAAATTCATTTGTATAGTAGAAACTCTGAGATATATATATATATATATATATATATATATTTTTTTGTATCTAAATCGAATTCCATTACCGTAAATACATACACTAATAAATTATATCAGGAACACCTAAAAGACAGAATGCATCCATATTTTAAAGTCAAAAGTCTACTGTATACCAAAATACTTAAAAATTAACATGAAGAAAATCATATGTCAATGCACGGACATATCATAAGAATGTTTGAAAATGAAGCACATTTGAACGAGAAATTTATCAATATCATTTTGAGTAATATATTGTTTCGTTCTGTGCTGTCGGAGCAAAACGAAAAAAAAAATCTACAAAGTGATCGGTAAAATGTAATGCTAATTCTCATGATTCTCACAAAATTTATTCTCGTTGCTTAGAAATAATAATGATTGATTTTTTTTTCATTTGGTTTTTCTTAGAATTATTATGTATGCCCAGATAATTATAATTCTCCTATAGTTACTTCAAAACTGTGACAGTTTGGAGGAGACGAAATAGGAATGCAATATAACCTTTCTAGGAAAGATATTAATTCATAGAAACCGTACAATATTTCATCGCTCATGATTAATTATCAAGAATAGTAATTGCAATGTTGAATGTTAAATTTTCGTCTTACAGACAGGATTAATCAAAAATTCAGTTTATTTTCTGAATACACCCATACGAAAGATGAATAACAAATTTATACAATATAATTGTATGTATTCTGCTTTAAGTCTTCATTGGAAGTAAGTATGAAATGGTGTGCCGAAATATAGAATAATTTCTGAATTATCTGATGTAGCATTTATTCCTCATTAAAAACAGCCAGACTACTAAAAAAACTACTCGTTTAGATTCAACATTACCATAACTAAATCTTAAACACGCAGCACTTAAAAAGTTTTATTTAAAGAAGCGGTTTAAAATTTTAATTTAATAAATTTTAGTGGTAACTGTTCTTTAATTCTAAAATTACATTTTAAAAGTATTCGTGAAATTGAGTTGATAATAGAAAAAATATATCTCATTTGGAGACACTTTTAAAAGAACGTGTAACGTTTTAAATTAATAAATAAAACACTTTAAAACACGTACAAAAGTTTTAAAAACATATATTTAATTAAAAACTACATATTTCTAAGCTTTTCGCCCTGAAAAGCAGGGCATCATCAGGAAATCTACATCGTTTTGTACAGTGTGCAGCTGTGTTACAAATATATATACCATAAATCAGGTTAAAGCTACAGTTACATCGCTACTTTAATACAAAAAATTTTTAGTTCATTGGTTGGAGCCATTCTACATTAACACTGAGGCAACACTTGATTACTGCAACTCGCGTTGGAAAAAATCAGTTTTGGATGGCTATTGGAAAGGCTGGCGTGGTGGTAACATCAAGGTGAAGAAAACTTGTCGAGCAGTTGTAGAGTCATTCTGTTTGAGAAGTCAATGGATGGAAGCTGAAATACTGAACTGGGTTTCAGCTTCCATCCATTGGAAGCTGGTTTTTAATTTAAATAATATTCAAAATACTGAAAAACTGTCAATACAATATCTTCTTTTATCACTAGAAAATAAAGTAGCTGAACTGTTCTCTTAATTTAAGCAAAAACTTACAAAAGGTCACAAAAACATATTTTACAGGAAAGTCAAAAACAAAACTCCTGTTGAGAGTTATTTATCATTTCTACTAATCAGAAAACCCATCAAATGCATGAAAATCAGAAACAATACGTTCTGTTGTCTACCTGACATACAAATGTTTTTTGTATGTCAGGTATGTGGATTTTTGTGTAACGTTCAGCTATCTATACGTGGTATTTATTCATCAAAAATGTAATATTTCTGTGCAGTAAATCACAAGTGTCAAATAGTAGTTAGCAGTCAAGTATCCGACAACCTGGCAGTTTTACGTAGTAACACTAATGTATCGAATAAAAGATATTATTATAATATCAGAAATATGATAAATTTAAAATATTAGATTTAAAGAAACGATATATTATCGATATTATATCGATATTCGTACTCGTTATCTCTCAATGCCATCACTAAATGTTTAAATAAAAACATGATTGTATTGTTAGATACATTTAACTTGCGGTTTTACAAAATCATATTAATTTGCATAAGGTCAATTATCAACAAGAGAGTCAAAAACCGCAATATCTTTATCGTCCCTTCAGATAGAACTACGTGTATGGAAAATTAAGCCTAAAATGATAAACATAAGATATCTATGAAATCAGTTCGACGAAAGTTTTGTATCAGTTCTGTGTCGGCAATGTTAGGACACACATACATTTTGGGCGATTATGTGTCGGAATTATAATCGACGCTCGAAGTTTCATTCTCACTTTCTATTCAGTGGACACTTTCAACATCGTAATGTGATTCGCTGGCATCAAGATGACGGCTGATCCAATGAACGGTGTCTTTTTAAATCAGTATGTCACTTCTGTGTTTGCTAGGATTTGTTCTATTTATACCAAATTAACCAGAAAAGTTTGATAAATTTTGATTATTTATTTATTTATTTATTTTTTCTTTTGATTCATTTAATGCTACACTCCCTTTAAGCAAATATTTAGAAATATCAAAAAATTTAATTTGTTAATTTTATTTTTATGGTACTTTCGATATAAAATCGTTAGGATGGAAGAAAAGGCTAAATCTCTCATTGTCTTATGAAATATATTTGCTTAAACAGAATATAAAAAAGTTCTAAATGTATTTAATATTTGTAGCAAACTGAATTAGACATTGAAGTCATTCTCAGAATTTTTCCTTTTAATATCAAATATACTTTTTCTGAAGCATTTTGTTGAAAATATGACTATCTAATGTAGAATTAGAAAGCAAAATTGTCTAATGTGGAATTATTTACTGTAAATAATCCTCCCAAAATATAATCTAACTATTACGGAATAAAAAAAATATTGTTAGTTAAAATGTGGTATTTACTCTTCCTGTTTTGGCAGGCATAATTGTTCCAGAACGTATAATATCTGTAGGAGCTTGACAGGTGGTTCGATGAAGTATGTGTGGATGTGGGGGAAAATGTTTCCAAATAAGCAGTCTCTATTCGCTAGCAGTTGCAGAATTTAATAATTATTTACACACTTATATATACAAAGATCTATTTGAAGATATAGGGATTTTTCCGCACTCTCATAGTGCATAAAATAATATTACAAACACCTGAGCTAGAGAACGGCAGGCCATATTCCGCCGTCTCTCCAAACCAGCTCACAGTACATCCACTGATGCTTTTCTCTGCATCCTTTTCGCGACCCCTTTAAGGGTTGCAATGACATATATTCTCCTCCATAGGGGATACCATAGGTGTGGGACTCGCCGGCAATACAATATCAATACAAAAATATTTTACAGTTTACTTTATTTTTATTTAAATTATTTGAAATTGAATTGATTTATTGTGTAATTTAATAACTTGAAATAATATTCTATCTAGTGTATTCATATAATTATTAAATAAGTACAGTTGTTCCATGATCATTTAAACGTTGATTAAACATTATAAAATGAAAACGCCCACAAAATTGAGTTTAGGTCTTTATTCAGTCAAAAAATGACTATTGATTATTTGACAATGTTTGTGTATATCATGTATTAATTAAATTTTTGAAACATTTTTGCTTTTTCTTAATAAAAAATATAACTATTTGTATTTTTATTCCACATTCTTTAATGGATATGAAAATTTCAACAAATCACGATTGACTTCATCCGTTGAGTAAAACATACAAAATAGCAAAACTCTTATCGCATTAATTTTTAACAGGTAATTTTACTCTCCCAAGCATATTGTCAATGAATCGAAAATAATTTTAATAATATTCTTGTAGGAACATATATTTGTATGATTCAATAATACATTTGATTAACTGCGATTTTATGAAAGTATTACTTTGGGCATTGTTATATTATTATTCAGTATATATAACATTTGAATAACTACATATCGATTTTTTTACATGTTGTTCACGTATTACTCATTTTTATGCATTATTCCTTTCGTTATATTGCTCTGTTATTTCTATTCTACAATAAAATGAAAACCTGAAACAAACACTGGAATAATCATCACGCCACTTCCCATATGCAGATATCAAGAATATTCAATTAAATTACGGGTAGTCTGCAGAAAGTGTAATTCAATTGAAGATTCGAGAACTAGAAAGCAACATGTACATTTATACTCGCTGCTTGCTTAATCAAGTTAGATCGTAAATTATGAATCCGTGACAAACATCTGTTTAATTTATCTCGTGATTATATGAATATGACGGAAAATGTAAATGGTTTTCATGTCTGCGAGAGAATTAAACCATGAAGTTCACAATTGTTCAGAAAATAAACTCATCGAAATAGGCTAAACTTATCATGAATGTGACAGGTTTATTATTGGTGCTCATTTACTCATGATAGTTTGAATTGATTTCGCTATTTGCACTCATCTGTTGCAAATGTATTTGCTTATCTATTCTGAGAATACAGTCAAGCGTATGTGTATTAGTTTAAACTCAAAAGTTTACTTTTAGCTGCTCTGTTTGTGTTTGATTGCGTTTATCATTAAAAAAAAAAAAAGTATTTATATGAATATGTATATTCTTAAAAATATATTTATATTATATGTTACCAAAGTTTATATAGAATTTTAAGTAAATCAATTCTAAAATAAGATTTTGAAGTTTTGAAGTGGCTGAAATATGGAGATGATGGTTAATGACGGATCATGAATACAAAATCATTCTAGATATTTTTAAGTCAGGTGCACACTGGAATTGGTTCAAAATACCAAAAGACATCATGATGACGACTTTCAGGTGGCCCCCATTTTGTATCATGACAATGGATTAATCTGTTAATAAAGTTATTTGAGATCTTGTAATTTCTTATGGATATATTCAGTATTAAGTACTTTTTTTTTGTAGAGGGATCTGGTAGACGGGTATTTAGAGCGTCGAGCTCGTAATTGGAGGTTTTCGAGTTTTATAGTCGAGACGCCCAAAGACCACCGTGTACATTAATGGTGATTGATGCATTTAAATTCCTTAATGGCTGTAATAACCTCTATTTTCCACAAAAATTATACATATGTGGGTTACCAAAGCAGAGGAGACATCAACGCTGCGAAATATTAAAATTGTGATGCCATGTCTCCGTACCATCTAGGAGTAACTAGCAGACTGTCACCATTTGTCTATTGCAGCGCTCTTGTGCGACTTCAAGCCTACGCACTCGCACGTTTTATATTCGAGTTTTAAATTGCATATTATTTTGCTTCATGAAATGACGTTATTATTAATTTTGACACAAAACGATTGTTGCTGATGTAAGTTACATTAGGTTCATTTAAGTATTCATTAAAGTTCATTTAAGTATTCATTAGGTTCATTTTATTTACTTTCAAAGTTTTTATTCATCATCGTTCCATCGCAGTATTTCGGTATATTTTTCTATTATCAAATTATTTCTGTTATGTTTCCTATTAAACCTTGTTAATAAAATATTTTAATCATAATTATTTCATGAAATATGATGTATTATTATTGCAATGCACGTTTAAAACTCACCTCAGTAGGAGTTGATTAATGGAGTTAATAACCTAATTACAGTGAAAATGTAAGTTTGAAATGAATGATACAAATTTTATAAAATTAGTTACATTTATCCAACATGAATAAATTGTAGTAAACTTTATTATTACTTTAAATAGCTGAATAAAATATCAGTCTTTTTAATCGTTCAAACGTTTATTCAGCATTTATGAACTTTACATTAACTTATAATACATACAATTTGCATGGTTTTTAAATATTAGTACAATTAACATGACTTATAAATGTTAGGAATTCTAGAAGAAAATATTTTAGCAATTTATAAATGGATAAATTCAAACAAAAATTAACGGAAAAATTACTATTTTAGCATATTTCATTTAAGTATCTATATGTGTAAATTAAAAAAAAAAAAAAAAAAATAATAATTTTTAGAACCCCATCATATTATAGATACGGGGAACTTAGGTAATCGTGAAAAATTTCGACCTCGGTTTTTTGACTTTTTTACTCGTTTTCAGGTGTGAGGAATCCGAAAATGACAAAATTTGTATTATGTCTGTCCGTAGGGTGTCTGTTAGTGTGTTAGTCCGTTAGTTTGTTAGTCTGTTTACACGATATCTCACGAACAAATGATCGCAGAGAGGTCAGATCAGTTTTAAAACATTACTTTCGATACTGGCAAGAACCCTATTTATTTCCAACATTCGAATTAAAAACTTCGTAAGTTATTAGATATTTACGATTTTCTTAATATGGGGGGATAGGACAAAAATTCACTTAAACGTGCATTGAATGGAAACTTCTTACTGTAAAAATGTCAGACCAGTTTTAAAGTATCAGTTTTGATGCCGGAAGGAAAATCAGTAACTGTAAATATGATACTTTGAAAATTTCGCAAGTTATTGGAAATTTACGAATTTCTTAACATGGCAGTATGGGGAAAAATTTCACATAAACGTCAATTTTGAGAGCTATTTTCATCGTAAAGATGTCAGACACTTTTGAAATATTATTTAGGACACTGGCATGAATATTGATGACTATGAATTTTCCAATATAAACATTTGGTAAGTTATTGAAAAATTACGAATTTCTTAACATGGCAGAATAGAGCAAAATTTCACATAAACGTCAATCTTGAGGGATATTTTCATCATAAAGATGTCAAACCACTTTCGAAATATTATTTAGGATACTGGCATGAATATCATAGACTATGATTTTTTCAATTTAAAAAATTCGTAAGTTATTTGGAATTTACGATTTACTTAACATGCCAGAATAAGGCAAAACTGAGCATAAACTTCAATTTTGAGGATCATAAATACATTAGACAACTTCAAAATTGCATTTATGATATTGGTTTGAACATGATTGCATACAAATATTCTAATAGGAAAATTTCGTAAATTATTCCTAATTCGATTTTATCAACATAGCGAAATTGTAACTTTTTCATATAAATCTGAATTTTGAGGATTATTGGATTGGAAATAGTAGCATAAAAACTAAACAGCGGAATCGACCCTAATAAAATAAATTAATGATTAGAATAAGATAAATATATCGAAGTGAACGGTGGATATCCTATTAGACGGGGATATCATTCTCTCACTGTATCAAACTTTAGTCAAATTCATTCCCTTTAACATGATTATAATGTGTCTCGAACTAGAAATTTGTGGAAACATACATATGATGGTGAACTGAGCAGAGTCCACCTATTCCAACTAGTTAAATGGCGTAAACGCTTTAATAATTTCATCTTTATATTTAAAATTTTCAATATCTTATCTAATAACATCTGTGACTGCCATAAAATTTTCTTCTATACCATTTGATATAACAAGGCCATCCACATGGTTTTTAAATATTAGTACAATTAACATGACTTATAAATGTTATGAATTCTAGAAGAAAATATTTTAGCAATTTATAAATGAATAAATTCAACCAAAAATTAACAGAAAAATTACTATTTTGGCATATTTCATTTAAAAATCTAAATGTGTAAATAAATAAAAAATAATAATAATAATTTTTAAATGTAAACGCTTTAATAATTTCATATTTATATTAAAAATTGTCAATATCTTATCTAATAACATCTGTGACTGCCATAAATTTTTCTTCTATATTATTTCATATAACAAGGCCATCTACCAGTTAACAGATAGAAAATTTTACTCCTGATAGCTTCTCAGAATAAATATTTTACACTGGCGTTTCGGTACAATTTAAACAAAGAGTTGGTGAGATATAACTATCTGGATATTCGAAGAATGTAAGAAGTAGAAGCACCACTTCTTGGTCAATATATTACTTAATTAAAAATTTATATTCAGTTTTGCATAACATGTATCTTATAATTTGAATTTCATGCGATTATAATCACTAGCCATCCATCTTGATCAATCATAGTAAAAAATTGTAAGAAATGATTCATAGCATTAGCAAGTTTGGTTTGGAAGCATAGCTACCCAGTGATATTGAACAACGTAGCCTTTTAACTAATATAAATCGAAATTAAATTAGAACAGTTTTTTTTATAACCGTCATTTTACATATCATATTTCGTGCGCATATACACTGTAGCTGGGGTATAGAATTTCACCAAATGGGGAAACTAGTACAGCACTGCCATGGGCTCATTGTATATGCCATATTCTAATTAGTATCAATTTATGCCCAGTTCAAACTAATTTATTAAATTCTTAAAATATTATGCATTTTTCTACACTGCATATTTTTTCCCTTAAAATGCATTATACGAAAATTTTTGCATCAAAGACTAATACTTCCTAAAAATGGTCAAATCGTCTTCAGAAACTATCAAAAGTTACAATTTTTTCGAAAGACCGAAGTTCAAAACTTCCCAAATCCAGTACTTTGTTCTTATGTATATAAAACAAAAAGAAAATTTCCTTATACATTAAACGTAGGTTATGTACAAAGTACAACATAATTTAAAAATTTACATTTTGTAACGTCCATTCATACTTATAAGTAACAGTTAAAGTGTATGAAATCCTGCAAAAATTTTAAACACATGTATGATATATAGATTGTTCTTCTTTTACTTTTATTCTTAAATTGTTTGTTTTTATTACAAATCAATTTATCATCACGTCATACATAGTACTGGCATCACAGACACTTTGTTATTTAAAAGTATCTCCTATAATGTAGTCAAGGGAATACCGATATCAACTACAGTTTATTTATATCTAATTATTTTGAGTGAGAATAAATTATGGTACGTGTTTACCAAGAAGATCCTAAATTTCATAACTTCTGTATCTATTTTTATTTCTTTTTCTCATTTAGTAATAATTTAAGGTAAGTATACTTGACTGTACATATATCCAATATCAGAAAAAAGTATATCTGAAACGACCATTTCAAGTGTATGTTTTAATGTATAAACCTTGTAATTATTGTTTTCGAAAATAAGTAAATCTACTGATTTTATGGTGAATTAAAAATATTATAATAAAGAACTTGGAACATGTAAATATCTTTTAAATAAATATAGTTACTTACTAACTGTCGAAACAGCGATGTAGGACCCCTAATTAAGACTCATATAGTTTCTGTGTATGTGTATGCATTTGCCTGTACCGCATTAGCAACGTAAAAATCACCCGATTATCATAAAAATTGGTACGCATGTTATTTATCCAGAGCGAATTAGCTGTCTGTTTTTTAGTGTGTAATTTTTTGTTGTTGTTGTTGTTCATGTACAGGCGTACACCAAAATATTTCTTATTATTACGGTCTATAGACATAATTTGTGTGCACAGCTATAGAGACCAAAAAAATCATCCGATTGATTTTTAAATTGGTACATATTTTTTAAGCTGTACAAACTTGTGTACAGCTGTACAAAGCTGTGTATTTTTTAGTGTGTATTCTGATTATGTATTTTTTACAGGGAAATACCAAACTATTTCTTATCACTGTGCACAGGATTTCATTTAAACACGTTTAAACGAAGTTACATTGTATTCAGCATAATGAAATTAATACCAATTATTAAGATGCCTAAGTCATACTTTCTGTAGAAAAAGGCGTGCATAAACTTAATACTTAATCTACAGGATCATACAAAAGATTTTCTATAAATGATGTCAAATTTGACACAAATATTTGTGAGATTATAGAATTAGTTGTACAGTTTTTATTGGTGTAGGGGATACTTGGGAGTTTTGTCCCATAGGGAGACTTGATTCATGAGGGTTTTTCCTAAGAAAGGGAATTTTCAGGGAAATGTCAGTGACTGTACTGATTGACCAATCATACAACAGCATTTTGCAGGTAACAGCCATTCCAGAATAATCCGTAGTTTTTCTTGCAATTTAGGGTTGATTGATATTGCTTCTTTCAAGTACATTTTGAAGATCTTGGAGTCTGGTAAATTTTCACTTCCAGTTTTGAGGTAAGTCAATTTCAGAAGTATACATGTTTTAGTCACTCTTTTAGCTACAGATTGGTATGTAGTACTTTTATATAACTGTAATACAAGTTGTTATAAAGTTTGGATTAACAAAGCAAAGCTACTTAAGGATACTTGACCCAAACTAACTAGGGAGACTTGAACCAGTAATTAATTTAATGTTCTTTCTTTTATTTAAAGGATTTTTATTTCATGAATAACTAAAATAGCGCAATTTAAGGGTTCAAAAGGGTAAGGTAAGCTCACTTTGTGTTTTGCAAGATTCAGTTGCAAGAAACTACCAATTCTTGTAAACGTAATTAACCCTTTTCTATGATGACGCAATATGGAGACATTTGGGAAAGATTTCCTTCGTGCATCTGTCACTGAACGCCCTTTTGAAGAGGAAGATCGTACTAATTATATTCATGACACATCAAGACCATCGACATCCAGTGCTACTGGTTTAAATTTTGTTGAAGCCAGTTCTTCAGTATTTACTGTAAGGAGTCCACGAAACATAATACCCTACCCTAAAACCGGAAAAAGAAAACAAAAAGTTGCACGCAGAAAGAAGGGTAAGACTATGGACTGACAAACCAAACAGAAGATAAATAGAAGAAAGAAAGAGACAAAAAGGAGACAAGAAAAAAATTTTGACAAAATAAAAGCAAGAAAGGCTCTTGATGTGAAAAGTACAATGTTTGAAAAAAAAAAAAGAACAATAAACAATTTTTTGTGTTCACTAAAATCTACAAAATAAAACTAGAAAATGTTTAAATCACAAAACCTATGTTTTTCTTTCAATACCTATCAGTTTTCTCACTTTTATGAGGGCGGGGGGTCCTGTCTCCTTAAGTAGGGGGTCAAGTCTCCCTAGGTTTAGGGACACTTGATCCATGTGCTGACTTAAGTAATTTTTTTTAAACCACTTCTAATATGAACTGTGCTATTATTTTTAGCCACAATATGTACAAAATAACAGAGTATTTGCTCATATTTTTTATTCAGCTCCAACTGTTATACAAAAAATATGAAAAATTGCAAAGCAAAAACTGAGTGAAGTCTCCCTAGTTTCCCGTATATAATGTTTGTGGCTTGTTAACAGAAACAACAAAAATATTTATACCATTACAGCGTACGGATATATTTTTATTTAAGTGCATTTCAATACGGCTACGCTGCAGTCAACATAATAAAATAATGATGCTATAAAGCATGCTTTTAGTAGAAAAAAATGTGCATAGATTTAAAAATTATCTGTACAAAAATGACTTTTAATTACATTATGTAATCATCCAAATGATGTCAAATTTTATACAAATATTTATGACTTATGGAAGTAATTGTATAGTTTTTATTTCTATGTATAATATATATGTGGCGTGTATATTGGATCACACAAAAGAATTTCGTACCAATACGGTCTATAAAAAGAATTTCTTTTAAGTGGATTTTAACATGGTTATACTAATTTCTACATAATCCAATTAACATATGTCATTAGATTGATTAAAATTACGGCGCAGAAGCAGATAATAAGCATAGAATGAGCAGCTTATAGGGCTACACAAAATAATTTTGATACGTTATCCAATCATTCTTTTGGCATCACATTTGGTTTAAGTATTCGTGAGTTACAAGGAATTAGCTGTATATGTCTTCTGGTGCTTACAGTACTCGTGGCTCGTGTTTAGAGACACACGAAATAATTATGTACAATTACGATCTATATATGACATTACTTTTTACTGAAATCTATATAGTCATACTCCATTCAGCATAATAAAATTAGTACATCTTATTAGAATGTTTTAATGCACGTTTACTGTAGAACTTGGTAGGTGTAGATTTAATAGTTACTTTACAGGGTTACACGAAAGAATTCTGATACGTTTTGCATATATCCAAATAAATCGAAATTTGCTACAAATATTTTTAAATTACATACATGATCTGCACTGTTTTTATTATTGTATTTTTATTGTATGATCGTGTACAGCGAAACGTAAGATTATTTTGGTACACTACGGTCCATTTTTGAAAAAGTTCATTTTAATACCTTTTTTGCATTCAAAATAATAAATTAATATACATTATTAGGATGCTTAAAATCATATGTCTGTAGAAAATTCTAGGCACAGAAATAATAATTAGTTCAAAGTACTATGCAAAAGAATTTAGTTACAATATATAATCATCCGATTCACTGGATATTTAGTACAAACATTTATGAGTTCCATTATGAGTTGCACTGGAAATGATATCCACAAAATAATTACTATACATTTTTGTCTGCAGACAGCATTCATTCTACGTGCATTTGTAAGAAATATATTAAAGAAAATTTAATTAATATACATTATTAAGCGGCTCAAAAAGGAAAGCTTTTCTAGAAAAGTGTATGCATGTATAGATTGAATAATAGATTTAGTTTATCAGTTCATAGGACTATACAGTCGGTAACAAAAGTTCCCGAACGCTAACGAAAATTCCGATATAAATAAAAGTACACTTAATACAGTTTTGTTAAATAAATCCTTGTCGAATCCTATTTTTAGACTGACTAAGAAAAGGATTCGACAAGGATTTATTTAACAAAACTGTATTAAGTGTACTTTTTTTTTATATAGGAATTTTTGCTAGTGTTCGGACACTTTTGTTACCGACTGTACATTAAAAAAAAAAAAAAAAAAAAAAAAAAAAAAAGTTGATAAATTATGTTTTGAGCGTGATTATTACCAAGTGTGTAGTTTAGGTTTCTGATAGTTATTTTACAAAATATATATTTATATCCACGTATATTTACAGATACATATAACGGAGCTTTGATGGGGCTCACGACCAACGCAGAAACTTATCTCACTACAAAATGAGTTAAATATATATATTAAATAATATACAATAAATAATAATTATGAGTAATGAGTAATTCAAAATGTAATCAGTATGGAGTGTTCAGTAATGAGTAATTCAAATAACACATAGAGGCGCCTCACCTACATATCCACTTAATAAAAAACATAATAGGTTTCTCTTTCATGTTATGTATATTTTGAAGCACGAATATCCTTACGATAATTTAAATTATCATACTTTATAAATTGTCTAAGAAAATATGAAAAATGTCCTATGCACAATTCGTAAGAGTAACAGATTAATTGCATGATAATTAGGACATTAAAATTTAAATGTTTTTTTTTAAAGCAAAGTATTCTATCATTCTTAATACTCATTCAAATAACATTCCTTTCTTATAAAATGTTTAAACAGAGAAAATAAAAATATGATGACAGTTTAATTTTTCATTCCTCGTGAAAATTCGTCTGTAAAAAAAAATATAGGATCAGTTTCATTTCTACGCTTTAGGAAAAAAATACAACGAAAAGAACTTGATTTACTCATGTATGAGATGAAAGTATAACTCAATGACGGAAAAGAAAATTATCCTTAAGAAAAATGATGAACAAGGGATTCACATTTGAAATAAAGAAAGCAATGTCGTTTAATAAAGTTTCTAACAAACGTAAAAATTACAAACTTAAAACTGCATTTTTAAACAGATTTTTTTTTTTTTTTTTTTTTTTTTTTTTTAAGATATGCTTTTAAAAAAATTGAAGTTTAATGTATTACAAACACAATTTTCGTGTAGTTGCAAAAAGTCTTTAAAATCTTAAATTACAAATTGCCTTATGCAAATGCCTTATGCCAAGTATTCTCATATGGTTCAATGATAATAATTTCATCGTTTTTATAGTATATTTTTTAATTCATTGATATTTTGTTGCAATGTGAGGCAATTTTTTTTTCTGTTACAAAATTAAGTAAATCACAAGCAATATGTATTAAAGTAAAGTTCTAATAGCGTCTTTCCTTTTAAAATTATCTCATAATAATAATAAAAAAAAATCCACTTATATCTTTGACTTATATATGTAAAATTATATTATAATGTCGCTATAATTTCTCATTAATTTTATAAGCAAATTCGTTTTATATATCTGAATTACCTCTGTAACTACATCAACAAATTGGTAACTTTTTAACTGTTCTTCCATCAGATTGTCGGTTATAATAAATAAATAATTAATAAATCAATCAGTAATAATCAAATAATGATGCAACAAAATATCCTCCTACAAAAATCAGAATCGTTTAATAAAAATCTAACATTATATTTAATTACGCATACTGCTCTGCAAAAAAAAAAAAAAAAAAAACGAGATCTGATACTATTCTTGCTGATTCTTATGTAAAATGATCTCCTGAATCTCAATCTGAAGCCCAGTCACCGACACTTTTCTAAATACACCACCCCCCTCTCTCAATTTCTTTCCCCCTTCGATACTTTTATGACCATGAATTTGATACGAAGAAGGAAAAATAATTAATTTAGCGTCTAAAAACAAAAAAAATTATAAAGTAAAAAAAAAAAAAAAAAAAACATTAATAATAGATTAAAAAAATATACGATATGTAATGCATAATTTCAGTGGCAAATCCTCCCCAAAAATTTTCCCTTGTCGCAAATGTCCATGTTTTACAATTTTCCAACTTTGTAGCCCCTATAAGAAGTAGACTTTCTGGCGTGGGAAAATTGCTGCGAGGTGTCACAAGTATGTGCAATACAAAACCCCAGTAACAAAAGTTAAACCCCCTGTCTTCTACAGAAGAATCGTTTACCCTCGATTACCCTCGATTACCTTAGTTTCAGAAATCCGAGCTGTAGAGAAAAAGAAAGAAACTCGAAAGAGACAGTTTACGTTTTGCTCTTGTATGAGTCGCCAGAACTTACCTTGAAAATTAAAATTCTCCTACGTTTTCCAGCCTCCTACGTTTTCCAGGACCTTTTTGACAGTTTTCCCCTGTATTTGTGTAAGGTCGCTAGGATCTATTTTTTTGGAGAGACAATCTTCGAGGTGATTCCAGCTTTTCCCTGGATTCTACATTGTTTAAGAAATTCTTTATCTTCTAACGGACTTATAAATCATCCTATTTACGAACTTATTACTCACATATATGTAATTAATTGCTCCATTTATTTAATCTAGAAATATTCTCTTTTGTAAATATATTTTTTCTTTTTATTCCTCATCTGAGTGAACGATTTTTCGTTAGCTGAAATCCTTACACACCTCAGAAGATATTTAACGATTAAAATAATCCTCCCCCGTCCTAAAAATCAAATTTATAGCCATAAAATCACCAAAAAATGATAAAAATTGGGGATCATTCACAAAAAACGGTGGGTGGTAGGGCAAAATGGCCGTCATATTCTTATTCATGAGGTCATTTTACAAAAGAATATGCTGAAATGGTGTCAGAGGCAATTTCCATGCTAAGCAGTGTTATTATAAATTTAATCTGTAGGTAATATTTTCTCCTGTGGGCGGAAAATGGTTTTTACTCATTTTTATGCTTCACACATAAAATTTTTAACATTCAAAACTTTCTTTCTCTCGTATTTCTCGTATTTCCATACGAAATAATTCTATATTAAACAAACACTACACCAGAAAGTAGAACAACTACGTAAGTACCCATTATTAATTTAACTTGGTGGTAATGTCTTGTATTTTTTTTTTTTTTTTTTCATTGATTTCTTTTATTTATTTTTTTTTTCCCAAATAATTTTTATGTCGGAATTTTCAGATTGATAACTTATGGCTTTCCTTATTTTTATTTGGTCTGTATTGATTAAATGTAAAATAAATAAATAATGTTCACGTTTAGTTAAATGTATTTATTTTTATGTCGATAAAAAATAAAATAGTAAATATTTTTTGGCAAAAATTAAATTATTGTTAATATGTAAATGACTAATTTTAAAGTTATAAGAAGGTTATTATTTTCATATTTTAATTAATTAAAAGAGAAATAATCAAACACTCGAAAATCGTGCTTAGAGGAATTGCGTTGTCATCGTGTTCTGAGCTATTCAAAAAGTTTCAAATGTCTAGATAGTCGGTAAGTTAGTTAAAAATCAATTGCAAGATTTGTACTGGACAAACAAACAAACAAACAAGAAAGCGAAGTAATAAAAACATGGTAATAAATGGCGTTTAACGACCCCATTTAAAAAAAGCCAATTTTGTATGGTGCTAAAATTATAAATGAATTTCGGGAAAAATTGAAAATCTATGAAAAGATTATGAGAGATGTCGATAAATCCAAAAAAATCTAAATCAAAAATTGAAACAAAAATGAAATTTAAGAATAAACATAAATTCGACAAAACAAAGTATCACACTAATACAAGTTTTGTTAAAAAAGAAATACGTTGCTTTAACTGCGGTCAATACAATCATAAAAGTGTAGATTGCGAACATAAAGACCTTCTTTGTTTTAATTGCTCGGATTACGGCCACAAGTCTTTTGAATAAAGCCAAAGCAAGAAAATCCGCTCATCACCTCACAAGTTAATATAATATGTTCTCAGAATTTAAATTTTAAAGAAGTGTACATTCATGATATACCTATGAATGTGTTGGTCGATACGGGTTCTCAAAAGGTCCTTATCAAGAATAATGTATATAAAAATTTAAATAAAAGTGTAATTTTAGAAAAAACTAATATTTTATCATCCGGACTGGGAAAATGTCCATAAAATCATTGGGGTATTTTCCAGCTGAAATAAATGTTATTAACTGTGTGTTTAGTACTGATATTTTTGTTGTAAGTGAAGCTTCAGTTATTTTGATTTAATTATTGGTACGGACGTTATCCATAAAGCTGTCTTAACCATATCGTCTGCTGGGGTATCATTAACTAAAAGTGAAAATGTTTCAGTAAATTTCTTATTAAATTTGGTAAATATATTTGAGGATCTCGACATTGACCTGAGCCACACTATTGATAAAAACTTACAATAAAAATTGTTTTAACAAGTTGAAAACTACACCCCCAATAAAACAAAAACTGTTGATGTTAAGAGGAAAATAAATTTGACTGATGAAACCTCCATAAATTCTGTTTCACGACGTTTACCACCGGTTAAGAAGAAAAATGAACATGAGTTTATTTTCGGAAATGACGAATCAGGAGATTCTGAAGAAATTAACAAAGGTGATCGTCCAGTTAAAGTTCGATTATCGGTCACGTGATGTTCTGGAACATATACTGAAAAAGAAAAAAAAATGAAGGAGAAATGCCCTGACGGAAGAATTAAAGATCATGATGGTGAAACTAAACAAGCGAAAATGTCCAGACGGTGGAAGGAGCCTTCATTACGGTACCTACCGGAAGATGAACGGCCTCACTTAGAACCATCGAAAGAAGAAAATTTGAATTTAGAGAAAAGCAGATCAGTGACTGCAGAAAAAGATAAGAAGACTCTTTTGAAGAAGAGACAGGATCCTGATATTGTCATGAAAACATCTAGTGAAGATTCAGTGACACTCGAAAAAGGAAAGAAGACATGTAATAGAGATTCTGAAGTTGATCTATTGTGAAACATTATTAATAAATGGAATAAAGAAAAAGAAGAATAGAACATGGAATACAAAAAGTTGTTGGGAAAATTAAAAACAGAAAAGAAGAAAATTCAGCAAGTCGAATCAATTATTTTCTCCATGGCCCAGAAATTGACTAAATCGGAATTGACTGTACAAAAGACTGAACGATTGCAGAATTCTGTTGAAGTGTTAAAAACAAGAATTTATACGCCCTTAATGAAAAGCTAAGATTCCAATTAATAAAGGGCTTAGAGAATACAGAACTTAGAAAAAAGGTAGCAAAACGTATAATCTAAGACGAAAACTTCCAACAAAATTCGAATTGAATGATATTGTTGGAATAAAACAAAACCAACAAGGTGCTGCTTTAAAATTGAAAAAAAAAATGGGTCCATATAAAATTATTAAAATCAAAAATAATTACACTTACGATGAAAAACTCGGATTTATGGAAGGCCCGGCTCTTAGAAATACCTACGAAAAATATATAATACCCTGAAACTAATGAAACTTAAAGTATTTGTGGGTATAAGATAATATTGTATTTATAAACAGATGACTGTTTAAACTATTTTTATCCCATTTCTTATTCTTGCGTTACTCGTAGACTTTTTTCTATTATTATTTCTGTGAATATTAAAATGAAAAAAAGATAGGAAAAGAGAGAAAAATAAAGAAAAGAAGAAAAAAGAAGTTCGAATGAAACGATGCAACAGCAGAGAAGACGGAAATCGCATTACAACAATTAATTCTAGCGACGAAAAAAAATATTATTGCTGCAGTTTTTGTAATTTGTTTTTATGGTTGTTTTCCTGTGTGGATAGGTTACTGCTGTTTTCTTCTTTTATACTTTTAGATATACTCTTTGTGAATTGTGGACGATTTGTGACGACCACTGCAACTGAGGATGGCTGCATTTGTCAGAGATGGCCCATGTGGGTTGTGAAGAATACGGCAAACTGGGCCCCATTCTTCCTTCAAACCATCTGCTCACATCCCAGCGGATAGAGAGCGCAGGAGTAGCAGTTAGAAGCAGCCGAAAGACATCTGAACTAGGACCGAAGGAATGTGGCTGAAACCTGGCAGCACCAAGAGAGCGGCCACAAAACCTTTTATTGAGATAGAGAAAGGACATTCGCGGCATTAGACGAAACCCTAAATTTGCGCTGATGAATTCGATTATTGGTCTTTATGACGTATTGACATGTACCGTTTTAATTACTTATTCGACAATCTACTTGTAATAAAATATGTATGTAGGTTTTTGTACTAAATTTTGAATTGTTATTCATTGAAATATATTAGTTGTTATTCATTAAAGTAAATTAGTTAATTATTAGAGTGTTTCTTAAAATTATGTGTTGTGTTGATCAGTTTTCTATATAGGGGAATGTCTCCTGTTATGAGCATTCTCTGGTTATGGACATCCAACCATATCTTTTAACAGAAAGCAACTATGGTGGATTTGAGTATTGTCAAACTTGTATTGTATTGTGACAGTACACAGTTTTTGTGCTAACACCGAAGTGAATATACTCATTTACTTAGTAAGTTCGAGTATTGAAAGAAAAAGTTATTTGTGAATATTTTAATAATGCGATAAATTGAAGTGAATTTATTCAAAAATATAAGTGTAATGCATATCGATGAAGTATATTCATTATATTTCGTGATGCAATAGAGAATTCAGCCAAAATGTGGACCGAAAATCGCCTTTCTGTCATTACAAAAAGGGCAATCATTCCCGGTTGTGGGCTCCTTCATGTAACGGGTTTTGGGCGCAATTGTTTTTATCATTCAAAGCTTGTGTTAGAGTTGTAAATTGTCAAATATGGTCGTTTATGTCAAGATAACATATTTTATTTGTGTTTTCAAGTATTCTTAAGCATTTTTAGCCATGTAAACTCCGAAAACGTTAACGATCCAAAAGAAGTAGATTTTAATGTTCTGGTTAAAACCATTTTGGATTGCTTGGTGAATAAAAAATCCATAAAATCGGCTGCCCATGAATACGAATTTTCTCGCAGCATCTGCGTTCCTTCAAAAGAAACCTTGAAAAAGTAAGGAAACTGGCTCTGTCAAATTACCAGCCAAGAACACTAAAAATAGGAGTATCCACGATCTGATAATAAAGTCTGTTATTTTCTGTGGTTCTTCTTATTATTTTCCCATTTTCAGCGCACTTTTCATGTGTGCCCACAACCGGGTACACATTTTTTTTTTTTTTTTTTTTTTTTTTTTTTTTTTGTCAAAAATGACCACTTCGCGAAAATGGTGATAATATATTTCTGACTGACGGAATAAATACATATATTTCCTCAAACGTTAGCTAAGGGCTCTAGCTTTCCATTCATATTCATATGTTTGCATAATATCTAATCTATCAAAAATTATAAGCCAAAATCAAAACCGTGTCCACAACCGGAGACATTCCCCTATATAACAAATTTAGTGACGTCATATTTATTTTAGCGTGGATAATTATAGTACCGGTATAATCTGCCCGGCTATTTTAACGAAAAATTAAACATTCTCACAAATTACAAAGTCACCATTTTGAATTAAATTATTTTGAAATACGACATAGGTTTATGCAGCTAGCCAAAGTTTTATCGATTCTTTTCATGATTTCGTTATAATATATAAATTAGATTTGTCATAATATAATAATTAATAACTGTTATAATATAATAATTATTTAATATAAGAAATTTGTTAAAGTTTAAAATGAGCAAATAAAAATAAATAAATTCACAAATAAGGACAATTTAAATTTAAAAATAAGGAGGTGGGAGAATAAGAAGATGCTTAAATTTTAATCACTGTTTCAAAGAATATAAATCAAAGGAAAACTAAGTATGGAGTGATGTTTTAAATAAATTTATTTGGTACGGTTCAGACATTTTCAGCACAGAATATGTCAAGTGTGATTAAAATTGTTGCTTAGACTGAACTGCAAAAAATGTATTAAAATATTCAAGAAGATTAAAATGAAAATTTTTATTTTTTATTTCGCAGCTTCATAAATCATATTTTGTCATAAACGCAAGGTCGCTTTACGTATTTCGTGAGTTTTAAATGTTTAAGTAAAATTTTGTATCCTAACAATTATTTTGCAAAACTGAATTATTCCAAGAATTTTTTTTTAATTTAATTTTTCATTTATTTTAAAGAAATTTTCTCAGCATTTAATTCTAGAAACAATAATTTTATTTTCAGTTGCGTAGACAATATCATTTCATTGGAAAAATTCTCTTCAATAATTTTTCAAATTAGTTTAATAAGTAAACAGATTTACAATTTTTGTCAATATCCTTAAAAAATTATATCATTATTTGCCAAATGCTGAAATATGTTTCATTTCCTATCATTATGAATCCATTTAGAAGTTTTATTTCGAAACTTGAATATTGAAAATTAATCTCAGTCAAATAGTTTCATTCTGTAATTATCTTTCTTAAATAAATCAAAACATCATCAAATCATTTTGAAAACATTAAAAAGACGAGGAACAGCATTCCGACATGCCATTTATTTTTCTTAATTAATTAGGGCGTGGTTAAAAAACGTAAAAGAATTATCAAAAAGTAAGGACAAATTTTGAAACATACACTGTAATAATTTTCTGAGAAATTTTACAGCACATTGTGCTGGTAAGACTATTTCCTACTTACTATGTTGCATTTTTACAACGGCTATTTTGATGTATATACAGCCCGACAAACAAGTCATACTAGACACTGAAAGTTTCAACGCTGTTCTGTTGCAGGAAGCTGATGAAAAAGAACGTGTCGTGTCCTACTGGAGTAAATATTTGTCTAAACCGGAACGAAACTATTGTACCACTAGGAAAGAACTACTCGCTATTTTAAAGGCATTATAAACTCTCTGGCAGGAGATTCTTCTCACACATTCTCCTCACTTGGCTGCTAAATTACAAAAATCCGGAAGACCAGGCTGCCAGGTGGATTTAACGCCTTCAGGAATATGACTACGAAATACGTCATAGTAAACGAGCTTTACAATGAAATGCAGATGTATTGTCATGGAAGCTATGATCTGAAAATTTCAAGTATTGCTTGAGAGCTGAAGAGAAATGTCTGCTGATAAATCCAATTGCTTGCTAAGCAGAGGTTTTAATGTCGTAATAAGATTTACGGTTCTACTGCAAGCAGGTTAGAAAAGACAGAAAATTCAGCCAATACTCCAATTCAGGGAGACGTTCAGCAACAAATATAGATGGCAGGAGATGGAGAATTTCTACGTTTAGTCCCATCACGAAATATTACTTGATACTCTGGTACTCTTTTCTCATTAGAAATGGCGTATTGTGCAGAAAATGGTAGTAGATGATGGACGGAATTTTAAAAGGCAACTCTTGCAGCCAAGATCGAAGATTCCAGACGTTCTAGAGTAGCTTCATAGTAACCGTGCAGGAGGCCAATTTGGAGTGATGAATACTCTCCACAACATCCAAGAACACTTCTATTGTTGCAAGGGAAGGGAGAACATCTTGAATGTGCTTGTACGGAACGTACAGAGCCGAAGAAAAGAAACCGTAGAAAACTACATCGGTAATAAGGAACACTTTAGCGGATCACGCTCGATAACTTGAGTCCTTTATCATGGACCGCCAAAGATAATAATACATCCTTGTTATGACGAACTCTTTCGCCAAGTGGCCTGAAACTTGATACCATACCTGATCAAGAGGTATGTACAGTTGCGGAGGTACTAGTGCAGCAATGTGTGCAAGGTTTAGCACACCTTTACAGCTTTATACCATCAAAATATCAGCTTCTTCTCTGCTGAATTCAAAGGACTGTGGCAGTTACTCAGCATAGACAAAACTCTGACGACACCCCATGCATCCTCAGTCGGACGGGATGGTTTAGAGGTTTAACCGAACCATCCTCAATAAACTCTTTCTTCTTACATCAAGGAAACTGTGAAATTGGAACAAAGCTGCCTTTGTTCCTGCCTTTGTGCGTGTCCACTAAACCATCGGTTATACTCCACCAAAGGTGCTTTTTGGACATAAAATTCTTCTCCTGTTTGGTTACCCACCAGAAGCGTCTTTATCGCTAGAGGAGTACACATGAAACCTCCAGGTTCGGTTTGAAGACGCACACAACTTTGCTCAGAAGCGGATTAACGTGGCAACGGAGAAAATAAAGACGAGATATGACCTAAAGTTTACACGTCACGAATTCAAGGAAGAAGACAAAGTTTGGTTATAAAACTTCGTTCCACGTAAAGTACTCCTTCACAAGCTACAGTCTAACTGGGGCGGTCCCTATGCAATCCTAAAAAAAATGGCATTGAGATTTGGATTACTAAAACACCTTCATCGGAACCGAAGTTATTGCATTATGATAGGTTAGAACCTTACTATGGTGATTTGTATTTATTAATTTGTTTATGTGTAATCTAAATATTTCTATATAATGTGCCTGTTTTTAAATAATTGTAAAGGGAGAAAATATTGAGTGTGCGTGTACGGAATGTACAGAGCCGAACAAATGAAACCGTAAAAAACAGTATCGGTAAAACAGTATCGCATTGGTTGACAGACTTGAAATCTTCTGGAATATTTTCTATATAAATTGTAAGCTCTGCAAGATCTGTCCTTTATTCACTCACATTAAACGAATCCCAAATACGCTATAACACTTTAATGTCAGAAACATGGAAAACTGTTACTTTGTCCTTTACACAATTCCACAAAAAGAAATCAAAGTAAGTTAAGTCTGAGATCGTAAAAGCTCTGAATAAACTGAGAATTGCTGTATAAGCGAAACATAGTTACAGATGGCGCTATTTGAGGAAAAAATTCGGAACTATATATTCTTTTTATTTGCTTAAATCAAACTTTTTAACGCAATAAACATTGTAGTGGAAACCGCACTTTCATAAGCCACTCAATTAATTCTATATTAAACTTGAAAATATGTTAGGGCTTTTGACCCGCCTTGTATACTTATTTATCCGTTAAATATGCATTGAGTAGCTCTAGTGCAACGTAAAACACACTTAATTTTAACCTCCATCATTAAGCATGTTTATTTTAACAGCACTTTTATGTACAAGAAATGTGACTACATTATTAGGATAGAAATATTAAATGTATGGTAACAACACTTACATAATATAAATATAAAATAAAATAATTTTAACAAAATTGGAAGCTTGATTACATTTTGTAAAGCTCTGTCAGTTTCTTGTCACGATTTGTTTTCACGGATTACTAGCCCTAGTAAGATATTATAAATGAAGCAAGAGAAAATCATACAGCTAGCTGCACATAACTTTTGAATTATAGTTAAATGTAATGAAAAACAATTTTTTTTTTTTTTTTTTAGACTTTCTCCTAACTTTCCTAGAAAAACTTAAAATTACACTAGAATGTAATTTTTTAAATTATGATAGTCAGACACAAGAAGAAAAAGAAGTTTTTTTTTTTCTCTCTCTCTGAGAACATTAGAATTCTTTTGTATCTGCTTCATCGTCTAACCCTGGAACAAAATTCCTTATTTAAATTCTTCTTTAAAAATTCAACGTGCTGACAAAATCTTTTCAGCATTTTTTATTAACGAATACAAAGCTTAACATTTCGTTTTGAAACATCGCTGTCGTTACAGCCATGCATAAATGAAAAAATGTCTAGGTTCAGCATCGTGAATCTTATTAATATGTAAGTTGGAGGAAAGCGTGACTTTCTCGTGAGATGAAAATTCCATCTAAGAAACGATGTTTCCTCTCCATTTTTAATCTCTTTTTAAATTAAACTAACGTAAGTAGGGACTGAATGATGAATGGAGAAAGAGAACGAAATCATTTTAATATTAGATTTAAAGATAAACTTCTTGGATTTTATAGAGTCGTGTGTCTAATTTTTTGATTAGAAAATTATGAATTTTTTATGAGATTTCTTCTTGTTTTCAAAGAATACGAAACTAATGAAATTATTTTATGTGGCATTTATTAATATAAACCAAACTAATTGTCATTAAAAAAGTAATGTTTTCTATACTTTTATTTTTCAGTAATGTACATTCAAAAAACACTGGGTTTGGGGTGACGCTTTATGGTCATATTTTGCACGTTAAAGAGAAACCTACGGCTTAAGTGGGCTCCTAATCACAACCAATATCCATGCTTAAAATGGAATTCGAACCAGTTACCCAGCAAATGAAGAAACATTAAAAATAAACTTCAGAATAATAATTACGCAGATAGTTACGACATTTTTATTTTATAAAACTGCATAGTGTACTCACGAAAACCTCATTTAATGCATATAATAAAAGCTTTAATCGTATAAATTATAATCATGATGAGAATAATGTGCAACATAAACTAACGCATCATATTTCGTACAATTTTTATGCATTTATTTACGAAATCCTTCAGCGGATCGAAAAAATTCCTTGGCGATAAATATGTTCTTTCCAATTCTTACATAAAATCACAGGCTTATTTTGGAAATCACAACAATCTTTACAGCATAACAGATTTTTTTTTTTTTTTTTTTTAAATTATTTAACAAACCTCATATGATTCAAATACGATATATTTTTCTTAAATTTTCGAACGTTTTAACAGTAACAATGTATATGTTCATACAATATAAATGATAACTAAACCATACGCCTTACATAAATTTTGTAAGTAGTGCATGCATTGCGTAACCAAAGTGACGAAAATAATGGTTTTCTCGTCGAAATTTAAATTCCATAAATCACTTTTATAACATCATTTCTGACAAAAGAAAACCGGCGTAAAAAATTTCCTAATTACTTTTCTTTCATATCCCTGATGGACAAACTACTTGTATTCGTCCTTTGGGTCAACTGCTGATCATTTCTCTTTTCAAATTGATTTTTTTTTTTATTCGACCTCAATTACATCACTCAATTTATCTTCTATCTTGTTGAAATAGCTGGAAACTGTCCCAGTTAGATTTTTTCTCTCTTTCAGATAGAAAAATATATGATTTTTCTTTATTAAGAAGTCACATAAAGTCGTATTTTTTATAACTATCGGTTATACATAGATTGTATATGTAGCAAATCAATTTTTTTCAAATTTTTGCGAATTGAAATATTGTAAAATTTAAGTTAATACCGGAATTACAATTTATTAATTGTATATTACTACGATTAGATATGAACTTCTTGATTGTCAAACGTTTATCTGTTTATGTATTCTCTTTTTAGACTTTCTTTCTATACTATTTTTCTTTATCTTTATAGATGTGAAAAAAAAAAAAAAAAAAAAAAAAAATAGAAATAAAAAAATGTGTATGCTGTATCAGAGTATATGCTAAAGATTTTTACTATTATTATTATTATTTAATTTTTAAACAAAGTCACTAAAGTAAACAAAACTTACTTTAAATCTTATTTAATTTTATTGCAGATAGATAAGTTCAATTCTATATGAATTGCATACATTTACTATCTACTTCTTCCTTGACACTTTCTTGACTGCATTCGTATCTTTCACTTTCTACACTGAGAAAAAAAAAATATACCACTTTCATCTAGAACGAATAGTTGTTTCTTTCGAAAATCCCTAAACTAGAAATATAGATTTCTGAGCTAAAAGTATCAGGCACGCCAATACACTGAGAAAAAAATTCTATAACTGGCATCTAGAATCTAAATTGTAGCTCTAAAAAAATAGTTCCATGCCATCCTTTTAAATTTCTTATAAATTTCTTTCTAGTCCCCTTCGAAAGCGAATTCTAGAGACATCTATTAGAATTCTTCAGCGTTTGCCTATACTATCGAGGACAAACCTATATGAAAATATCTCCAAATAAATGTGAATACAAGAGGCGGGTTTCAGCAGCTAGAATTTTGGTTTATGACCCAATTCTAGAAACTCAAGCGAGAATTTCTTGTAATGCAAAAGATTCGGAATATTGAGAATATTCTTTCACCATCTAAAAATGTGTAGTTTAGAAATACTCGACCATTTCGTCTATTCAGTTTATTGGCGTGCCTTATTCGCATAGCTCAGGAATCTATATTTCTATCTTAAGGATTTAGAAAATGACAATTTATTCATTCTAGATGAAGGCGGCATACATATTTTTTTTTCTCACTGTACAGTTTTTGTCTATATAAACATTCTCGTTTCCAGTAGATGTGACAAAATCGTAAACATTTTAATCACTATATTTAATAAATACCTTAAAAATCTCAAAAATAATATTTTTTGAAAATATATCCAAGAAAAAAATCGTTATAGTATATGATAATATTTTTATCCTTCATTTTAAACGTTTTTAGTATCTATGATTTTGCACGTCTTACGTGGATCACAAAATATGTGATGTTTAAAATATTACGGAATATAACAAACATAGCGACTTTAAAAGCTATTAAAATTTTAAAACTTTCAACACAATTTGCAAACTTTAATCTCATATTTTCAGAAGTAGAAGCTATTGCAACATAAACAAAAGAAAAATCTATCAAGAAAAAGTGAAATGATAAAAGCGGACGAATGAGAGTGAACAGCCCGTATAAAAATAGAGATATATAGAAGAGAATAATCAATCATAAGAGAGAAAATATAGGAGGCACAGAAAGATTAACATAGATCATAAAATCATTTAAAGACAGAGAACAAAGAAGAAGACTTTGTAAATTAACTACAACATAATAATGACCAAAGAAAACATAAAAGATAAAATCTGTTGTAAACATTACAATTTTCCCTAACCCTTTCAAAAGAATGCAATGAAATAAAAGAAAAAGAAATATAGCTAAAAAAAGCATCGCATTCAAAAGAAATGAAATAAATGTAGCTAATTCTAAAGCAAGTTTTATTTACTTAGTTAAAATTACTAGACTGAGTAAAAATGAAAAGAAAAAAAAATTAAATGTTACTTAATGTTCCATAAACTTATCGTGTTTTTTTTTTCAAGTTTTTGAACACATATTGCAATTATATTCTCTACTTAGAGAATTATTAGGATTCATTTTTATTTCAAAGACTTAATATTTAAATTTTACCGATGATCCAATTTAGAAAATCAGCTTTCAATAAAAATATTTTTCAAGTTTTAATTGTAGTATTATTAAAAATCTACTTATGACATACTTTATATTGTGTCAAGGTTTTAAATGTAAATAGAAAAATAAAACGTTTAGACTATAATTTGTTATACGAAGTGTGAATTTAATTCACATAATTATAATGTTTAAAATGCTAAAATTACCTGCAATGGCTATCGTAATCTAAAGTAGATTTTCTTAAAATGTTACAGCGTAGTATTGAAATCTTTAATTTTAAAATTAGTACTTTGACTCTATATAGTAATGTTCTATTTTCCCCCTAAATGGTATTCATATGAAATCACATAATGCCCCATGACCTCTCTCTCTTAAGAAGACCCTCCTCTACAGAGGGGATCTCATCAAGGTCTAAGTCACAAGAATAAACAACCAACCTTAAATTCTGCAACAAAATGCGACGCATGAGGTGAAATCATTGAAATTCCATACAGCCAGTGATATCCATTAGGCATCTAAATTACGTCCAAATGGTCCATAAAAGGTACAAAATATCTAAAAAATGTCCATTAAAAGTCCTGGATATCCTGTACTAATTATTGATATCTATTAGATTTTTAAAAATAGACGAAATTTAGACTTGCCTTTTTCGATGTCTAATAGATGTAACATGTTAGATCAGAACAATATTTAGATATTTTTTGAAACTATTAGATCTAACAAGTCCAATTATTGGTTATTTGGATATTTATCGGTTATGTAACAGACATCTCATGGATGTAAAAACGAGTGACATTTGTCATGCTAATAGATATCTGTAGGATATTTATAGAAGTTAATTAGATCATTTTTAATACGTGTTTATAGATGTCTTATGGATATAAGTGGCAGTGTGGGATGCGATTGAAAATTGCAATCAGATTGAAATCATGTGGAGAGAGAGAGATTTTTATCAAACTCTGAGTATGAGCATCTTGCAATTGGCATAAAATCCCACACATTGAACATTGACCTTAGATTTCTTTTTGAAAAATATTTTATTTAAAAATAAAAGGTTGTGAAGGTAGATCGAATTAACAAACTAGTCATACAAAAACATTTAGTACTCATACCTATTGACTTATACACTAAAGAATTCTAACAAACAGTACTAAAACTTAATTGCCTTTAGTCGCCCACTGTGGCGTAGAAGTACAATCCCTGGCGACATATTTAATCAGGTTTATTCAAGACCTATGCCCCATATCATCCTTTGTCGCGAGGGGTATTACTAAATATACGGCGACACTCTGTAAGGTTGCCGTCAAGGACCCTTCAGACACTGGCAACTTAGAAAACTGCAAGTCGGCTCTATTGATATTTATTTGATGTGGTTTAGGAGATCGACGCTCACTGCAATCGAAGCTCGCAAACCTCCTAGTGCGATAATTGCATGAGAAGGGGGTTTCTTTTGTAAAAGAGCAATAAAAAGTAATGCCCTTCATTGTAAATGTGTGCAAAATTTCAAGTGTCACTTTCGGACAATAGATAATTTATGAGTTTTGAAGCTCTGTATGTTGCCAGTGTCTGAAGGGTCCTTCAGACTCTGGCAACTTCAGAGTATCATCGGCAGGTTTCTTTTGAAATCCCTTTGATGGGGGAATCGAGTTGACGCGAAGCAGGAGAGAGATTTTTCTCGGCTGACAAACCTCCTACTGCGATCCAAATTGGGTCTTTTACACTTTGACTTTAAATTTTTTGAATGAAATAAGCTACGGGCAGACTTAAATCACTCCAAATCACTGTATAGTAGCGAGCGACCCCCTTCCGTCTAGCGAACTAACTTTAAAACAAGCATTTAAAATGTGTTATACGGATGTTCTTTCTCTTTCTAAATGGTACTCAAATGAAAATACTGACATATATCATTGGAAATTATTGAAATGCGATTAAATATTGAAATCAGAATGAGAGAGACCTATTTTTATCAAATGATAATCTGTTTAACTACATAGCACTAAATAACCTTTAGAGATGCGGTAAACTTGAAAAGAATGTACACAGTGGCTCAATATCCCAGTTTGTCACCAACATATTGAGCATTGGCTTAGGAAAATCCATTGAGAAATAGTCAATTAAATAAGGGCTTTCATGAATAATTTAACATGGATGGATGGATGGTTGGGTTTAATGTCGCACTAGTGCTACGCAGATGGGCAATTGGCAACGGTCTGGGACACAACCCCAGAGGTGGTCCGGAGATATGCCATCACAATTTTTATCCTCCACGGAAGGGATGGCTCTCCCGCTTCGGTGACCCCCAGAGGTATAATTTTTTATGGGAACATGGAGGACATTGCGTCCACGACTTTTTTTTCCTTGCACCAGATACCATTAGTGTACACGACGGTCTTTTGGCGACTCGAGTACCGAACGCACAATCTTCTAATTACGAGGCCGGCGCTTTACCGACTTGGCTACCGCGGCCCATAATAATTTAACATGTTATAATAACTCCAAAACGTCAAGATTTTAAATCTAAAAATAAAAATTAAACATTTAAGATAAAATGGATTTCTTCCACATTATTATAATGGTTTATTTATTTATTTATTTTTATGTTGTATTTTAATAAGAAGACTGTGAATCTCCTTCTCTGCGAAGATCATATGAATTCATTAGTCACAAAGTCTAGTTTTATTTCATAAATGCTATATGTTTTCAAATTATCAGATTCACTTGGTAAAATATAATATATATATAATACCAATATGATAATGTCGCGTAAACGCCTCTTTTAAAAACTTTATCTACGCGGGACTTGTGTTTTGAAAGTAATTGCGATGATTTTATATAACAAAACACTTTGTACGAATTTTTCGAACTTTAAGTAACCACATTCATGCATTTTAAGATACTGAGTGGGAATAAATACTTACACGATTGATTACATCTCTTATTGTTTAAAAGATATATATGCACTTATTATAAACTAAATAATGCGTTAAATTAAATCAAAATTTTCTGTATATATCTGAAAGAGCGTGTTTTGAAAAATTTTATTTATTATAGATCGTTTTATAGTTTTATTGCTGACATTTTCTTTTTTCTTTTACATATGTAATTGTGCATGCCTTTTTCCCCATGCTTTTCTACTTAATAACTTTGATCGTGCTTTTTATGCAGAAGGTCCAACAGTAAAATAACCAAACGTATAATAAAATATACTTTAACAGGTTCCCTACCATGGTTTTTTTACCCTTCAAAAACGTCACAGTAACTTCACTTATACAATTTGCAAATGATTTAGTATTTAAATAAATTTAACTGCAGTGACACTTATTTAAATTTAGCCAAAAAATTAACGTTTGAAAAGATGTTTACGCTAAATCAGAATCTTAAAAAAAAAAAAAAAAAAAAAAAAAAACTAATAACACTTGTAGCAGCAAGACTCAGTAAACTATGGAAACCAACAAAAATGTGTTCGGGAAAATTTGCACACGGTACTAAAACATAGTTGTTTTTACTGTGTCATTGTCATTTACGTTTCTAAAAGTTTTCTCTCAAAGTTGTAAAGTCCGTTGAACTCTTTAAATTTCTCATCATATAAAGTTAAAAATCTTAAATTTACTCTGGATAATCTAGAGTATTGCAGAGCGAAATTTTGAAACCGAAGTTTCTATCAAGCTTTTTTTTTTTAAGTATTTCGTATATCAAACGACTTCGTAAATTAATAAAATCTTCATAAGGATTTAGAAAACATATTAATGAATATTTTTGTTTATATATAACAAACAAACAAACAAATAATTTGTTTAAAAAGTCGAGAAAATGAGATTATTATCAATGTAATCGTGGAATAGTAATACAAAATTATTAACAAATCATTTACAATTGAAAAATTGATATTAAGGAGAAAAGAATAATTCTACTGGGGTTCTGTTTAGCTTGACACATATACTACAGTTATTATGCCATTACCTTTATAAAAATATTTAATAAATAAATAATTCTTAAAACAGTAAAAGGACATTGTGTTCAATTTTTATATTTATCTAGTATTTCAAATTATGGGATTTTATAATGTTTTTCCCATTATTGCAATTGGTAGGCTAAGTGTTTGATATGTTGTCTTTTGTGCATTTCGTAACTTCGTAACATTCGATATTTTATGCATATTTATTCATTGTTTCTGATAATAATTATTCTTCCTTTTTTCAGGGGAGGGGAGAGTAATTATTTCTATTTTATTCAGCTTTATATATATATATATATATATATATATATATATATTCTTTACCCTTGAATCTGTAATTAACACATTTGCGACCGCATGCTTTTGTCATTTTGACAGTATGGTCCGCCTGTAGGCGTTATTCTCCTAAGTTATAATATTTCAGAACAATATTTCCTCTATTCCCATTTATATTACAAATGGAAATACATTTTTAATTATATTCTGTTTAATCAAAGTATTTGCATCCATATTATATTTAATTGTAAAAATATGAATAGTGGGTATATTCTTAAGAAATAAATAACACACATATTGCGAAAGAAACGCCCACTGGCGGAGTTACAGATTTTCAAATGACGTGAATCTACATCAGCAGTCGCGAAAGTGTTAATATAAATGTTATGAAGTACTATTTTGTTTTCGCATAGTAATCTACATCATCTGAGGATCTATAATTTTAAGAAATTCACTAAGTTTTATAAATTGTTCTGTGTATTTATTGAAGCACTGTATTTGATTATATCTACGTATGTAAGTATGTGTATGTGTGTGTATTAGGGTGTCTATTAAATGAAGCGGATTCTTTTTTTTTTCTTTTTTTTTTTTAAATCCAATACACATACACTCTAATTTTTTAACTATTTAACCCCAAATACGTTTCAGCAAAATATCAGCTCTCTGGGATAATGTTAACATAGGCCGAATTGACGGGAAAATCCTAATATCTCTATTAGGTAATTGGCATACCTGTAATCTTCTAATAATTTCTGTAAATAAACATTCAAGCCTCTGCAGGATTCGCTTTTCATTCAGAGAAAATTCAAGAGCCCCGTGTACGCAATAGTATGTATCCTAAATTTTAAAAGTTTTCATATTTCGTAAACGAACAACTTCAAAACAACTTTTTTTTTTTTTTTTTTTTTTTTAAAGCTAATTATTGATGAAGAAAATTAAGTTTTATATTACACAGTTCCAAAATATTAATTATTATACACATTTTTTTTTTTTTTTTAATATTCTGTGTAAGATATTTAAATATAGATAATAAAGCAACATTAAAAAGAAATATGATCGAAAAAAATAGCTCTTATGGATATCATGAGCTAATTTAACCACTCCACTATCAAAAAAGTAATTTTCCTCTGTTATTTTATTGCTTTATATCCCAAGGCAATTTAGGGGTGTATAAAAGCAATGTAATGAGTTTATAATTCTTTTATATTATCTTTTAAAAGATAAACTTAAATTACCCGCTGATTTTCAGAAACATTTTATATTATGGCATCTTTTATTTATTGTTCTAGATACCATTAACTTTCAGATCTTCAAAGGATATCTAGAAAAAAGAAGATAATAATAATAATAAAAATGAACGAAAGACCAAGATCATTTTTTCCCTACATTTTATATTGGTTAATATATATATATATATATATCACAAGAAGAAAAATGTAGATGCCTGGTTGATCCATTTATGTATTTTAAACTGTGCATTAAATTTTTTTTGTAAATATACAGAGATGATTTTTAAGTAAAATGTTATCTTGAAGATCTATTAGTTATATCTTGTATAGTAATGTTGGAATTATAACAATTATGTTTAAAAACGAGTATCTTAGAAATGTATTTTCAATCATAAATATATTCAAATGAAGTAAAACCTTTAAATAGCCGTTTAAAATATAATACTTAAATATTTAAAATGGCTTATTCTTTTCGAAAATTAGTTTTACCCATTAACACCTAATTATCTTAACTCTCTATCTTTACTTCACTTTATTTGATTTTGCGAGAGAATTGATGTTAAATTAAGAAATAAATATTGCATACAGGCTAAAAGAGGAAATTAAAGTGAAAGAAAAATATGTGTCTGATATATGTTTCAAATGTAATTTCTGTATACAGTTTAGAATTTTCAGTAATCTGTATGCAAAAACAGAAAAAAATATGATTTTAAATTATAAAATTGTTTGCAATTACTTTTATGCTTTAATGGGTTTGAAGCTGGGAAAGTATTAAATATCGTTTCTTTTATTTTAAAGGGACAAAGGATGGTGAAAACTATCAAAATCGAGACAATTAAAAATGTCTATATAGTTATAGTGGAATGTACTAAGCGATGCGATGCTTTTGAAGTAATATCACCCTACAACTCCTCGAACATTATTTATTTATTTATTTATTAGGAAAATTTAAACTTTATTTTTCTTGAGTTCCAAACTTTGGGAATATATAGTTACCTATAATGCTTTTTGCTATTTTATTTTCATCTAATCCTCATAAAAAGTTCTGTGAATATTAATCAGCGTATTTGTGACAAAACTGGATATTCATTTTGAAATTAATAAGTAATTCCATTTATTGCGAACCTATAGATTCAATAGCATGACAAAAATTCCTGAAGATTTCAAGCTTTAATATCTTTTAGTTTGTAACTGATGCTGTAATTAATACATAAAAAAAAATCAATGCACATATATATTCAGTTGCTTACAAAAGACACTTAGTAAAACAGTTGAAGCTTCAAAATAACTTCGAATTAGCGTAGGGCATTTTGGAACTAGGCCTTATTTTGTATTATTTTTCCCATCAAAGAGGCATTTTCATCTGAAAAATTACTTTTACCCTTTAAAACACGTTCTATGCATAAAAATATCATATTTCGTGGTAGTAATTGATTTGAGTAGCAACAGAAAGTAAAACAAAAATAAGTTAATTTCAACATTCCTTTCTCTCTAACCCTTTAACCATTTTCGGCGCAAGACAATTCGTATCATTTAAATTATACTGCCACCGGAATTCATGAACTAAATTAAACTAAAAGAAATTTTAAATTTTAAGTTTAAAAAAATAGGCCTTTTCTGCTATGTTATAAACGTAAAGTTTTGCTAAAAAATTTCCGGGATGAATTTTTGCAGCTAGATCATAAATTTTGCGTCCTCGCAGCGAGGACACCGCGCGTTAAGGGGTTAAAAGCCGTGGGAAGTATATTTCCCACCAACTTTATTAATTTTTAAATGTCGAATCCTATACTTCCAAATTGATCTGGCAAATTTAAATGCCTTCATTCTCTGGAAAGTAGGTAGAAGAGATTCGGGACCTAGACACCAATTAAATTTTCTACTTCGGCTAGCACGGCAACTGAATTTTGGATTTTCAAGCCGTAAACGCGAAAGATGGCCTGTAAGTTTCCTGTTCAGCAAGAAAACTGTTCCAGATGACGTACGATTGACTAATGTTGGTGACCCTATGCCAGCTTCACAAAAAAATATATAATGCAATGCGAAATAAAAATAAATGCAAAATATATGATGTTTTACCTTTGAATAGCTCCCAGTTGGCGGTGGAAAACATACTTACCACCACAAAAAAAAAAAAAAAAAAAAAAAAACCTTAAAAATCAAATTAATTTTAGGTAATAAGCTAAATGAATTTCTTTTTATAAATCAATATCAATCCAAAAAATATTTTAACATAACATTACTAAAAAAAAAAAAAAAAAAAATTGCACATAAAGGGTAAAAACTGTTAAAAACAAAAAAGTTCGATAACAGAAATGTAGCTGAAGAATTACAGTAGAAATTCCGACAAAGTTCATATGAGTACTGGACATTTATCGATCCCTTAACTGAGCGACATTTTTTTTTTTTTTTTTTTTTTTTCTTGTCAGTAAATTTCACCAGTGGTCTGTAGTGCTCTTCTTCGTATGATTAATACAAAAACTCCTATAAAAAGTTATATTCCGTTAAGGGACCCTGTGAGTATTATTATTTCGATTCCCATTTATATTACAGTTTTCTCAGCTTTGAGTGTCTTATTTAACATATCTATAATTGCGAAGATTTTCAACGTATTATATCTAAATGAACTTTTCATTATAAATTATTTTTTCTTTCGCAGACAAGCTGAATAATAATAAAAAAAAAAATTCTCAAATTTTAAACAACATACATTTTTTACGTTCTATTTGAACTTACTGATAGCCTTTTCTAGAACACGGTCAGAATTTATAATTTTCTTTGGCTTACAATAACAATATATTAAAAAAAAGAAAGAAAAATAAACATCAGTTTTAATTGCTGTTATAACAATTCTCTGCATTAAAATTGGCCCCAACACCATTATTGCAAATTTTTATGTAAAATGACCCCCTGAATTCGAATAAGACGCCCATTTTGCCGTACTGTGTTTCGGGGGCACTCCACTGTTGTTATTACTTTTTGGTAATTTTGTGGCTATTAATTTGATTTGTAGGACCAGAAAGTTTATTTTAACTGTTAAATATCTTCTGAGGGGCTACAGTAGTGAAAAGTTCTAAAACATTAACATTTACAGCAAGGGGAAAATTTAGGGAGGGGGATTTGCCAATGAAATTATGAATTACATTTATTATATTTTATTAACTAATTATTATTTATTATACATTATATATACAGGGTTCCAAAAGTCCCACACCTACCTTCTAACTTGAAAATGAGTCGAAATTTTGAAAAATGGTGAAACACATATTTAATGAATTTGAGAGGGACTTCTTTTGGTGAAAAACGTTTGGGCCCGGGGGGGGGGGGGGATGGGCGCAGCTAGGGAGGGCAACTTAAAAATTTTAAATAGGCAGGTATGTCTTGTGATACAGCTCTTGAAACGTCTGTTACAATAAATTTGATATAAATAATTTTGCCCTACGATGATTATTAATATAGATACATGACTATTTAGATTTTTGAAATGTGGAATTTATACTTATGTATCCCCTTTAATATTCACTGCAGAACAAAACTATTTATACTAAATTCTTTTCCTTGAAGAGACGATTCCAGAGATGTATCACAATACATATACCTTCCCATTAGAAATTTTAAAGTTGCATTCCCTAGCAGTACTTCTACCACTCCTTTGTCCGGGATCAAAAATATTTGGGCAAAGTATGTCTTGTGATACATCCCTAAAAACGTTTCTTCAAGGCATTGAGTTTCGTATAAATAGTTTTGTCCTGCAGTGATTATTAAAGGGATACATAAGTATAAAATCCACATTTCAAAAGTTTAAAAACTCATGTATCTATTTTAATAATCATCGTAGGGCAAAACTACTTATATGAAATTCATTGTCTTGAAGAGAATTTCCAGGGATGTGTCACAAGACATACCTTCCTATTTAAAATTTTAAAGTTGCCATCCCTAGCGGTGCCCCTAGCCCTCCCGGGCCCAAACTTTTTTCACTAAAAGGAGTCCCTCTCGAATTCATTAAATACGTGTTTCGCCCGTTTTCAAAATTACGACTCATTTTCGAGTTAGGACGAGGTGAGGACTTTTGGAACATCCTGCATATATATATATATATATATATATATATTAAGTGTTGAAATAATTCTTTTCCATTTTCCAAATCAAATTCATGGCTATAAAATTACCGAACAGTCATAAAAATTGCGGGAGTGGGTAACGTTCCGAGAAAACGGTGGATGACTAGGCAAAATGGGGGGCATTTTCGGATTCAGGCGGTCTTTTTACATAAGAATCAGCACGAATGGGATCAGAGCTCGAATTTTTTTTTTTTTTTTTTTTTTTTTTTTTTTTTTTTTCAGCAGTGTAATTAATTTCCTCGAGTTCGAGGAACTAAAAATTAAATTGGTTCAATAGGCAGAGAAGGGTTTATACTTTCTTGAAGTAAAATAAATTAAAATAAAATTCCACACTCTTTTTTTTTTTTTTTTTTTTTTTTTTTGAGATTTTTAAAAATTAGTTTTAAAACATTTCATTATTATAAGGGATAATTTTTTTTTAAAGTGATGAATTATTGCATCAAAATATTGAATTGTAAATCATATTAAATAAAAATTCTAAATAAAAGTTTGAGACCAAAAGGTAAATAGAAGTCCATACATTACATGCACCAAATAGTATCCGGCTATTTTACATCTAAACCTTTAAAAATCAAAAAACATTGGGATAAAGAAATATCCTGTAAACAACTTCTTAGAATGAAATTGTGAACAGATTTTAAAATTGTAGAACAGTAATTTTCCCTTTTTCTTTACAGGGATTTCTGTTTTAGTGAAAACATTACAAAGGAAAATACAAGTGTTTAAATCTTTAGCAACGCCTTTATTACAACTGTAACTTTTTTTACTTTGTACTTTTCTTCAAAGTTTCAGCAGTCAAGTCCACTTTAGAGACTTTTTTTTCTTCGGTTAAAGTTAGTTTCTTATATTTATTGTGTTTTTCTTATTTTGAAGAAAAGAACATTGTACAAAATTCTAAGTGATTGCTTAAGTCTTTTCAATTCTACGGGATTCCAAAGAATTGAATTAACTTTTGTTTCTTTCTTTACAGTTAAGTGAATGAAAATTTAATCAGTCTTAACTGGCAGTATAGTAAATTAATGAAAACTTCAAATTGGCCATAAAATACAAACTAAAAGTAAGTTTTAAATATTAAATAATATGTCTTTTGGAAAAATGCATTCATTACATTAAAACTTAATATAATTTTTTTTTTTTTTTTTAATGAGAAATTATTATCGAGAAAGTTTTTATATTTAAGGCTCATATTAATCTAAAAAATAAAAATTAAAAAAAGTTTTAATAATCAGTTTTTTAAATATTTTGTGCCGCAGTGTGATAGCTTATTAACTTCGATCTACAGCTGTCAGAGCGGGCCAGTCACTGTCACATGTCCAATCCCTTCACTTCAAAGTCAGTCTAATCAAAGATTTTATATCACTTTAGAGATGTACAATGCATGCCAAGTAGCACTCATTGTATTCAGTATTTGGAAGGGTTTTTGTTCTTTCGTGTAGACCCGAATGACGTTTAAGGATGAATCCTAGACCATTACCAATTGACCATTGCATAGCTCTACAGCGGCGTACGTCTACACACTCTCTTGTCTGTGAAGTGAAGAAAGCCAGGGTGTGACAATGTTTTGTCCTCGTTAATCAGTTTAGTACCCGACTTGTCTGTGAAGTGAAGAAAGCCAGGGTGTGACAATGTTTTGTCCTCGTTAATCAGTTTAGTACCGTGGATTGCCCAACTTTGTGTGCAGGTTGTTGGTGTTAAAAGCGGAGATGACATATCTTTATGGAGAATAAAAGTTGTGTAAGCATGTTGTTGAATTACGGTTAGGAATGTTTTCCAGACTGTTTCCAGCAACCCTAGTAAGACAATAAATTCCCCAAACTTAATTTTATTTCAATTCACTCACACATTCCCTATTTCCCATAATTTTTAACAAATATTTATTTAAAAAAAAAGGTACTTATTTTACTTTTTCAAAACATATTTATTCATGGATGATTGAATAATATCTGAATGTGAATAAAGTGTTGTGGATGGCTTTTGTAAAACCAGTTTTTCTGTTCTGCTTGAAAAGTCGGTTATCTACAAACCCATGTTGGTCACTTTTATTCAAGAGCGATAAACTCTTAAAATATTTCATTTGGTGTTTTAATGCTAACTAGTAGAGAGCTGTCACTTCTAAAATGATTATAAAAAATTAAAAATATGGTGTGATAAAATTAGTTAGGATGGAAAGACTTTTGAATAAAAGTGCACATTATTACTGCCTCGAAGAATAAATAAACGACTTACACGCTTCTACAATATTTTGTTCGTAAAGATTGTACAATACGTTCTACGTTCGTAAAGTTTCTACTCTATGTTTGAAAAAACATTCATGAAAATTTTCTTTTTTTATACATCTTTAAATTGTCATGTACTAAATGCTTTCTATTTAGGAATAGGCTATTTTTGCCTAGGCTATTTTTTGTGGACTTTTAAATTTGAAGAAAACTCAAAAATTAGTTTTTTGTTCGGATTATATTTTAGCTTCTGTATCATAGTTCTGAAAATGTGTTTTTTAAAATCCAACTAAAAGAATTTCTTCTGTTGTGATTTTCAATCATAAAGAGTTCTTGAATCATCAATTTTTCAGTCTACTAAGATATGAGATTTTACCTCCAGAAGCACGTTTTATCTCCCAGTGATATATTTGGCTCTCCTTGCTAAATTAAGTTCTTGAATTCTTCTTTTCCAGTGTAAAATATTTTTATATTCGTAGTGTAGAATTTGAATTTAAGACATCACAGTCATGATTTATGATACCAGCTTCACTTAGTGTCTCACATGATGTATACGAAAATACAACAGTCTGGATAGACCTTATGGTAGGCTCTAAATTAAGAGACTTAGGCGTATAAGAAGAAATATTCTTACTAAAATCTTATCATTTGTAGTGAATTATAAAATTCTAATATAGTTTGGTAATTTTATAATATATTATTAATGTAGAAAATTGGCACAGCCTAACAAACCAGCTACTTCGACAGCAATGATGGTTTTCAAAAATTATGTTTAATTAAACATATTAGACGTTTTTAATAGTTTTGTGGAGTTCATTATGTGTCAGTAAATAATGATTTTATACTGATTCACACAAATATTCTTACATCTTTTTGTAATAATTTTTCGATTTCAAATTGTATAAAATATTAAAAACGTGATTCACATAATATTTTAACATTTTGTATTGTGATTATATTTGACCTTACTATAGTTCTATGTATTTATACATACACATTTATTTAATAAAAATTTAAATAACGTTTTACACTAGAGAATCAATATTGCTGTAAAAATAATTTTAATATTTTGGACTTTTTTTTATATTATTATTATTATACAGGAATGCATGATCACCATGCTATATTATGCATTACCTGCTGTATTTTTATCATTGTAATTATTTACGAATTTATCTGATTTATTTCTTAGCACACTAAAAAGTTTATAATGTATTTACAATACAATTTTTCAATTTAATTATTTAGTTTATTTTTTTTTAAATAATCGAAAATGTATTTTTGAATAATAAATTTTCTTTTAATTTTGAAGGATAAAAATGTGTTTCTTTAAAACCTGTACAGTCGGTAACAAAAGTATCCGAACACTAGCAAAAATTCCTATATAAAAAATGTAGAGTTAATACTGTTTTGTTAAATAAATCCTTGTCGAATCATGTTCTTAGACTGACTAAGCACATGGTTCGACGAAGATTTATTTAACAAAACAGTATTAACTCTACTTTTTTTACATAGGAAATTTTGCTAGTGTTCAGATACTTTTGTTACCGACTGTATAATGCTTAAAATATAATTTAAAAAGTTTCTATGTGAAACCTAATTAATTTAGATTTCCATGGGTTAAATTATTTTATTGCACAATTAATGTTCTTCTAAATCATCCAAATTACATCTTTTGTTTATTTTCAAAAAGTAGAAGTTAAATAAGAAAAAAATAAAATTAGTAATTTAACGACTGTTACAGCTATTAAAACATTCAAAAGCATTTCAGTTTTAAAATATTTTTAATAACATTTAAATTTGTTTCGTGATGTTTAGATTGTATTGAATTAAAATTAACAATTAAATTTAACAGTTATTTCTTTTATAATGAACAGAAATTTTAGAATTATTCATTGAAATTTGATATTGGTGTTAAAAAAAAATTCAGCAAAATTAATTTAATAGCGTGCATAAATAATTTATCGCACATGTTTCTAATATATATATATATATATATATATATATATATAGAGAGAGAGAGAGAGAGAGACAGATAGATAGATAGATAGATAGATAGATAGACTATTAAAACAGGAATAAACTACTACGTCAGAAACGCCAAAGAAAAATTATTGAGGTGCATACAGCTGTTTCGGTAGCCTAAAGCGTACCGTCTTCAGTGCAAAAAGAGTTCTCAATCTGGAGAAGTGCTCGTATATATAGGAGAGGAACCGGATTTAGTTCAACCAATAGGATTACGGAAGAGGTGGGGAGTGTGGCCAATAGGAATTAAGGAATGTGTAGCTGTGTAAACAGTAGAAAAATTAAGGAAATGTGGACTGAATGTAAAATTTCCAACAATCAGACAAATAGGGAACAGCGAAATCACAATTTACAAGGTTTTTAAAATTTTTATAAATATGAAAAGCTTCAAAGAAATCGAGTTCATGAATGGATTTAGGTCTGCAAATTATTTTAGCTGAATTAAATTTAAAATTATGATTTTCTTCCCAGCAATGTTTAGAAATAGCTTATTCATTGATTTCTTGTTTGCGGACGTAATTCATATGTTCTTTTAGACGAAATTTATGACTGCGTTTAGTTTGGCCAATATATGATAAACCACACTGATAGGAAATACTGTAAATGCCCCAAGATTTATGCATATCAATAGGATCTTTTAACTGAGAAAAGGTGAGTTTATTGGAAGGCGAAAATATTGTTTTAAAATCATATTGTTTGAGAATTTTAGCTATGGTTTGACTGGTTTTAGAGAAATAGGGTAAAACAATACTGATATTAGATGTGACTGATTTAGTAGACGAAATACGAGGGAGTTGTAATTTTTGGATAGCTTTGTCTATAATGGAAGGGTCATAACCTCTGTCAATTGCGATGGCTTTCAGGTATTTAATTTCAGATTTCAATAAAATAGGATTTGAACAAATATTAAGGGCACGGTTTACAAAAGTATAGAAAGCAGCCATTTTTTGGTTAGGTGGGTGACATGAACGCGCTTGGGGAGGAAGGGAGACTGCAAAATTTTTACGATAGACAGTGGTTGAAAATCCATTTACAGTGCGAGAGACGAGGGTATCAGGAAAAGGAAGGGAGCCATTATTTTCTATTTCATATGTAAACTGGATATTACTGTCAATTGAATTTAAGGTTTCTAAGACATGGTCAATATTGTGATGAGATATGTCGATAAGCGTGAAGGTGTCGTCAACGTAACAGTTCCAAAAAGGAAAAGATATTTTCTTAAAAAGCTTGCTTTCGAAATAGTGCATGTAAATGTCTGCGAGAATTGGGGAGAGAGGGGAACCCATGGCTAAACCTTCAGACTGACGATAGAATTTATTTTGGAAAGAAAAAGTGGTTTGTGATAAACAAATGCGGGTAAGAGAAATTAATTCTTGTATTTCAAAAGAGGTGAAATGAAACTATTTTAATCTATTTTCGAGACAGCAGAGGGCGCCACTTATTGGAACATTAGTGAAAAGAGATTTTACATCAAAAGAAACCATAGTGAGATTAGTGTGAGGGCAGTTTTGAATATTCTTTGCAAAATTTATGGAATTCTTCACAGTATAACTATTAGCAGCAAGAAGTGGAGCGAAAAGTGTGGTGAGAAATTTAGCTAAATTATTGGGAGCAGTACCGATATTAGAGACTATTGGACGAAATGGAATATTGGGTTTGTGAACTTTTGGCAAAGCATAAAATCTGGCACAATTAGCAATAGAAGGGATAAGATGGGATTTAGTCGAGTTCAATAACAAGGGGCAAGGTTTTATAGCAGATTTAATTTTATTTAATTCTTGAGGCGAGGGGTCACGGGGTAGAGGAATGTATGGGCCATCATTACGCTTTAGGCTACCTAAAAAACTGTATGCACCTCAATAATTTTTCTTTGGCGTAGTAGTTTATTCCTGTTTTAATATTCCAACGCCAAGTCTCTTGCTATTATTAGATAGATAGACTGTTAGATACAGTCGGCAGCAAAATTATTGAAGCACACATCCACATTTTTCATATATATATATATTGGTTTGATCGCTAATTTTTATCATCAGCTTACTTTTTACTATCCGACCATTCATATCTAAGGGAAGTATTGTAATCATGTCAAAAATCCGAATTTGAGATTTTGATGTTTCAATAAGTTTTGAGATCAACTGAATCTGTTTTCACTATTTTTACGATGATCTATGTATGTGAGTGAGTGAACAAGCTGGCGTCTAAACGCTTTTCTCGAATGAGCTGAAAGTTGGTACGTATGTTGTAAGTCACCGAAGCTTGAACCATGTTGATTTTGGTGAATCTAGCACTTAGAGTTTTTTTTTTTTTTTTTACAGGAACACCAAGAAAAATTCTTTATCATTGTGGCCTATGGGGCAAATTTTTTAAAAGTGTGATAGCGTCTAAATGCCTTATTAAAATGAACAAAAAATTTATACACACGTTATAGGTCGCAGTTGCACGAACTGCATAGATTTTGGTGAATTTAACATTTACAATATTTTTTTTTTTTTTTTTTTTTTTTTTTTTTGCAGGGACACGAAAAAAAATTCTTTATCATTATGGCCCATGGGACAAAATTTTTAAACGTGCGATAGCGTCTAAACTCCTTATTCAATTGAGCTATTATTTTATGTGAATATTATTAGTCACTGTTGCACTAATTATAAGGATTTTGGTGAGTCTAGAATTTATCTGTTTTTACTGGGACACATTTTTAAAATTCTTTATCTTTGTGATCTATTGGCTCAAAGTTTAGTAGCCTTAAATTAAACACCGTGTAATATATGGAGAAAAATACTACAACACCCTATTATAATTTTTTCTCTTTTGTTTATTTAAGAACTCCTCTTACTTTACTTTATCTACCAAACTGTTAATTACTCAATGTTCAGGAAGTCGAGTGGAGTCATTCCAGAATTTTTTATAACAGCATTAAGACTAAGATTGTGACTCGACAAATATTTACTTAATAAAACGATATTAGGTGCACATCTTTTACATACGAAGTTTGCGCTTTAATAATTGCTGCATACTGTAGATACCTGGTGATGAAGAAGTCACAGAAAAATAAAAAATATATTATTCAAAAAGTATTGACTGAACCACTGTGCTATTTCACTGAAATGCGCAGAAAATCATGGGCTATTTTTGTATGTATAAAAGAAAAAGTTACATTTTCATCAATAGATAGCACTGCATTTGCAATATTCTCGCACATTTTAATCTGATCAGCCTTCTGAAATGACGCCGTATTGCGAATACTGATTAATTTGACTTTGGTGTATTGCATATGACTTCAGATGCTACTAAACAATTAAATTTAACATCCATTTCTTATTACTGCAGTTATTTTTTTTTTTAAGTAAAATAATGATATTGTTATAAGATAAAGCATTGCTAATTAAATATTATTATGAGAATTACACATGGTCATCATCTAACGGTCGTTCTCATGAATGGAATGACAAACATCACATTGAACATTTATAGTTCTAATTGTGTTGTTAAATGTACTGCGCCACTGTAAAAATACAATATTACAATTAAAGCGCTAAGTGATGTAGAAAAATTAAAAATTTTACAATAATTTTTTTGTTACTTAAAAAAAAAAAAAAAAAAAAAAAAAAGCATGTCTTTCTAGGCGTTTCAGTGAAAACTGCAGCACAGTAAATGCTTTTTGAATAATATATATATATATATTTCTGTGAGATTTGTATTACCCCTTATATATCTATCATTTATATGAAATCTTTTCTACCGACAAATGTATTACATTTCAACATTATTACAAATAAAAATATTAAACTCATCATTTTTCCGAATTACCTTACTTATTTTAACGTCAGTTTATAGATCATTTTTATTTTCTAAATTGTTAAAGTATATAGTTATGATACTTCCAAGTGAAAGATTTAAAATAATATCTCCTATACTATTAAATTATTTTAGTTGACTTTTTTTTTAACAAATTGCCTTTGAAAATGAATAGAAAATTGTTTTCTATTTCCTTTTAAAGGTTTTGCTTTGTATGCTATTTCAAACTATTGCCTTGTCCCAAATGGTTACTGTCTCTTAAAGTTCATTGCATTTATTTTATTGTTCTGAAATAAACTCAGACAATAAAACTCTGAAAGATTCTGAAATTTTTTTTAGTGTTGAATAATATCATAGAATAGGGCTTTATTTCCTATAATTCTGTAAGCTCTGTTTCTTAGATATAGATTTAATTGAATATTTTCTATACGGATTACAAATTAAATGAGTTTTAAGTGATTTTTTACTTACTTTTCCTTTTTTAAGTATTTGAGATCACATTTTCTTTTTACGAAGATGTTAACTGCATGGATTTTTCTATAAAGTTTCTAATGTTAGTTAATAAAAGTTTTCTAATATTAGTTAAAAAGAAAAAAAAAATCAAATTTAATGTAATACAGTTCTAAATAATTTTTCCATATAATTTTATTGTGCCTACCCTAAAAAAAATTAGTTTTAACGATTATATTTTCGATTTTGGTATAAGAATGCAGATTTTTGAATAGTATTTAACAAGCGAATAAAATGAGATATTGCTTAATAAATTAATAATTAACTAATTATTCAAGAATATATATCAAATAATAAAAACGAGAACTATAATCAATGTCAGAATAACAAAATATCATAGGAAGGGTTATCTAAAGAAAACTTTCTTAATTATTTAACTGTATGAGATAAGAAAAAAAAAAAAAAAAGAGTTAAATAGTACTCTATATTAAGAAAATAATTTACCCAAAAGCTTTTTTAAAATTATAATTGTTCCAATTTTTATATAACCCATAAAGACAAATTTGGTACATGAGAAAAATTTTATGTTCTATAAAACAAATCTACACTGCGATGCAAAAAACATTTTTTTTTTCGAGCCCGCTGATACCGTTCTTGCTGATTCTTATATAAAATGACCTCCTGATTCCGAATTTGACCCCCATTTGCCCAATCACCCATCATTTTCTCGGAACGCCACCCCTTCCACCAATTTTTATCACTGTTCGGTAATTTTATGGCCACGAATTTGATTTGGAGAATAGAAAAGAATTATTTTAACACTTAAAAACAAAAACGAAAAATATATATAATTCATAAGAATTAATAATAATAATTGATTAATTAAATATACACTGAAGAGCCAAAAAAAAACTGGTACACCTGATGGAACACGATTAGGCTTTCGACTTTGAAAGTTTATGACAGTGATGATTTGTTGAACTGATCGTGCGCTGACACTTGTTGATGCCCCAGCAATCAATTCTGCAACAATTTGAGGAAGGGTTGCACATTTGTCATGTTTAATGATTCTCGTCAGTCATCGCTGGTCCTGTTCTTTCACAACCTTTTTCCGGCCACAGCGATGTCGGATATTTGATGTTTTACTGTATTCCTGATATTCACGATACACTCGTAAAATGATCGTACTTGAAAATCTCAATTTCATAACTACCTTCGAAATGATATAACACCCTGTTCGTGCAAAAATTGTAACGCCATGTTCAAAGCCACTTAAATCTTGACAACTTGCCATTGTGGCAGCAGTAATCGATCTAACAGCTTTGATATACACCTGTTATCTTATATAATCACTGCCTAATCCATCGCGTTACTTTGATTGGTTCCGTACCTCTGTTATTTGCATATTTGCTGTACCAGTTTTTTGGCTCTTCAGTGTAATTAATGTACTATATAATTTCACTGGCAAATATCCTCCCCCCTAAATTTCCCCCTTGCTTCAAATGTTCATGTTTTAGAAATTTCCAACTCTGTAGCCACTCAGAAGATATTTAACAATTAGAAAAACTCCCCCCCCCCCTTGCAAATAAAATTAAAAGCCACAAAATTACCGAAAAGTGAGAAAAATAGGGGGTGGGGGCGTTCCTAAAAAACAGTGAGTGATAGGGCAAAATTGGCGTTATATTCGGATGTGTTTAATACATATGATTCATGTACGGGACTAGACTAAGCAAAATTATTCAATTTTATTATGAGGAACACTCAGAGAGAATTTGAAGTTGCATTATGAGTTCAATAATACATTCGAATGATTTTGAAAATTATTTATAACTTAGCATTTATGATGTAACAGTAAAGTAAAATTAGAAGATGTTTTACAATCTCTGCGAACCACAATATTTTTTTTCTTGTTTTTAATTGTAAAGTCTTCTATAACAATTGAATATATCCATTCAAAATAACCACATTGTTTACCCTGCATAATCGCAATTATTAATACAGGGAGTAAATTTAAAATTTTAAAACTGTCTGCTAGTTAGAACAATAATTTCAATCTGGCGATGTAATTAGCAACACAAAAATAATTTATGTAACCCAAAAACAATTACAATAAAATTTTAATAAAACTTTAATTTTAGCCTTAAATTAGATATGACCTTAAAATAGACTATCTACCAGTAAGTATTTGGACACTTTCGAACATAGACATCTTGTCAACTATCTAGACAAATTCTTTAGGAATTATCTAAAAATTTGTGGAGTATAAAGAACATATTATACGTCATATATTTTAGCAAAAGTTTTGTCCTGAAGCGGAAAAGGGGACCAGTAAAAATTTAAACAAAAATCTGAATGTTTTGGATTACCCTGTAAAAAGTAATGCTTCAAAAGCGTTTTGGCTATGTTGCATGCGTTCATGCTGATTTTCGTAATTATCTGTATAAATTTTTATGAAGCTCCCACATATATTTATGAAAATAAAACGATTTATTTAAAAAATTGCAATTTTTTTTTTTTTAATTATAAGACGTAAAGTATTAGAGCCATTTTTAGGAAACTTGCCAAATTATATTAGACACGACATATAGCATGCAGAATGCAAAAATGTTAAATATCTTACAAAATATGAGCATTTTTACTAAATATTTCTTTAACTACGCATGAGCAAGATAAAAAAAAAAAAAGTCATTTGCATAATGAATAGTCAAGTGCAAAAAGAATTGAGTTACGTATATGAAGAACCCAAGCACATATCATGTAAATTCATATAGTTATGAGACATAAAACGAACAGAATTTCAGTTCCTTTAAAAATAGGGACTAAACTGTAAAGGATTCTACTGACATTTTTATTTTCATTCAGTCAGTGCCATATGGGGAACAATAATCCATCACTCATTTAGGAGTGTTCACTAGAAAGTGTGAATGGAATGTTCACATGGAATGAAGTTTGAATGGAATGTTCAATGAAATATGAATGGAATGTTCAATGTGTGAATGGAATGTTCAAGTGTGAATGGAATGTTCTTGTCAATGTAATGTTCTTGAACACTTCAATAACTTAGCAACTTAAGTGTTCATGAACTGTAAATAAATATTAATAAAACCTCCTATCATCAGCTTTTTTTTTTGTTTGTTTGTTTGTTCTTTCAAGAAGAAATTAAATTCTGTTGATTCGATCTCTCATAAAGTTTTGAATTTACACGATATTTGTTTGTTTGGGGTTTTCATATGAGTAGCTCAGCATTTTCGGCTATTTAATTATGCAAATGAAATTTTTAGTTCCCCATCATACTATAAGTATGGGGAACTTAGGTTATCGTGAAAATTTTCGACCTCGTATTTATGACTTTTTTTACACGTTTTCAGGTGTGAGGAATCAGAAAATGATAAAAAATTGAATGGCATCCGTTTGTAGGGTGTTTGTTAGTTTGTTAGTCTGTTAGTGTGTTAGTCCATTAGTGGATTAGTCCATTAGTGGGTTAGTCCGTTAGTGTGCTAGTATGTTAGTCAGTGTGCACGATATCTCAAGAACAAATTATCGCAGGGAAGTCAAATCAGTTTTTAAATATTAATTTAGACACTGGTTAGAATCCTAATTATTTTCAACATTCGAATAAAAAAAACTCCGTAAGTTATTATAAATTTACGATTTTCTTAACATGGGAGAATAGGACAAATATTCACTTAAACGTGCATTAAATGGAAACTTTTTACTGTAAAAATGTCAGACCAGTTTTAAAATATCGGTTTTGATGCCGGAATGAACATCAGTTACTATAAATATGCTACTTTGAAAATTTCGCAAGTTATTAGAAATTTACGAATTTCTTAACATAGCAGTATAGGGCAAAATTTCACATAAACGTCAATTTTGAGAGATATTTTCATCGTAAAGATGTCAGACTACTTTTGAAATATTATTTAGGACACTGGCATGAATATCATTGTCTATGAATTTTCCAATATAAAAATTTCGTAGGTTACTGGAAATTTACGTATTTTTTAACATGGCAAAATAGGGCAAAATTTCACATGAACGTCAATCTTGAGGGATATTTTCATCGTAAAGATTTCGGACCACTTCTGAAATATTATTTAGGATACTGACATAAATATTATAGAGTATGAATTTTCTAATTTAAAAAAATCGTAAGTTATTTGTACGATTTACTTAAAATGGCAGAATTGGGCAAAAATAGGTTAAATCCATAGGGGCAATCCATTTTGAGGATCATAAATATATCAGACAACTTCAAAATAACATTTATGATACTTGTATGAACATGATTGACTAAAAATATTCTAATAGGAAAATGTCGTAAGTTATTCGTAATGTAAGATTTTATGAACACAGCAAAATTGAAAATTTTCCATATAAATATGCATTTTGAAGATTGTTGCATCTGGAATAGTAGCATGAAAACTGAACTACGAAATTGACCCAAATAAAATAAATTAATAAATTAGAATAAGATAAATACATCGAAGTGAGCGCTAGATAGCCTAGTAGGCTAATATTTCATTGTGTCACTGTGACAAACGTTTGGTCAAATTAATTTCTCTTAACATTATAGTTATATTAACAGAATGTCCTGCACTAGAAATTTATGAAAACATATATATGACGGGGAACTGAGCAGAGTCCACCTATGTCAACTAGTTTAAAATCTTGCGCGTGTGTAGTTAAAAATTACTTAGTGAAAGTGTTCATATTTCATAAGATGTTTAACATTCTAGCATTTATATTACAGTATCCTGTGTCTAATGTAGTAGGCCAAATTTCTTAAAAATGGCTTTGCATTAGTTCTAATACCCCGTGTCTTAAATTCAAAAAAGTGTTTTATTTTTTTTTCTGCAACGTTTTAAAGAAACTATTATATCTTAATGCATGTATGTGGTGGCCTCATAAAAATTTATACAGACATTCAGAAGTATCCTCTTAATCATATACTACAGCAAAAATGCATTTCATGCGTTACTTTTTACAGGGTGATCCAAAACATTTTTGTTTATTTTTTTATTTGTCGTCTTTTCCTCTACATGATAAAACTTTTGCTGAAATATATAAGGTATAACACGTTCTTTATACCCCCAAAATTTCAAAATAATTTCTACAGGATTTCTCTAGATATTTGACAAAAGTCTCAATTCGAAAGTGCCCAAATACTTATTAGTAGATAGTGTATTACTGCATTCAAAAGTTACATTTACATAAGACTTTTAAAACTATTAATATATTTCGAAATTAAATAAATAAATATATATACATATTATTTAACATTTTGATATAAACAATTTTTTTAATACCTGTTAAATATTTGCTATTTAGAATACGTTCGTCGTATTTGTAGTTTTATGAAACTGGATTCTGTAAAATTACTGCGCATTTATTATTATTATTATTATTATTATTATTATTATTATTATTATTATTATGTTTTGTTCAGATACGATATTTCGAGTAGACATGCTTAGATAAAATCGGGGTTGCGATGCGTCTGTATTTTTCAGAATCACTATTTTTGTAATGTAATTTTTGCTTTAACGACTCCCGAAAAAAATATTATAAAATATTACTATACAAAAATATTGCTACTATAAAAATCCAGATTATCGAAACCCTGTCAATGTCGAGAATAAATATATTTTTAATTTCGAAAATGTGTTTTAAGTTCAAATAAACAGATTTGTGCTTTTCTGAAATTAAATTTTACTCAGCTTTCAATAAATAAGTAAATAAAAATAAAAGATCAGCAATTACAGTCAAGAACTTTTCCTCTAAAGCTTATACTCCTTTAAAAATATTTTCATGAAGAATATATCTTTTGTTGTTGTAGCCTGTCTTGACAGCCAAGATTGATTATATTACCTTCATTACTCATGTTAATTATCTTGATTTTGCAGCTTAATTCACGAAACATCCTCCAAACTCCAGACAAAATCAATATTAAACTTTTAGATTAAAAGCAAGTACCGTCCCTTTTGTGAATATTTTTAAATGTTATTATATTCATTAGAGAACTTATTTAAAATGGAGAGAATGCATCAATTTTTAAGTTTCCTGATTCTAAACCTAATAAACCATGTTTAACTGTTATAAAAGAAGTATTATAAAATACATGCAGAAAGAATTACATATTGCTTTGCTTAAAAACATAGTCAAATTTATCTTTCAATTTCACTAAGTGTCTTTCCTTTTCAAAAGAAATTTTATATTTGTGTAATGTCTTGCTTTTTTTTTCAAACAATTTGTAAATAGAATTCAAATTTTCAAACGAAAAGTCTGTTTTAATTTAATACATTAGTTGTATTTTAAAAATGGATGAATAGTATATGTTTCTTCTTTTAAAGATATATGAACCATAGTCTCCTCACTAGTTTAAACATGTTGTAAGTATTGTAAAGTACTATTGAAAAAGTGGTGTAAGTACTATTGAAAAGTAATTAATAATTTGAGATAATAAACCTTAATCATAAAATATGTTTTTGTGTGTGTCCCTGTAATATATATATATATATATATAAGTCATCAAAATGTATACGTTTCTACAGTGTCCTATATCATTCCTAGCATTTTTCATCTAAATCAAGCAAAGCATTTAAACTTTATCGTGTTCACTCACATGCATACGCACATACACACATCGCAGCAAAATTGAATTCAGGAGACCTTAAAATGTACAGAGATCAAAAACTTAAAGTCAAATTTCTTCATGATTGCATTAATTTTCTTACATTATATGTGTTCAAAAAGTAAAAAGTACCATAAATGCAATAAAGAGAGAGAGAGAGAGAGAGAGAGAGAGAGAAAAGAAAAAAAAATCTCAAAAATTTTTGTGTCACATATGGCGCAGTAATATTTCTTTGATCCATGCAAATCTCATCTGTAAATCGTTACTGTTGAACTCTCGACATTCGTAACGTTCTTCAACAGTTATTGACTGAAAAACAAAAATTATCTCACATTATGGCAAATGCATAAAATCGTACGGTGACTATGTAATAAATATCAACATTGTATGTAAACACCATATATTGCAAAAATATTGGGTACGACCCTTCTTCAGGTTTGACGAAGGTCCGTGCTTTTATTTCGTGGTGCATTGCTGCTTTGTTTTCTGCACCTGTACCTACTCTGTTAGCCTAACGCGTTATTATTTAAATCCTATCCGAAACAATCATTGCGAAATATTGCGATTTATGATGTTTCCACATAAAGTTTTTATTTATTACATAGTCATCCGGCAATTTTATATATTTGCCGTAATGTGAGGCAGTTTTTGCAGGCATTCGCTAGTCAAGAACATTCAAAATATTCAGAGTTCAATAATACGGATTTATTGAGGAACATTTGAGTTGGATGGATCAATATTTAAAAAAAAAAAAGGAAAAAATACTGCACTACCCGTGTCACCAAAATATGTGAGGTTTCAAGTTCTTATTTTTATTTTTATTGTATTTCACCACTTTTTACTTTTCGAACATGCATAATGCAAGAAAATTTTTGCAACTAGGAAAATTTTTTGACTATGAGATTTTGGTAACTATACGTCTTAAGGTCTTTTGAGTTCATTTTTTCCATTTTTATGATGTTTGTGTACGTGTGTGTAGTTGTGTACATGAGTGAAAACGATAGCCTCTACGCACTTTGCTCAATGCATCTGGATGTTGGCAGGTATGTTATAGGCTATCGTCGAGTCGTATACATTTTAGAGGTTTCTTTTTCTTTTTCTTTTTTTTTTATAGGAAAACAAAGAAAAATTATTTTTTATTATGGCCTGTGGACTTATATTATTTAAACTGCGATAGTGTCTTAACGCTTTGTTCGAATAAGATGGAAGTTAGTAGGCATGGTATAAGTCACCATAGCATGGATTTTTTTTTTTCATATTTATTTTTACGACTGTAGGGCTTAAAATTCTTTAAGCACACTGTAAAAAAATTTTGTAAACTTATTTAAATACTAGCTGTCATGCCTGTTCTTAGCACGGGAATGTAATTATTATTCATAGTATATTATAAAAGAAAAATATCTTAGTTGAAGCTTACAATAATATGCTGATAAAGATAGGGATAGTTTATTATTGTTAATATATACAGTCGGTAACAAAAGTCTCCGAACTCTAGCAAAAATTCCTATGTAACAAAGGTACACTTAATACAGTTTTGTTAAATAAATCCTTGTCGAATCCTGCTTTTAGACTGACTAAGAACAGGATTCGACAAGGATTTATTTAACAAAACTGTATTAAGATTTCTTTTTTTATACATGAATTTTTGCTAGTGTTCGGAGACTTTGTTACCGACTGTACAATTTGTCAATTTTCTCTCTTATATATTAAATTTTTACATGTGTCTCGTTTATTTTAACTTTGAATTGCATCCGTTTCAATAATAATTTTTTAAGTAAGATTGAATTATTATTTGTAGTGGTGACTTTATTTTTATCTACGATTTTAAATGGTTTTGGATTATCATTTTTAGGTAATAGTTTTATTTGGTCTTCGTTTTTTCTGGTTTTGCTATCGGTGTTTCGGGCCTGTGAGCAAAGAAATTATTAGCTTTTGTTTTCTTTGTGACAGAAAAACATCCATTTTTTAGCATATTTGCATTCTACCAGGCCCTTGAAAACGTTAGAATGCAAATAATGCTTTTTTCTCATTCCAGTTTCCAATAATTCATTTCGATTTATCTTTCTTTTTTTTTTTTTTTTTTTGTTTGATTTGGGTAGTCTTCGCTTATGATCCGAATAATTGTTTTAATACAGAAGTTAAACCATCTTTAAATTTCAAAATTTTGCACTGATAATATTGTATTACTATACATATATATATACATATATATTAATTTACATAATTGTTTGTGCAGTGATTTCAACATAAAATTCCTCAACGCTCAAATCACATAATTTCTATTGCTATTTACGTTCCAAAAAACGGGTGTAATAGCTATTAAAAGAAAAGTCGCGAAGAGGATTCTATACTAAATCTGCACCCTTTCTTCCATATTCAACTGCATCGAAAATATATTAGTGTTTTCTGCAATGAATTTTCATCAAATAGCGATATTTGAATCCGATATTGATAACAGGGGATCACTTAAATATCTAAGCGTTATAAAATAGAGAAAATAATTATATTTTGGAATAGTTTTAGTAGCCCAACTTGGCGAAATTTGAAATTTGGCACCAAAGTAACTCGGTCGTTTTTCGCCAAAATGGAACAAAAATTTAAGTGTCAGCAAGAGGGTACTGTACTAAAGTAAGAGGGTACTGAACTAAGCCAAATTCATTTAAAGAACACAGTTCTTTATGATACATAAATACTACTTTACTTACAAATTACAATAATATAATTATAATAAACTTATGGAATTAATTTCATTTAACAACACAAAGTGTAAAGCAACCCAAATAAAAATACTGAAAACAAGCAATGCTATGCTTCCAGAAATAACAGGGAATTATCAGGGAAATTTGGGAAATATCTAATAATGGGTTCTACCAAACTTCATAAAAAAGCCAATCACGCCAAATATAATATTGTTAACATTATCTAAAATTCTTCTTTATCAGAAGAAAAAAAAATACAAATTATCAGGAATTTCCAACATGATTTCCTCTTGGACGCTCTCATTATTACATTTGTAGCATTTAACTACGTAAAATGCATTTAATTTCAGTACGCGAAATTTAAGAAGTTAATTTCACTCAAATGCAGAGAACCTTAAAAAAAAAAAAAAAAAAAAAAAAGAACCTGAAAACAAGGAATGTTATGTTTTCAGAAATATCAGGAAATTATCAGGTAAATTCGGTAAATATCTAATAATGGACAACAACAAGTTGTTATTCTGTATTTCTGCCAAACCTTAAAAAAAAAAAAAGTCAACAATGCCAAATATAAAATTTTTACTTAGTCTTTATCAGCAGAGAAAAACTCAGTTTTTAGGAAATTTCAAAATGCTTTCTTCTTGAGTACTCTCATCATCATATTAGTAGTAACTGATTACATAAAATGCATTTACTTTCAATAAATTTTCTAAGTTTGAATTAATAATGTGCATTCCCGTTTTATGACCATCTGGTAACTATGCAAAAGAAAAACTTTCGTTAATAAATATTCTATATTTCAATTTCACTTTTTATTTAAGAATACATTCACATAAATTATTTTCTCACAAAGGATAATTTAAATTTCGCCATTTTTTCCATCGCTTTCTGTATATTTAAAATGTAATTCAAATTCAAACTTCCTCATTCCTAAAGTAAGCAAGTTCTCTAACTGTTCAATATTTGTGATTACTTCGTATTTAAGTAACAAACAGTTTTTTTTTTTCAATTGGAACTGTACAAAGTATCAGTCTGGAATTTACAGGTAAGGAGAAGATTATAACGTTACGCAAATAACGGTGGTAAAAACTCGAAGAAATATCTTTTTTCTTTTTCTTCTAGGCAGTTATGTCTCTGAATGTAGTTCTTGATGCATTACACAGACATATCTAGCTTTTAAGTTAGTTGAAGGTTGTTCAGTTTTTTTTTAAACATGTATATGACTTGAATGATAATCTTAAAGCAGCGCCATTTATTCTTTTGGTACGTTTATACACGTCCATGCGTTACAGTAATTCTCCAATTCGTAGTCCTTAGCGTCCTTCAATTGGAGCCAAAAGCTCGGGATTCTTGTCGTTTGTGAAGTCATTGAGATGTCACCTGGCAACAATAGCTGTGATAACAAGAAAAAACAGGAAGGAAAAGCTGGGACTTGAAGAACAGGAAGTGGAAATATTGGCATCATGTTGTATTGCCGCTGGCCTCTCACCTGCAAATGAAACAAAAATAATGTCTTACTTATGAAGTCAATGTGAATGAATGCATAATATATATAATTGTAAATAAGGTTTTGCACAATGAGAAAAAATTCTGTAACTGACATCTAGAATCTACATTGTGGCTCTAGAAAAAATAGTTCCATATCATCCTTATAAACTCTAGTCCCTTGGAAAGCGAGTTCTAGGAGCCCATATTAGAAATCTAGAGCGTTTGCCTATATTCTCGAGGGCAAAGTCATTTAAAAATCTCTGCAAATAAATGAGTCTACAAGAATCGGGTTTCTGCAACTATAATCTTGGTTTATTACTAAATTCTAGAAAATCAAGCGAGAATTTCTCGCAATATAAATGATTCAGAATATTTAGTGCATTCAGAATATCGTTTCACCATCTAGAAATGTGTACACTAGAAATTCTCGATAATTTCGTCTATTCAGTTTATTGGTGTGCCTTATGCGCATAGAAAATGGCTCGAAAATCTATTTTTCTAGTTAAGGGATTTAGAAAATGGCCACTTATTCGTTCTAGAGAAAGACGGTATATTTTTTTTTCTCAATGCAGTTATGGATAACTCGTATTGCTTAAGAAATAAAAAAACCTTTTTTTTAATGCTTATGAAATATTTATTATATTCCCTCAAGATAAAAATTGTACTACCTATCATCTAGGTGAGGTACGTTTTAAAATTCCAACAGTTGATAGTTCCTTCTACTTACCTTCTATTTACCAATAACTTCAACACCCGGCTGCACACTAATACTTGAAAATTGTATAAAGGGTATAACTTTTCAGTAAAATTCGACGCGTTACTTTTGCCATCTAGCAGCATTGTTATTTTCAGATTTTTTAGTTAAAAACAGCCAATCAAAGATTATATGAAATCTTCTACGCTAGATGTCAGAAGCAATATGACTTATTTTTTCAGAAGCTGCACCCTGACTTTAGATGTTTTTCAAATTTTTGCTTTGAACCGAGAGTTAAAGTTAATGGTGAATACGGCCGTTAGCTATTTTATCGCATTTATTAATTGAAAAAAGTTGCTTTGTAATATATTCAAATAAAAGTGTGAAAAGCACAGACTGATTTAAACTAAAGTTCTACTTTTAAGAAGCTGAAAAAAATCCACTACTCAGTATGATTGAAAATTTGAATTGAAAATGCTCAAAGAATGGAAAAAAGGAAGTAAAAAATATATTTCAAAATTTCACCAATAAATGTCGCTTTAACCGTCATAATGTGCTAATTGAAATGCGTGCCATGGACATGAAACATTGTATTTGTTATTTAAATGCAGGTACGTAGCATTTTCCTCATATTGAACCTGAGAAGCTCCCTATAACTCGTTCAATGATGAACCGCATTCTGCTTGTGAACCCCTTTTACAAGAACAGTGGCTGCGTGCTATTAGTTGCCCATAGAAAAGGGTATCAGTTTAAAGATTGCGCATGCGCAGTTCAAAATTATTCAGTAAAAATGCCAATTTTTCGCAAACTATTTAACATTTTTACATTCTGATTGTAGTATGCCAAGTTTCCTAAAAATGGCTTTAGACTGGGACTAATAATCTACGTGTTATAATTAAGAAAGCGGTTTTTTTTTAAGAGTTATATTTCCATGGATGTATGTGATATATTTCCATGTGGTATATTAGCCTCATAAAAATGTATGCAAATAATTCGAATAAGCCTAATAATCCCATGTTCAATCCATAACGTATTTCAAGCATCACTTTTTACAGGGTGATCCAAAACTTTTTAATTTTTGATTAATTTTTTACTAGTACCCTTTTCCTCTTCAGGACAAAACTTTTCCTGAAATTTTTGAGGTATAGCATGTTCTTTACTATATTAATTAAAGTTTCAAGATAATTTCTAAAGAATTTTTTTAGATATTTTACAAAACGTCTAAATTCAGATGTGTCCAAATACTTAATGATAGATAGTGCAAATAAATAACAAAAGTTGTTTAAAAAATAAGTAAATATATTTAGATAACATTACGCATAAGATATCGAATAGATTTCTAATTACACTTTAACAAAAGTAAACATTTTTAGCTAAGGTTGTATGTTTTTTTTTAATTATTAATCATTGAAAAGAATTATAGTCTATTCTGTCAGATAAAATATATTTTGTTGCAAATAAATTTTAAAGTTCAGCAATTTTATTTATTTTTAAAAATGATTTGTTAACATCAGAAGAAAATAACAAAAACAAGGTTCATAATATTACTCTTCTATTATCAGATTTGCTTGTGAAATAATTTTATAAACAAATTTTTAGTGTTTATTGTTTTAAATTTTTATCAAAATTTTATTGTTTATTGTTAAAATACGATAAAATGTATCCAATAAAATCTCTATTAAATATTTTATAAAACTTTATAGTTTTGTATATATATATTTCATCCTGGATCAATGGAAAAATGTCACAAAATTAATAATAATCATGAAGATAGGCATATCTTCGTTGAAAACTAATGAAGAGATTTACGTTATATATATAATATATGATCGGTTAAAATAATAATCTGTACAAACACAATTAATAGTGGCTATTTTTGACGTGATTTTGGAATAAATGTCAAAATATTTGCGGATAAAATTGTTTTCAGTGCCTGATGGCATAGCAATCAATCAAGTTTAAACTGTAAAAGGAAAATGATTATTTATTACTATAGATTGTTGCAATACAGCAGCTGGCAAAAGTTTTGAAACAATACATTTTTCTGTCCTATTTTTTTTATATCAGATCATTTCTTGATAATGGAAAATAGTAATCTATACCCCTCTTAATGTTCTACAAAATGAAACATTATAATTGCGACATATGTATAAATTAAAAATAATTCAAAAAGTCGCAAAAGTACTCAGGCAAAAGTTTTGAGAAGATTACGTTTTTCTGAAATTTTATTGAATTTAAACGTCTTATTGTAAAGAAATACAGAAGTATTTAACATTTAGTTGCATATGCTTTTGTTTTGAGTGCTGTACACAGTTTGGGTATTGAATTAACAAGGCTTTCTAAGATGGACCTAGAGATTTCGCCGATTCCAATTGAAAATCCTGAAGGTGTTTTGCTTTTGAAGAAAGCTTCTGTATTTAAACGTTTCTGCGGATGTGTTCCCGATGGTTTCCAATTGGATTGAGGTCGGTCAGGTGACTCACTCGGTCAGTCCAAAATATTAATTTTCTCAGATGTAAACCAATTTTTCACAATTTTTTAGGTTTGCTTGAAACCATTATCCTACTGACAAGGAAACTTTCAAAAGGTGTCGTCTTCAAAAAATATTAAAAAAAAATATATATGCGATTCTACTTTTCATAAAACACCAGAAAGTGAAAAAATTATTGGCTTTAATGAATTACAGCGACCACAAAAAATTATCAAAATTAAGCATTTTTGGCGTTTTAGCGCTATGTTTGCTAGCACCGAGTCTGCCGTGTACGAACAGAAACGTGTTTTGCTTCGCCGCCAAGTACTCCAAAAAAATCGCCTAACAGTGAGAAATCGCCAAATATGCTTAATTTGATAATTTTTTATGGTCGCTGTAATTCATTTCAGTCAATAATTTTTTCACTTTCTGGTGTTTTATGTAGAGTAGAATCACATATATTTTTTTCAATATTTTTGTGAAGACGACAACTTTTAAATGTTCCTTGTGAGACATCAATCCATGAGGCATCTTTTTACGAGCCTAAGGCAGCAATTGATCTTCTAAAATGTTTTTAAAAACATTTTGATCCATGAACTCATTAACTTGAAGAGGGGGACGACGCCAATATGGTGCAAATATCTCCAGGCCATTACTAATGCGTTTTTGTGCTTCACTGTTGGACGGGATTCATTCTGCTACCTATTGGATAACGTTGGCCATCACTTCCAGACAAATAGAATTTGGATTTACCGCGTAAAAGGAAATTCTTCCAACCTTTGGTTGTCCACGTTTCGTGCTTCTTAGGGAATATTAATCAGATCCTCCTATTCTTTGCCCTTATGAAAAGATTTTTTGCATTTACTTTTGTATCTATTCAAACGATCTAGCAGCATCCAGACGACGTCTTAGGGTGTCCTTAATCACTGTATTCGGGGGCCTTCTCCTTGCACATTTGAACAGCTTTAGTTTGGGCTAGCGGCCGATTTCTTTCGGATTAACGCATCTTGACCGTGAGTCGTTTTTCTAGTGGCCTCTGATCTTAGAAAATCGGGCACACATTTACCCTTCTTCCACTTCTTTACCGTTCGGTTTTAGAATACAAAAATGCTGGCAATAGCAGAATATGATCCCCCCCCCCCCCACACTTAATTTAAAACCAGGGTGGGATACGAACCCACATCTTTTACATAAAATACCTCTGCTCTAGCCACTGATTTAGTGAAGCCGATGTGTGTGTGACAATATCACATATATTTAAGCCAAGTATATTAAAACTTGATTTTTTAAAAGATCTTTTCAAAACTTCTGCTTTGAAATTTTTAAATTCACGTTTGGTATTTTTTTAATTAACATTTAAAAAGTACCATGTGTGAGAAAATTGTTAAACTTTCTTACACGTGATTAGTTACGCACGATGCAGGATGACTAAAGCTACAAATTGACTGATTTACATCATTAAGATATTTTGCTTACAGAAAAGGTTTGAAGAGGAGAGAAAAACAGATCGTCTCAAGACTTTTACAGACGACTGTATTTTTGAATTATTTAAGCGCTTTAAGATTCTAAATAAAACATTGAATTTTTGTTTATTTTCTGTGTGAATGACAATAAGAAGATTTACACGCATTAGAAATATTTAATAGCAAATAGAATTCCTATAAATTTCGATTTAAAAATTTCGACAAAGAATTTGTACTATAATTTAATTAACCTTAATTTTTTTTTTAAAGTGATGCTCCCTGAAATTTTCATCAAATAACCCCAATTATAATAACCAAAATTAATAGTATGTTAAATAATAAGAACGTATGTTCCTTTGTTTTTATCCAGCTTCAGTTACACAAATAATTTATTTATCTTTCTCTTCTTTTTTCTTATCCTATTTACGAGGATGATGATTAATTCTTTGAATATTTAAAATATTACAAAACAATATATGAGTAGCCTATCTAATTCTCTAGAATTCAATCTAAAAGCTTATTCTATTATCTTTTAAAACATTCTTTCTAAATTTATCTTCTCAGTCTGATGGATTGTCAACTTATGAGATTAAAACACATAGCATTATACACAATTCTTTTCTTTCATTATTCATAGCTCAGATCAAGGTCAAACCTCAAAACGTGTTTGAAATTAATTAAAATTATAGCATGCATATTCACTTAAATTTCCATTAAGCGTTCAGTTCACTGTGCTTATCATGCTGAACCTTTTATGAAAATATACGTTGAGATGGATTGTAAAAATTTCACTTAGTTCTCGTGCGCAATTAATATTTAATGGATTTTTAGTCATAATTTCAAAAGTAATTGGGAAAATTTTCTATGTGTTTTTATGAAGCTATATAAAAAAGATAATTGTTTTCAATATCAATTTGTTATGAGTCAGTATGATATAACAGTGTTAACAAATTTAGTTCTCTGTTTATTCATGAATAAACCATGACAAAACACGAGAATATTGTCAGATTCGCAATAATGAAAGGATCAAAGAAATAGGAGTCTGTATTTCCAAAACCACTATTTCCACACTGAATTTCGTAACTTTTTTTTTTTTTTTTTAATCCTATAAAAATCGATGATTTAACCCTATTATAACCCTATATTGCGTCTATAAAATTGTAACATAAATATTGCAGTTTCTCTCTCTCTCTCTCTCTCTCTCTTTTATTTTACAATCGCTCTGAAAATACTCTCGCAATTACTATTATGACTTTATTTTTCAAGTAATAATAATGTTTACGATTTTACTTTTCACATTTTGCATCTAAGACTTACGCTTTATTAAAGTATTTACCATGAACCTTCTACTTACAGTAAAAGATTAAAAATTATACATCTAAAAAAATTCTCAAATAATGTAAATTAATGTATTTTAGCTATAATTATTTTTTAAATTATAGATTAATGTATAAAAACCATTAATTAAAATTTAAGAAAGTTTATCTATTCCTTTTCTTATTAAAAAAAAAAAAAAAAATCTGTGCACGGAGCTTAAGCAGTTTTACAATATACATCTAATATATTATTATTATTTAAAAGTAAAATAATGGTGAAATATATATCGTTTAATTTTAAAAGGTGTAAAGTATATAATACGTAAATGTTAGTATAGAAATGTGAAAGTTAGTATATCTGTAAAACAGACAGGAAAAGGAACAGAAAGTTTGACAAGTACCATAAGTACCGTTTAAGACGTATACTGAAATACTCGTCGCTTCGGTGTTTGAAGGACAGCAGGTGTAGTTCCCAGAGTCATCAGGAGTGGCATCTTTTATAAAGAGCCTGCTGATAGCCGAGTCCCCTGTACTTTTCTGGATAGTAATCTCTCCTCTGGAGGAATCGTAGTTGATCATCCTGTCATCGTGGTACCAGAAGACAAACACTGGCGGCTCTGGGCTTTGAGTGATTATACAAGTTAAATTTATGGAGCTTCCGGTTTTCACAAAAAGAGGATGGGGTCCGCTTATTTCCGCTTTAGCAACTACATGTAAAAATATGCATAATTTAGAAAGAGGTGTTAAATATTTTTCAAGATTGTCATGAACATATATTTATTTACGGAAATTCAGTATTTCTATTGCTCACATATATCATATACATTTTATTTATTTAAAAAAGTATTATACATATACAGTTACAGGAAGTTATTTTTATGTTTATTTATCGATATATCTATCTATAAATAGATACAGTATATAAATATATAGAGCTATAATATAGATATATATTTATTTATTTCAACCATTTATAGAGGTATTATATAATTTATGTTATTAATTTACTTATATGTTTGTATAAATATTATATATTTATACAAAGTCACTTTTATATAAATTTATGGATACATGTAAGTATGTGTACAGTACATAAGTAAATCGGCATCAATCTGTATATAATAAATTTATTTCATGTATTTATATGTAATTTACATAATTCATTTAATTATTTTTTGTATAAATATCAAAAGTATTAGTGCAGTAATTTATAGGTATATGCATGTATAAGTATATAAAGCACATAAGTATATCTACCACATATTTATTTCAATCACTTATAAAAGTACCATATAATTTATGTTAATCATTTATTTATAAATTTATCGTTTGTTTTTAATTTTTAATTAATTAATTAATTATTTTTTACATGAATTTAAATAAATATACAATGATACTATAAATGTTATCGAATAATTAAAACGACTAGATGTAAGGAATATCAATAAAAATTTCTAAACTTTAAATAAAAAATATAATTTAATTTTGCAATTTTTTTTTTCTTAAAATCTTGAAAAATAAAGTTATTTTGCAGTAAAAGTTTCTCATACTGAGTGCTTCAAAAGAAATAAAGATAAGTAAATAAAATTAATCGTAAGTGATTTTATTAATGCAATTTAAAATTCAATATAACAAAAAAAAATTAATAATAATTAAATTTAATGATTTGAAAGGTTATATTTTATTTAAAAATAATGCAGTAATATTTTAAATGCACTAGTTATATTTCCTATAAAATTTTCTTTTTTAAAATTAATATATATTTTTTAAAATTACATTGCTACATTCAATGAAATTTTTTTAATGATCATAACAGTTTCTTAATGATGTAAAACATGTTATTGATTTCCCTTTCATACTGATCATTATAAAATGCTTATTCAGATAAATTCTCATCTTTCCCCTATTAGGTTTTTCGTCGAAGTTTCTTCAAGTTCTTTTACATTAAAGCCTTTTTTCCGTTCTTTTTAGTTTCACATTACAAGAATACTGTGATGATTTATTACTTGTTTAAAAAAAAATTGTGTAAGTCGGATTTTTTTTTTTTTTTAATGATCAATAAATTTGTATCGAAAAGAGCAATGTTCTTGAACTGATGATATCTGTGTAATATAATCTACTGAAACTTTGTATTCAGTGAAGTTTTAATTATTTAAAAGCCTGTTTTTATTTTCAATGTTAAAAATAAAATCTAAAAAAAATCTCTTTATATTTTTGTCTTTTTTAATAAAAAAGTATTAAACTACGTTAGTTTTAAAGTGCAGTTCTTGGAAGCATTTTTTTTTTTTTTTTTTTTTTTTTTTTTTTTTTTAATATAAGTGCTTATGTAAATTTTGAAAATTAAATTAGATCTTTTTAGATTTTATTTCTCTTTTGCGTTGAAATTAAAATATATATGTAATGAACTGTTCAAATTAAATACGAAAAAAGTATATTTTCGGGGTAGCATTCGGGTTTTGAAAAATAATAAATAAAAAACTTTGTATAAATACAGTAAAAAAATCCTCACAATAATTATTCCGGCCCTCTTTATTCGTGTCCACTTTGTACACCTGATGAAGGGCCGTGGTTTTATTCTAACCCCAAAAAAATGATGCAAGTTTTTTGCAATTTATTTAAAGTTTTTTTCTACCTTTTTTCTCATCATTATTACATATTTTAGTTATAAAGTGCTTTCATTACAAAGCGACGATTTTGATTTTTGTGTATAAGGTAAATCTAGGAGAGATGACGTGATTAGAGAGATTGCACAAATAGAGAGTGGGAGAACAGGAGTAGATTACGCGCCGTGAAGGTTGTTATACAACAGCAATAGTTAAGTGTATAATTGAATATAGTAATAAAACTAGCCGTTTCATAAAACCAACAGGGAGAACGAGTCCAAATTCTTGTAGGGGTGCCAAATTGACCGAAAGGTTTGGATTTGGAAAACGTCCACTTATTCAGCGCTATCTCTTATGTCTTATTTTCTCTCTTTCACCCCTGTTTCACTGGACTCGTTGAGTTAGCAATTGCGCAGAGGCTTTGATGGTTTCAAGAAATGTGGTTGAAGAATATGTCCATTGATTGTTTTGAATGTCTAGGATAAAGTATATCTGTTACGGTTCACCATATAAATTTTGAATTTTCATAAATCTTCCTCTGAATTTCTATAGAATGGCGGTAGCACAAAATATCTTTTAATTAAACGATTTCACATAAACTAATAACCTAGAGTAACGGTGTGAATACATGCATTTCTTTCTACATGCGGCTATGTTTAAATAAAGTGCAGCGCAATCTCTGCTACCGAAATGGGTGAGTTTGTGTTTCTGCTACTTAGGAGAGATTGCGGTATGTTCTTAACAGACTCTATCCTAGGAAAGATTACGCAGTTTATTTTTAATGGCAGTACAATAAGGATAAATGGGTAGAATATCCAGGAGTGAAGTTTGACCAATGATTGAATACGAGAGCTGCACTACTTACGACAATAAATACATCGATTGTGAACGAGAACAACTTTGATAAGCAAACAAGAAAACATTCAAACTGTGGAAATAAAAATAGACTAATTCTAAGTTAAACGTGTTATCTAGTAACTGAATGCCATTTTGTAATCTTATATGAGCTTTTTTTTCTTATTCTTTGTTCTATTTTATTTTTAATTAAAATTTGTTAAATCTTAAAATTCATTCATTTTTCTGATTTTTTAACCATTAAATTAAAACATTTTTTTCGTAATATAAGAAGATTTCTTTAGAGAAACTTCCAACAATGTCATTTATATGAAATTATCGTTGTTAACAATTTAATTGTTCTTCTACCCAAGTGTGCAATCAAAACTATCCTGTAAGGACGGATTGTGCAATATAGCTTTCTTGGTTTTATTACAGCCGTTGCATTAAATTAAAACATACACTGTAAAAAATAGGTTCTTAAAAATAAGTATATATTGTCTCAAAATAGCCCCGAAACAATATATACTTAAATTTGAAAACCCATGTAATCAACATTGACGTGTCAAACATGGGGATATTGGGATTCTTATTGGTCAACCCCATTTTTGAGCATGTCAACATACTCAAAAATGAGTACATGGGTTTTCAAATTTAAGTATATATTGCTTCGGGGCTATTTTGAGACAATATATACTTTTTTTTAAGAACCTATGTTTTACAGTGTACACACAAAATAAAAAAAACAATGCATAAAAAAGAAATGGAGCCGAAATTATTCACAGAGAGTTTAGCAAAAAATTAACATTTAGATTAATTTTTATCATTCTGTTGAAGTATACGCAGGCTTTCCTAGCTTCATCTTATATACAATTTAGTTAAAAACAATAAAAATCTTCGTTTTTATAAACTACAAAATTTATTTCATTATTAAAACAGGTTTTTGTGGCGATAAAATATAATGACAACAAATAAAGATAAAATGCGCATTAAGAGACTATTAAAACTTTGGGCATTTACATAAATTCTCTCAGAAAAAAAAATTGTGCATTTTAAGCAGATTTTCAACATTCCTATTTATAAAACCCAAATTATGTATATTTCACTTACCTACAACACTAAGATTTACAAACAAGCTAATTTTAGGATCCGAGCTGACTTGGCACTCGTACAAGCCCGCGTCTTTCAGTTGTGCAAACTTCACTTTGAGCGTCCAATCGTTGTTCCTTTCCATGTGAATTGCTTCAAAACGATCGTCTGTTGTATAAGTATCTAATCCAACCGTAAGTACATGGAAATCGCGCCTTCTAATCCAAGATACCTGGAAAAGGGAAAGAACAAAAATTAAAAACCCATAAGATGATTTCAGTTACCTTTAGAAAATTTCATGTAGTTTGGTTATTTTATTACAGAAAGTGAAAAATGGACATATTCTGGGTTTGAGGCTGGGTATTTCGGCTTAGAGCACCAAAGGTCAACTAACTGATTTAAAAAAAAAAAAAAAAAAAAAATCTTTATTATATATACACAGGTAGGGAACAAAATAGCAGAAAAACTTTACATTGCGAAAAAATTCTGTAATTGACATCTAGAATCTGAATTGTGACTCTAGTAAAAATAATTCCATGCCATCCTTATAAATTGTAGCCCCTTTCTAAAGCAAGTTCTAGAAACCCTTATTAGAATTCTTGAGCCTTTTCCTACTTTATTGAGGTCAAACTCATTTAAAAATCTCTGCAAATAAATGCTAATACAAGAGGCGAGTTTTAGCAACTATAATCTTTATTTATAACCCAATTCTAGAAAATCAAGGGAGACTTTCTCGCAGTGCAAAGGATTCAGGATATTCAGAATATTGTTTCACCATTTAAAAATAAATAGACTAGAAATTCTCGATCATTTCGTCTATTCAGCTTATTATCGTGTCTTATTTTCATAGCTCGGAAATCTATATTTCTAGTTTAGAGATGTAGAAAATGGTCAGTTATTCATTCTAGATGAAGGTGTTATACACATATATATATATATATATATATATTTCCTCTCAGTGTATAACATGTTAGCTCGGACTTCTAAAATAAAGTATTATAATAGATATCATTATTCGCCTTGACTTTGTTTCGTATATCTGCGCCCCAAAAATAAATGCAATTGAAGGATTGGGAAATTGTGAAATGGTGATCGATATTACGAAGTTCTAATTAACAGCAGATACATAAAAGTATCTGGGGTTGTACATAATACTGCTTTCTACTATCGCTAAAATAAATCAGTCAATCATTCTACGTGTTATTTTATTAAAAGTCTAAAAACTTCACAATGGGTTTTAATTGGTTAAAACGATGTATGTTTTATGTCGTAAAGTAATTCCAATGCTTATTAACTTTTCTTACTTATTTTTAAATATTATAGTTTTTTGTTGATTTCACAGTTTTCTTTCTAAATAAAGCGTGAATTTATTTTGTTTCTTTTTCTTTGTTTCTTTTTTTTTTCTTTTATCAAAAACTATTTTAAACGTTTCACCGGATAACGAAAAGCATTTATATTTGGGGAGAGAATTAGAATTATATAACCACTTCATTATGAACATGATACGTTTAAAAAGAACACTTCAATTCTTTATGACAATAAACTAATAAAATATTACACTTTCATCTCTAAATATCCAAGATGATATTTTTCAATACAACACTTTGCTGTTTACCATTAGAATCTTCAAACTATTACTTAACATATACGTCATTTTTCCGAAGTTGATGAAAAACAATTTTCTATAATAAAAAAAAAAAAAAAAAAAAAAAAAAAAAAAGTTTTCTTTAACGTTAAAAAAGCGCGGTTTAAACACTTGCTAAGTTCAATTATCATCAATCATACAGTTCGAAATTTTCTCGTAAATATTATCTATTATTATTTTTTCAAATCCTAGCTTTGTGTGTATAGTCCAGTCAAAATAGGAAAAATAGAAGAAAAAAATCGTGTAGTTTTCAAATTTTGCATACTCATAGCCGAGGGGGTCCTGAACAACATACTAAAAGTCCCCGCCCGTGAGGGGTGAGCGGGGGGCAGGGGGGGGGGCATTTAAGGGGGCACTTTTCAATTTTTATTAAATATCTTGAAAACTATCGCATTTAGAGAAAAAATGTCAATTACAAAATTAATCTACGTAAAATTTCCTACAAAAATGTATATTACATTTTGTTTGTACGATCATTAGTTTAGAAGATATAGGGAGATGAAATAACACATTTTCTTGAAAAATTCTTTTTTGCAATAGTAAAATCAACTAAAGTGTGCAATTAAAAAGGTTCTTGTCAAATATTTTCTAATGTAAAAAACAAATATATACATAGGGAACATGCAAGGATAATACAGCATGTTTTGTAAGTTTTAAATAATTTTAAGGCTAGTAGACGCAAGTGGCGGTTTGAGTAACAATCTGGATAAGTCCAGTCAAAATAGGAAAAATAGAAAAAAAAAAAAAAATCGTGTAGTTTTGAAGTTTTGCACACTCATAGCCGAGAGGGTCCTGAACAACATACTAAAAGTCCCCGCCCGTGGAGGGTGAGCGGGGGGGCAGGGGAGCATTTAAGGGGTGCAATTTTCAGTTTTTATTACATATCTTAAAAACTATCGCATTTAGAGAAAAAATGTCAATTACAAAATTAATCTACGCACAATTTCCTACAAAAATGTATGTTACATTTTGTTTGTACGATCATTAGTTTAGAAGATATAGGGAGATGAAATAACACATTTTCTTGAAAAATTCTTTTTTGCAATAGTAAAATCAACTAAAGTGTGCAATTAAAAGGGTTCTTGTCAAATATTTTCTAATGTGAAAAACAAATATATACATAGGGAATATGCAAGGATAATACAGCATGTTTTGTAAGTTTTAAATAATTTTAAGGCTAGCAGGCGCAAGTGGCGGTTTGAGTAAAAATCTAGATAACGAAGACCCAAAACCGATCAACATAAAAAAAAAAAAAAAATCGTGTAGCTTAGAAATTGAGCACAGTTATAAAGTTAAGTGCCCTGAATAACATACTAAAAGTCCCTAACCATGGGGGGGGGCATTTAAAGGGGGCACATTTCAGTTTTTATTAAGTATCTTGAAAACTATCGCATTTAGAGAGAAAAAAATCTCAATTGCAAAATTAATCTACGTGAAATTTCCTAAAAAAAATTGTATATTCTATTTTGTTTGTATGATCAATAGTTTAGAAGATATAGAAGAACGAAATAACACATCTTCTTGAATTTTTTTTTTTTTTTTTTTTTTTTTTTTTTGCAATAGTAAAATTAACTAAATTGTGGAAAGGGTTCTGATAAAATATTTTCTAATGTACAAAACAAATATATGCATAGGGAATATGTAAGGATAATGCAGCATGTTTTCTACGTTTTAAATAATTTTAAGGTTAGTAGGCGCAAGTGGTGTTTAGTAAAAATCCAGATACTGTGGATGATTGTTGTCGTGATTCAGATAGTTTCAAGTCTCTTGCGATTGTCTGAGGTCTTGTGTAATGTTTTCTACAAGAAGAATGCAGAACAATCAATTTTTTACCTCTAAAAATTTCATCTTTTCCATCTTTTCTTGAAATGCTCGCTTTTACTAATCCCTCTATTCCTTTGTCATTTATGTTGCATACATCATTCACTATATCATTTTCACATATTAAACATTTTTCTGCCATATCGATACACTAAGTAATCGCAAAAAATTCAGAAGAAACATTAAATACACACTAAGCGTAAGAGAAATGAAATAAGAATATGTAACAAACGTTCTCACTATTCATAGAGCACACTCATTACAAAGCGAAGGGGTATCCTTATCGAAACCTGTCCATTACCCTTCGTTTAACCTTTACATTTGAAATATAAGTATTGCATTTTACACATTAGTTACATCTTCCACATGTTTTTTCAGTCTTTAACGATAAAAATTCGGAGAATTTGCTCCGTTCTATTGCAGTACTAGCGAAAACCCTTTGTTTCGCTTCCCCATGCAATCCTTTGTGATAGCCGTTGCTTTGTATTTTACGGATATCTTACAGAAAAGTGGAATTTTTCGATTTGTATATTTTGACTTCCACTCTTTAAACTTGGTGCATTGCGCGCGCACACACATACAAATATTTATATACAAATATTTATTTGTATGAGTAAAAAATATTTAACCTGAACCTTTTTAATTACGAAATATAGTTTTTATTACTATTGCAAAGAACATAAAAAATTAAACAAAAAACACAGAATAGGGTTGGGGACTTTTAGTATGTTGTTCAGTAAACTTAACCTTATAACTGTGCTCAATTTCAAAGCTACACGATATTTTTTAATGTTGATCGATTTTGGGTCTTCGTTATCTGGATTTTTACTCAAACCACCACTTACGCCTACTAGCCTTAAAATTATTTAAAACGTACAAAACATGCTGTATTATCCTTACATATTCCCTATGTATATATTTATTTTGTATATTAGAAAATATTTGAGCAGTACCCTTTTAATTACACACTTTAGTTAATTTTACTATTGCACAAAAGTATTTTTCAAGAAAATATGTTATATCATCTCCCTATATCTTCTAAACTTTTGATCGTACAAACAAAATGTAATTTACATTTTTGTAAGAAATTTTACGTAGATTAATTTTGTAATTGACATTTTTTCTCTAAATGCGATAGTTTTCAAGATATTTAATAAAAGCTGAAAATTGCCCCCTTTAAATGGCCCCCCTGCCCCCGCTCACCCACAACGGTCGGGGACTTTTAGTTTGTTGTTCAGGAAACTTAACCTTATAACTGTGCTCAATTTCTAAGCTACACTATATTTTTTAATGTTGATCGATTTTGGGTCTTCGTTATCTGGATTTTTACTCAAACCACCACTTACGCCTACTAGCCTTAAAATTATTTAAAACGTACAAAACATGCTGTATTATCCTTGCATATTCCCTATGTATATATTTGTTTTTTACATTAGAAAATATTTGACAAGAACCCTTTTAATTGCACACTTTAGTTGATTTTACTATTGCGAAAAAGAATTTTTCAAGAAAATGTGTTATTTCATCTCGCTATATCTTCTAAACTAATGATCGTGCAAACAAAATGTAATATACATTTTTGTAGGAAATTTTACGTAGATTAATTTTGTAATTGACATTTTTTCTCTAAATGCGATAGTTTTCAAGATATTTAATAAAAATTGAAAAGTGCCCCCCTTAAATGCCCCCCCCTGCACCCCGCTCATCCCCCACGGGCGGGGACTTTTAGTATGTTGTTCAGGACCCTCTCGGCTATGAGTATGTAAAATTTCAAAACTACACGATTTTTTTCCTCTATTCGTCAAATTTTGGCCTTCGTTGCCTGGACTAGTACTTTCATTATTACTCTAAGGGCCATACTTGATATCTGTTTTTTAATTGGCTTCCTTGTAACCACAGCAGAAATAAAAATTGTTACTGGAGCCAAAATGGCGATAAAAATGTAATGAGCATGAAAATTATAAATTAACACCGAATGTAAAATGCTTATAGGAAATCACTCTTTTCCTCTAAATGAGCTTAATTATCTCTTATGGCCCTTGTACTGGAATGGTAGTAATTGATTGTGTACACACAGTTTTCGTCATTATTCAAGATGGGGTACGTGCTTCGTAAGATATTTTTTTTTCCTCCAAAGAGCGAAGTGCGTAAGCTTCGTTAAGTTAATTAGATATACTCTAGTTTTAACAATTTAACTCTAAAAGAGAAAAATTATTTCCCATTTTTAAACAGCGTTGTTATGAAAAGTTTTCTTTCGCTCTTTGAATTTTCGGCTTTGATATTCCGATTCGTAAAACTACTACAACATCTTTCTTTTATTTTTGGTTTGTTTCTTTCTTTTAACGAATGCTAATTTGCCGGCAAATACAAATGTTGGTCATTTATGTTATATTCAAATTGTTTCCAGAATAGTATTAAAATGTTTTTAGGATTTTTATAATTATGTGTACATTTATGTAGTGATTCATTTAAAATAGTTGTAAGCAAATTTCCGTATAATAAGTATTTTTTACTTAAAGCGTTTATTGTAAGTAATATGCTGACCTCTAAATGTTATGTAGATTTTTTCCCCTGATTAAAAAAAAATCAATTAAGAATTAAAAAAAAAAAAAAAAAAAAAAAAATCCTACCAGAAATAAAATAACACACACACACATATATATGTATATATATATATATATATACGGGTGTGTGTGTGTATTTAATGAAAAATAATATTAAATAAACAAAAAATTTAGATAGAATTTTAGCTCAAGCTGTTATTCAATTGCAGAATTGAATTTGCATTCTGACAATTTAAGTAACAAACACCGTAAAAAATAAATAAATAAATAAATAAATTAAAAAAATCTGCAGTAATTATTGTTTAGTTTATTTAAAATCCCTATATGACACACATGAAACATAATTCTGCTCTTAAAAAATGTTGTATGGTATTAAAGCCCGAAGATTCATTTTTTTATTTGACTAGATCTAAGGTTTAATTTTTATACATTTATCAGTATTAGCTCGTTAAGGTCAAGCAATAAAGAATTCCCTTTTTTTTATAGCATCAGAATATGTGAATGCATGGATTAAATATCTTATTACAATGTCTAACAGCATTTAAAGTTCGCCCACTAGCAGAATTATGGATAATATGTCCGTTCAAGGAATTTATACTTATAATCATGATTTTGCGTCTATAAATGCATTCTTTAATAAAGTCAAAGTTTATTATCTATAGTGTCTGGTTGTCCATACCTCAGCATGCATGAATAATTCCCGAATAACAGATCATACACCCATATATATATATATATATGAAAAGTAATTCATTGCACAGTCAACAGATGACGCTGTCTCCGATGTACCAGTGAACGAGCTGACAAGCAGAAGAGTTAGTTGGTATCCGGCTACAGTGGTAAGCTGGTCAGACCATCAGCGCGGAGGCTGTTCCGCTCATCTTAGTTGGGTAGAGCCCTGGGAGGCTTATACCTTAGTTCTGCAATGTATTATAGTACGAGAAGATGCTTAAATACTGCTTTGTGATAATCTCTTAAGGTTGTGAGCTTCTTGTTAAACCAAAGGAATAAGACTTGGTCACTGGCGAATATCAACTGATATAGTGATTCTTATGTGTCTTTTTTGTGTAATGAATTTTTTGGGGTTCTATATATTTTTGGGGTTTTTAATAGTTCCGTGTGCAACTATAAACACACGGAACAAGTGATGGGTAATATGACATTCAGCAAACATTTTTCTTTTTCTTTTTGCTTGTAAATGAGGAAGATATTTGTAATCAATGATATTTGTAACAAGAATGTGGAGAATTTTCTTTCGGGAATGAAAATTATTTACAAAAAATGTAAATAATCCCTTTTTCAATAAAAGTTTTAAAAATAACTGCTTAACAAATATTTCTCTCACTTACGTAGATAAATTGTGAAACACGTGTTTTTTTTTTTTTTTTTTTTTTTTTTTTGTCAATTATATGACTTTTTATAAACTTAAATGATCTGGACTTCATTAATGCAGGCTGATATGTCAAAGTTAGGAGCCAGATTTTATTTTCAGAATAATTATAGTTGCTACTATGTTAAAACAATACATTAAATGCGAAAATTAGATATATTTTAATATTTTTATCACAATTTATTTAAAATAGGAAAAACGATTTGCATTTATTTTATTAATTATTATATATACATATAAATATATATGTATATGTAGCCGAATCTCGTTGACGTGAATTAGTTTTAACGTGAACTCTTTCCAAAATCCCCGTTAACGTGAAGATTCTTTTCTAAGTAACTGATAATATGAACATATTTTATTCCTCTTTGAGATTCACGATAAACGAGGTTCTACCATATATATTTTAAAACAGCAAACATAATTCTTTAAAACAAAAATAGCATACATCTTTAATACAACTAATTTTACGTTATAAAATTTATAAATTATACTAAATATAATTAGAACTTATATATGTATATATACATATATATATACTTAATGTAATTTCGTTTATTATTAATTTAAAGTATTTTGAAATTTGTGAACATTTGTGAAAAACTGTAGATTTAAAATATTTACGTGCATCCTAATAAGCATATAAATTACACAACCGTGCGAGTCAAGTCTTTAGTGTAAATAGCTTGAAGCTATTAAGGCAATCTTAATGCTTCTTAAAAGATTTTCCATGTCCCAAAAAACAAAGATATGTAATTTGTTTACCGGCAATTTTGTCTTGACGATTAATATCAGATTACAGAAATCTCCAGGTGAATTACATTTCTGCACTTTCTTCGAAACAGAAAAAGGCAACTTGACAAAATACATCCTTCGCCAGAGTCTTTGAAATAATGACATATTACTAAATAATATCGGAGATGAGATGCTATCAACTTTGGTTCCAAAAGTAATTACATCAGGGATTTCATTGTCTCTGAAGTATTATTGACACAACAAAGAAAATGAAATGAATAAGCTTCGCTTTTCAGTGCCAAATGACACGTATGTGCGATGTGGTAAAATAAATTATCCTTTCTCTAACGGGATTATATATAACATGCAAATGAAAATAAAGCATTTTGTTATTAGGGAATGATGTTTAAAACTAATTCACTTCCTCGTTTTTAAAAGCTTTGAAATCTCTCAGTTAATGGAACAGATTCGTTTTTATATTTACTTGTTGTGTATTTTCATTACTTAGTACATTTTATTTTATTTTATTTTTTTTTTCAGAAAGAAAAAAACTTTAATAATAAGTAATTATTTTTAAAAACAAAAAAATTATTTTCATCAGATTTTTTTTTTTTTTTTTGTTATAAATGCACACTCCAATTGCATATTTTGTTTTGAATTCCGATAAATTATACGAAATCGTCGACATACGCTATTCTGGTGGGTATAATAACGGACCAAATTGCTATATTCTCAAATTAGTATGGTTTGGTTGGTTGATTGAGTTTTACGTCACATAGTGCTACGCAATGGACAATGGGCGTCGGTCTGGGACTCACCCCTAGAGGTGGTCCGGAGACATGCTATCACAATTTTTATCCTAGATGGAGAGGATGTCTCCCCCTGCTTCGATAACCCCCAGCGGTATAATTTCAAATTAATATGGGAAAAATACTACTACATATTTTATAATTGTAATCGATTTCGAACAAAAGCAATTCTTTGGAAAAGAACTACTAAATTTTAAAATTTTAGAAATTTTAGTTCTCGTCCCTAACGGCATCTTAACCCTAATTTTATCCGTATTACATACTTAGGATGTAAAAACACCCATGGATATCCTATAGACATCTTCAGGATGAATTGTGGACAAGTGTGCCGTTAAAGTAGTTACTATTTATAAGTAAATAAATTTTAATACACGCTTTCCGTTGTGACGCCAGTTATGACTCTTTAAGGATCAGCTTTACGTCATGGACACAATTCACATACAGTCGGTAACAAAAGTATCCGAACACTAGCAAAAATTCCTATATAAAAAAGCAAAGTTAATACTGTTTTGTTAAATAAATCCTTGTCGAATCATGTTCTTACACTGACTAAGATCAGGATTCAACAAGGATTTATTTAACAAAACCGTATGAAGTGTAATTTTTTTACGTAGGAATATTTGCTAGTGCTCGGACACTTTTGTTACCGACTGTACATGTGGTAAAAAACAATTGAATACAGTTTCAGAAATTTTGAATGATTTAATCAAGAGAAAGGGCCTCACAAAGTAAACAAGTCGATAACGTGATCGTCCCCTTCTGGCCCTTATGTACGCAGTTATTCGGCTTGGTATTAATTGATAGAGTTGGCAGATGTGCTCCTGTGAAGTATCGTGCCAAATTCCGTCCAATTGTTGCGTTAGATTGAAATCCCGAACTGGTTGTAGGACCCTTTTCATGATGCTCCAAACGTCCTCAGTGGAAGAGAGGTCCGGAAACTGAGCTCAACCCCATTTCACTGAGCCGCCTATTAAGGGTATTTGAAGTCACTGAAGTACCAGTTGCACGGAGGATCGACGATAATGATGAATTGGTGCTTGATTCCATCAAAACCTGTATGTATGTCAATTTGTGTCCAGTTTGCATTACTCCTTCTTGGTGCGTCACTTTTTTTTGTTATAGAGTATATTTAACAAAACAGTATTAACTCTACTTTTTTTATATAGGAATTTTTGCTAGTGTTCGGATACTTTTGTTACCGACTGTACAAGTTCAACAAAAAGGGTTGACCACTTGTCAGTATCGTTCGAAAAAATTCGTTCTTCTTCTTCTTTTTTGTTTTCTCCAATAATGTGTAGTTTACATTTGATCAATTTTAAAACTTTCAAACTATTCACTGTAATCTTTTATTAATAATATTTTATAATAAAAATTAGTTCATTTTTAGGACTGTGTCGTAGTTCGCAACACAAAATCAGAAAACAATGCACACTGTTAAAAATTTCAACAGGAAACTTCTAGTAATTATTTATCTTAAGTCTTATGTAAAACGACAGAGAAAAATAAACGGAGGTTTTAAAAATCTATTTTATGTATGCATTTACTGATTAATATTAATTTAACTAATTATTGGCGAGAATATATTTGTGACTTGGAATGTTTTTTTCTAAAGCAGAAACTTTCATTTTTAATTTTTATTGAAAAATTAAATAATAAAAATAGATTTAAAAAAAATAAGGATTCATAGTATAGATTATTTACTTTTAACTAAGAATTATTGTAAATTGACAGAGACACTGGATAAATATTTCAGTAAATTTACAGATTTTTCTTTATAATGCATTTAATTCAATGATGGTGAAGTGGTGCATTGCATTTTACAGTGTTTTCCAGTATTTCGAGTTTTGCTACAATAACTTTTTATTCTTATTAAAATCGGTTCCGTCTTTTCATTTAAACTTTGCGACACCAAATGTCCGCTGCAAAGCTCTAGTGCGACGTTAAACCTACTGAACCTCAGCCTCCTCCAAATGTGTAGTGTCCACATTTTTTTCATTGAATTTAGGGACAAAGATGGCGGTGTCCTCGAATATAAAGGACAAAAAATAAAAAATAATAATTAAATCACCTTAAATTGTAAAATTTTAGTAATTTTTATGTATAAAGCACCTAAAAGAGCTTCTTTCAGCTTATTTATTATACACTAGCAGGCTACGCCCGCTTCGCTGGTCACTATTTTTAAATGAATCACAATAATTAATGAATTCTCAAAATTGCATTAATTTGTATCATGTGATAAAAAAAGAGAAAAAAAAATTCTGATCGGGAAAAATGTCGCACTGGGTCCCCACTGCCTTCGGCAGCGTAGACCCGTGCGCTGCGCGCACGAATTCCTTCACTATCCTTATGACTTCTCAAAATTCAATGTTATTACTCATAAACTTTCATTCTCAAGAAAAGGAATTAAAAAATATGTCATTTAGCATCGGGTAAAAACTCACACCGGGACGCCACTGCCTTCGGCAGCGCAGACCCATGCGCGCTGCGCGCGCACGCTTGAGGATATACGTGCGCTGTACACGCATATTCCTTCTCAACTCAAACTTTTATTATTAAGAAAATAAAATAAAATAAATCTTTTATCATCGGGTAAAAACTCGCACCGGGTCCCAAACCCATGCGCGCTGCGCGCCTATTCCTTCCCCACCGTTCCAGCCCCTCCTAATTAACTTGCATATACCAATTTTGAACGGTCTTACTCAATTAGCTGAGATGCAAAAGAAAACCTGATCAAGACACTTTAAATTGTAAATCAGGTGAAATCTCGAATTCCACTTTCGATAATGTAAAAGAACTTTAAAATATCTTTCGAATGATGTATTAGAAATAATTTAAACATAATTAGAATATGAAAAATTGAAATTTAAAAATATTACAGCGACATCTGGCGGTAGAAATTTCTGTAATCTATTGTTCCATTCCAGTTACTTATTCTTACTCAATTAGCTGAGATGCAAAAGAAAACCTGATCAGGACACTTTAAATTGTAAATCAGGTGAAATCTCGAATTCCACTTTCGATAATGTAAAAAAACTTTAAAATATCTTTCGAATGATGTATTAGAAATAATTTAATCATAATTAGAATATTAGATCAATATTACAGCGCCATCTGGCGGTAGAAATTTCTGTAATCTATTGTTCCATTCCAGTTACTTATTCTTACTCAATTAGCTGAGATGCAAAAGAAAACCTGATCAGGACACTTTAAATTGTAAATCAGGTGAAATCTCGAATTCCACTTTCGATAATGTAAAAGAACTTTAAAATATCATTCGAATGATGTATTAGAAATAATTTAACCATAATTAGAATATGAAATATAAAAATTTAAAAATATTACAGCCGTATCTGGCGGTAGAAATTTCTGTAATCTATTGTTCCATTCCAGATTAACAAAGCTTTCAAATGATGTATTACTCATGAAATTATTTTAATTAGTAGATGAGATACAAAAGAAAACCTAATCAGGACACCTCAAAACGTGTAAATCGGGTGAAATCTCGAATTCCATTTTTCGATAATGTAAAAGTACTTTAAAATGTGTATCAACTAAAATAAGCTTTCAAATGATGTATTACCTATGAACTTTTTTTAATTAATAACTGAGATAAAAAAAAAAAACTGATTCAGGACACCTCAAAACGTGTAAATCTGGTGAAAACTTTCGATAATTTAAAAGAACTTTAAAATATCTTTCGAATGATGTATTACAAATAATTTAATCATAATTAGAAATTGAAATATTGAAATTTTAAAATATTACAGCGCCATCTGGCGGTACAAATTTATGTATTCCACTGTTCGATTCCAAATCAAAAAAGCTTTCTAATGATGTATTACTTATGAAATTATTTTAATTAGTAGCTGAGATACAAAATAAAACTGATTCAGGACACCTCAAAACGTGTAAATCTGGTGAAAACTTTCGATAATTTAAAAGAACTTTAAAATATCTTTCGAATGATGTATTACAAATAATTTAATCATAATTAGAAATTGAAATATTGAAATTTTAAAATATTACAGCGTCATCCGGCGGTACAAATTTCTGTATTCCACTGTTCGATTCCAAATCAAAAAAGCTTTCTAATGATGTATTACTTATGAAATTATTTTAATTAGTAGCTGAGATACAAAAGAAAACTAATTCAGGAGACCTCAAAACGTGTAAATCTGGTGAAAACTGTCGATAATATAAAAGAACTTTAAATTATCTTTCGAATGATGCATTAAAAATAATTTAATCATAATTAGAAATTGAAATATTGAAATTTGAAAATATTACAGCGCTATCTGGCGGTAGAAATTTCTGTAATCCACTGTTCGATTCCAAATCAAAATAGCTTTCTAATGATGTATTACTTATAAAATTGTTTTAATTAGTAGCTGAGATACAAAAGAAAACCTAATCAGGACACCTCAAAACGTGTAAATCGGGTGAAATCTCGAATTCCATTTTCGATAATGTAAAATACTTTAAAATGTGTATCAAGTCAACAAAGCTTTCAAATGATGTATTACTTATGAAATTTTTTTAATTAATAACTGAGATATAAAAGAAAACTGATTCAGGACACCTCAAAACGTGTAAATCTGGTGAAAACTTTCGATAATTTAAAAGAACTTTAAAATATCTTTTGAATGATGTATTAAAAATAATTTAATCATAATTAGAAATTGAAATTTTGAAATTTTAATATATTACAGCGCCATCTGGTGGTACAAATTTCTGTATTCCACTGCTCGATTCCAAATCTAAAAAAGCTTTCTAATGATGCATTACTCATGAAATTATTTTAATTAGTAGTTGAGATACAAAAGAAAACTAATTCAGGAGACCTCAAAGCGTGCAAATCTGGTGAAAACTTTCGATAATTTAAAAGAACTTGAAAATATCTTTCGAATGATGTATCAAAAATAATTTAATTGGAATTTGAAATGTCGAAATTTTAAAATATCTGGCGGTAGAAATTTCTGTAATCTACTGTTCAATTCCAAATCAACAAAGCTTTCAAATAATGTGTTACTTATGAAATTATTTTAATTAGTAGCTGTGATACAAAAGAAAACCTAATCAGGCCATTCTAAAACATGTAAATCACGTGGAATCTCTAATTCCATTATCTACGGTAGTAATTGGAAGTAAAAAGAAAAATAAATATTTTTTATTTCGCCAAAACCTATATATATATACCACGGTAGTCGGGTAATGGAAGTAAAAAGAAAAAGAAAAAGTATTTTTTAGTTCCTTCAAATGTATTTTGTTGCTATGGAAACTCCTATCGTCTATTGAAAGATAGATTACGTGTTAGAATAAAATTTAATTAGAATTAAAATGTAACTGCTTTGTTTATTAATGAAATTTGATGAAATTTTAACTGCAGGTTGGTTTTGTGCTGAATAGGTTGTATATTAAGTGTTGTGTACGAAAAAGAAAATTTGAAGCACTTTGAAAGTTGCAATTTTTAACCCCAGTTAAAGATCATGTGACATTAATGACTTGCACATGTTTTTTTTCCGTTAGAGACAGCGGTTAAAATCGTCTGCTGAATGCTGATAGAATGCCTCTTTTCAAGCAATAAGGATTTTTGGTCATTTTCGCGATCGATATGGGTCAGCATTTTAATTAATATCTCCGAAACTAATTAAGATTTTTAAATTCTGTTTCGAGGAAAACATCGGAAAGGCTCCAGAGCATCCGTATGTCAATTCTTGTACTTCTGCGTTCAATAGGGGCTGAACGTATAAAAGAACAGACAGACAGACAGACAGACAGACAAACCTTTCCATTTATTATTATAGATATAATAAACTACAATAATAAAACATAACTTTATAACCGGCGTCCCCAAATGTGTTGTAATTTTTTGGGAACGAAGGTAGTTTTATCCTTGAGATTCGAGGACATATAGTCAGCCTAGTAGTGAGTCAGAACGTTGTTTTCATTGGTAGAAAAAATAAACTGACTAAAAAAAAAAAAAAGTTCTTTGATATCACTAAATGTATGCTAAATATATTGCTTATTGTAGTCAGTTTCCTTTGACTGATACCCTTTGAAAGCATTTATTCAATAAGGTTGAAATATAATATCGACATAATTATGTTTATATATGCTTTCGGATGTACAAGCGATTGAAAAATTGTTTTTATCTTTAAACAGATTGAAAATACAATTTATAAATTCAAATGAAATTATAACTTTTTTAATTCTAAAATATATTTTTTTTCTTAAAATATATGTGTGATTTTAAAATAGGTGATAATTTTGTTATCCGTTTGTTAACTTTATAAAATAACATTTTTCTTTTGCAAACCAGCAATACTTTAAAAATTGTGGCTTAAAACGTTATTATTAAACAGAAAAAAAATGCTATTTATAAATTTCTTCTTACGCCTGCCTTTGTCTAACGTGAAATATGTATATTGGATTTATTTAATATGGTTTTGTAAACCCATGAGGGCAATTATCTGTTTGTTCTTCTTCGTTACTCTACCAATTTCCTTCAACACCTATTTTACCCAACCTGTAAAGATAATTAGAATAATTATCTTTAAAGATAATTATTCATTTAAAAGAGCTACAAAAAAAAGCAATCTATTAACTATTTTACGAAACCTCATTTCGTTTTTCAATACTTTTTTAATTAAAGTTTTGAATATCGGAAAAAAAAATAAGTTCTTGGAAATAGTCAGTTGGGATATTCTGTATATTTATTAAATAACTCTTTTCACTAAAATTAAACATTAAGTCACGTAATTAATGTCGTAAAAGGAAACAAATATTTTGTTCTTTTTGCGTATGTGAGTGTATTTTTATATCATTAGTGCTTCATTTTGAGGGGCGATGGTGGGCGTGATAAACTTTTTTTGTAAATTATTGTCTCGGAGTTATGGAAATCGGCATACACATTCATTAAAATATTAAAAATATTAAGTATTTTAAAATTTCTCCAAAACCATTTAAAATGTAAAGTAAAATTCGCAATTTCTTTCTTTTTTTTTTTTTTTTTTTTTTTTTTTTTGTAATGCTTCCTGTAACTCATTTTTAAAGTTTTTCCTTCAGTTTAAATTACTATAGTTTACATCGAGGGAAAATTATTCTAAACATATGTTCTAAACACACTTTGTACTTATAAGTTTGAGTATTAAAATTTTGTATGCCATTTCAATATACAACCACAAAAATGTGCCTATAATATTAAATTACCAATGAATCCGTAAAATAATACCCAATAAAAATCTCAAATCGAAATAAAAGAATTTAAAAAAAAAAAAATCGTTCACGATAAAATGTAGAAGAAATATGATGGGTATTACTGTACTGTCTATAAAACAAAATTTTTCAAGTACATTTTAATGTCGATATACTTGTAAATAAATATCATGTATTTTTAAAGTATATCTCATATATAAAATGATGTGCATAGTATTTTTTTTAATTTACATAGTTTTTATGTACACAGAGTATACAACTATAAAGAGTGTTGATTTCCATTAGCAGCAATGGAAATTGTTTTACCATGAGATTTTACATAGGCAGTAGCGAATGCTGCTGCAGAACATGAATAACAAAAATGCTAGTTTGCTAATGCGTCTTTTTTGTAGACGAAAATTTTGATATTATTATTATTCATTATTTTGATTAAATAAAAACAATGTAGCTGTTAAAATTACTTGAGAAACGATAAAAATTGATAGTACGATAATTAATGTTGTCATCCGCGAGGAGAGAAGCGAGCGAAGATGCGACTCTGTGTAGCTGTGTGCGCTGCCATGATATAAATATATATATATTCATTTTTACATGCCTTATTCCTAAATTAACTAAAATATTCAATGAAAAATCATTTTAATGTTTTTAATGGTGTGAATAAAATGTAAAGTTCACATACCAAGCTGCGCAAAGTAATTTGATCAACAAATTTTCCCAAGAGGCATCTGATAACATAAGTAGTAATAGAACGCAATTAATTCCTTAAAAAAAGCAAAGCATCATGTTTAAGGAAATTACAAAATTCTTCATCAATGTGAAACACCTTTTGCATCTTCTTTGCTTATCCTTTTTTTCAGTTTTATTGAAAATTCAATAGAATACAAACTTTATTTGAGATTATCGAAAAATGTTATGTTCTTGTACGCTTATATATATTCACACATTCAGTGTGTATATATTATATACACACATATTTTTCTCCTTTCTTAATTTGTCTAAAATTATTGCTTTAACTCTTTTTAAAAATTTAAACTATCGACATAAATTCATTAAACAGCTTTGAAAAGATGACCGTCAATAAAGAAAAATAAAAATTTTGTAGGACCAGACATTACAAAAAACAAGCAATAATTGTTCCGATCAAAATAGTTAAGGGCAGATCTTCATCAGGGGAACTATATTGGATACGAGTATGACTAGAGCATTTGCGAACAACATGTTTTCAGCACATCACAATGTGCACTATTTTTAGCCAGTTTCAAGTGAATACGCTAATCAAGTAATCAAAGATCACTGATTACTTAAATAAATATAATAGTAAAATTATCATAATTTACAAATAATAATAATAATAATAATAATAATAATAAATAAACAAATAAATACAGTCGGTAACAAAAATTTCTGAACGCTAGCAAAAATTCCTATGTAAAAAAAGTACACTTCATACGGTTTTGTTAAATAAATCCTTCTCGAATCCTCTTCTTAGTCAGTCTAAGAACATGATTCGATAAGGATTTATTTAACAGAACCGTATGAATTGTACCTTATTTACATAGGAATTTTCGCTAGTGTTCGGACACTTTTGTTACCGTATGTACATTTATACTAAATGGTTTTTAAATTCATTTTAAATAGACAATTGTAGTAATTACTTTAAAGACATGTGAGTTTTTAAACTTGTTTTTTTTTTTTCCTTTACGATATTACATTTCTAAATAATAATGACCAAAAAGTTGTAAAACTCTAGTTTACAGTTTTTTACAAACCTTTACTTTAGAAGTTTTATAATGTAGGTTTTGACAAAATTTAACTGTACTTTTATATTTAATAAGCCAACAGATTTTCATTTCACAGAAAGTAAAATTTTACAATTTGAATTGAATGTAAATTACATGAACTATATTTTAGTAATATAAATTATGAAATGCTTTGAAACAATATATATATATATATATATATATATATATATATATATATATATATATATATATATATATAATAACTTTGGTCCCTTACCGTTTTATCTCCTAGATTGTTAACTACGCAGTGCAGATAGACTGTCTGTCCGAGCTGTGTTGTAACGTTTTTCGGATAAGTATTGTCAAAAGAAGGTGTGACGTGACTGACAAATGTCCAATAATCACTCACTCTTGAAGGAGGTGCGAAATTTTTTATTTTCTCCGTCGAAAGGAGGTGCCGGTTCTGAAGGATGTAAATATCCGTCCATAATGTGTGCGGAGACAGAGCTGAAAATGAAATACAAAATCAATTAACAAAATATTACATAAGACAATTTTAATTATTTTATAATTTCTTCGTATTAAATAAGTGTTATATATAATTATTTTAAACAATATAGAAGAAATAAAAATAATCTGCTAAGTGATAAGTGATGCTAATAGGACTTGAGGCTCTTGATCTGGATATTTACTAGTAATAATATTCGTTATGAGAAAAATAAAATAAAATAAAATAAATAAATAAAATATATAGAGAGATAGATAGATAGATAGTATCTTACACTGTATTAGTACATACAAAACGACGTTTCTAATCACTATAAAATAGCAATATAAAAACAATATGTCGTCATTGAAAGAGAAACACGCGATTTTCGATAATCAGAGAAGAAATTTCAGTATTTATAAATTTTCATGCGCAAGTCTCTATGTAGAAAGGGACAGATAAAATAATCTTCTCGTTACATAATAATAATAATAATAATAATAATAATCAACTTATTTTATAAAATGTCACATAATGGACTCAATCTCCTTTCTGGGATTATTCGTAATGTTATTTCGTTGCACATGAAGTTTATATGCTAAAATCAGTTAAAAAAAAAAAAAAAAAAAAAAAAAAAAAAGAACACGCTTGTAAATTCCCTTCCCTTACTTCGTAAAATGAGAAGATAACAATAAAAAATGTATAGCTACACACTAACAATTATAATGATAAAAATCAATAATATCTAAGATTTCATTAATTCATTGTCAGATTTCATTAATTTCGTCACTGGGAGTAAAATATTACATGGAGATCCACGAGTTGGTCACTCCTGATGTGTTATGTGCTTGTAAAATAATATAGGTTTCTTGAATAAAATCTAAATTTGTAGGCGACATCGAATGTTCTAATTAATTTAAAAGTTATGTTTTTTAAGTTATCCTTGAAATTCTTTAAGTTTTCGACATTATGACAAAAAACAAATTAAATTATTTATCAAAAAAAATAACAGGATTATGTGAATTTTTATATATTGACTAAAAAATAAATAAAATAAGTAAAAAAACTTATAGCTACGTCTCCTGTTTCTAATTTCTTTTCTGACGAAATACCTATAGTGTACATGCATGCATTTCATTAATCTCTTTTCATTTTAATATTTCAAAAACAAAATATATTCAGGTATTTTTTGTGTTTAAATATTTTAATTACAAAATTCATTATAAACATTTCGATATTTTTCGGTATTCTTGTATAAATAAAATTTCGACTTGCATCGTAAATATGTCAAAGTTTAAGAATGATTCTGTACAATCTAGTTTTCCTTATTACGTCTCTTAATAAATATTAGAACTACCTAAGTTAAACGATCAGCATAAGTCACAGATACTAGAGTCACGCAAGCACGCAAATCTTTCACACTGGGGACGCCATTCTCTTTTGAGATATCCTGAAATGTAAGTTAACATGTTTCTCTTGGGATAAAGATTTTCATAATAAATTGTATCTCTCCATTTGAGGTGAATGTAATATTGTATTATACTTATCAGAAAGTTAATAAGATTTTCATTTGATATTCGTTTTGAACGTGGGAAGGTTTTGTTTCTGTAATTGGAATAATGAAATAAATGAATAAAAAATAAAAGATAAAACTTGCATTGGTTGGAATTAATATTAATATGTTTCAATTAATTCTACATTTTACGTTAGTATAAATTATGCATACGATACTTTATAATGTTTTGAACTTTTTAATTAATTGTTGTGTTAATATCTTTAAATATTTAATTTTTCAATTACAAAGGTAGTTATTTTAGATGAATATCTTTAATTGCATATTATTTAGCTTAGTGTTTATTTGTATCAAATGTTAAATTCAAATGTTAAATTATCAAATTTCTCTATTGTAAAAGACTGTTATTTAAAAAAAAAAAAAAAAAAAAAAAAAAAAACTACTTTTAATTCTCTTACATTTACCCTCAATTTGCCCCGAGCTCTGGGGCAAGTGGAAAGTTCCAGATTCATGAAGTTTTTCACTGTCAGAAATTTTTATTTATATATTTCTGTATGTACTGTATATGGATATAGCGGGCCGAAGTTACACTTGTTCCAAACCCTGGGATAAGTGGAACCAAGAAGCACAGAATTTTCATCATATTTTTTTTCCTTTAAGTGGCACATTATTAAATTATATTAAAAAAAAAAAAAAAAAAAAAAAAAAAAAAAAACGAAGAAAGAGGAAATTTTAGATATTTAAAAATAATAGCAACTGAGTATAATGAGGTCAATGTCGAACTAAAGCAATGTTACATTTACCAACTCACCCTGCATATGCATGTAAAAGAGAGGAGGGTATTATGGAATAGTCGGGAAATATGGAATATCGAGGTTTCGGCTCTGATTAGCGCTGCTTCTCTTCAAAATACTATGAATTACTCAAGAAGGATTCCCATGAAGTAAGATTCCCATACAGTAAGAAACAATCGCTTTTTGCTGTCGTACCATTCTCTATAGAACAAAGTATGTTTTGTGATTTTTAAAAGTTTTTGCAGGTAAGTTTTCAAAAATTTAAACTTACTAGCACACATGTGATTTGAACATTGATGTTAAGCATAATGCATTATCAAAGAAATTTATTTTGTTATACATTGGTCGTTTTTTAGCTGAAAATATTTTGTGCATCAATTTAAAAGTTCATTTTTAAAGATGGCATGTCGGGCATTATGGAATACTAGGTATTTCATAGTATCATCTGAAATTGACTTCATGGATTCAACTAAAGAAACAGAAAGTAAAGATGCCGAATGTATCTTCTGTTACAGAAAATTCTCCGAAGATGATTTTATGAAGTCTAATTAGTTTTTTTATGGTTAAAACAGCTTAAACCACCTATTCCATATTACCCGACTATTTCATGTTAACCTCCATTTGTAACTTTTTATTAAGTAAGCTTTTTATAACAACAAAAAGATTTTTTTGAATTTTTTTTCATTGACAATTCATTACAAATAACATTCGTTACATTATGTACTCATCATAATTTTGGGGATTTTTATTAAAAACAAGTAAAGTTATTTTAAGAAATGTAAATGGTATTCCATAATACCCTCCTCTCATCTATATGTAAATTTATATAAATAAACTGAAAAAAGTATGCGGAAAGTAAAGAATAATTGAAAACATCGGGCGTGATATAAATAAAAACAAAATTAAAATTTATTAAACATTTAATTAAAGTTTCATAAAGATCAAAATGAATACAGTAAAAATCATTTATAAAAACATATATTCTGATTATATATGTAGTTTCTCCTTCTAATTTTATTCTTTGAGAGTATGCTAGGTTTGCTCTGTTTCCGAATCCTGTTAGCTCATTTTACACTCCGATTACGCTCGCCGAAAAAAAAGTTTTATTCGCCACAAAATAAAATTGTCATTTTTTTTTTTTCTTTTAAACGCGTTTTGGGTTTTTTATTTTTCCTAACTATTTAAAAGACTTTTACAAATATGCCTAAAACAATATATACAGTAGAACGTCGATCCATCGTTTTTCATGGGGTGCATAAAAAAACGATGAAAGTAGAAAAATGATGAAAGTCAAACGTTAAAGATAGTTACGACGAAGTTAGTTAAAACGAGTTTTTCGTTAAAGTTAGTTAAGACGAAAGTTAAAGTCAAAACATGAATAAAACCATGTTTATGAAACAATACACGCAGTACAACAGTATACTATATAGTATACTACTAATAAAAACCTCCAAACTGTCAAAGAAATAAAACAAAGCTGAAGAACATTAAGTGATATTTATTTTTTAAAAATCGATAATTTCATGTTGGATTTTTTGTTCATTTTATAAATTAAACGAGGATTTTACAGCTTTACAACATTTCCTGATCCTTTTCTGTAATTCCATGTGCCTATAAAAAAATTCGTGCATTTTCTAATGCCGTAATTACGACAGACACACTTGACACTGGCGTAGGCTCAGCCAGGGACCGATTTACACACTTGGAGGCCCAGGGTACTCATGTTCAATGGGCCCCTTTTCCTCGTACTTTAATATTACAACAAACAAAACATAATGCATATTTTTTAATCATGCGTCTAAAAATTCTCTTCAATTCACTTCACTTCACTTTTCATTTTATTTGTAAGAGTAAGGCAATTAGTAGTATATATGCAGTAATACAATGCAGCATAAATTTTAATAATCCATAGACAAAAAAACAAAAAACAACGATCAGTATAGCAAAATTTGGAAAATTTTCCTTTTATCTACTTTTTAAAATGTATGATGGAATTTCTTGGAGCCCCCCCCCCCCTCAGTGTGAGGACCCAGGGCACAAGCCCCGAAAGCCCTGTCTTAACCTTTTGAGTGCTATGGACGCACATATGCGTCCAGCGAAAGTCATTAATATAGACTATAGACGCAAATACGCGCTTAGCAGATGTTAGCAGTATGGACTATGGACGCAAATACGTGCCCGGCAAAAATGATCAGTGTACTATGCAACACTCGCATAAAGCGCGTCCGCGATAAGAATGAGACAACTCGTCAGCGCCAACCGCGCGCCGTCCGTATGGACCGCATAGGCCGCAAGTATTCTGCACTCAAAGGGTTAAATCAGGCACTGGGCTCAGCCTCACGAATGTGAAAACATTGTAGTAGTTGGCCATACTGGAGGCATCCATTCTCCTCTTTACACAAAGTAGAATAACTTATTTTCCAAGTAACAACACACTATCCGTATTTAGTAATTCATAGACACATGTTACAATATCTGCACAATCCCTGTTCTTCACCTAAAACAGCATAAGGTTGAGTAGTTGAGGTTTGTTGGTTTTTACATCGCACTAGTGCTACAATATGGGCAAATGGCGACGATCTGAAACTCACCTTTGAGGATTGTCCGGAGACATGTCATCACAATTTTGGTCCTCCGTGGAGGAGAGAAAGAGTTATTTTAAGATAAAAGAAATAATTGTAGTTTGAATGTCATATGTAATCGCTTGATTTTCAATTTAATTTCGGTCAGAAGAATTTTACAACGATGAATGCGGGAAAAGGATTTTTTGAAGAACGATATATGCGTGTTCCGTCAACATTATTTAAATACAATTTGTGCAGGGATCATAGAAATAAAACGATCAATGCAGGATCGGGGTTTCACTGTATTAAAAATTAAAAGTGTGTCGTATATCATCATGTTTCATAATCATCTATACTATAGTTAAAAATCATTATAATGTACTGTATTTGAGATTTGAAAAAGATTAAAATATCTATTAACATAAATGCAAAGAGTCATTAATGAAAAAAAGAAGAAAAACAAATTCTTTGTCAAAGAATATCCTGTAAAAATCTTTTTATTAGGAAAGATTAAGCTTCCTTATTTATCTATTTATTTGCTTAACTTTTTATATTAGAAATGTCTTTTTCGTCCATTTTATTTTTGTAATCGCATAGAATGTCCTTGTGTATAACTTGTTCATTTTTGTCATTTGAAATAGCCATTTCGGAATAACTTTTTTGTTAAAATATTTGCTTACAAATCCTTACAAGCGCAAATGATTGGCGTTTCAGTAAAAAGCTGGAAAATATGAACAATTTTTTAATCACTATTCAACAAAATAAACATAAGCAATATCTTTAAAAGGGCTCGGGTTCATTTTCATGTGACAATATCGCATAGGCAAATTTTCGCATATCTCTTCTCTCAGATAGTGGGCGACGGGTAAAGTGGCTCTCTGCTTGGAGAAATAACAGTGGGAAAAACGAAACTGCCGAAGAGATCAAAACTTTTATGTATGCACTAAGCATTTTTCCTTTCTCAGCCTGGGGCGATCTCGGGCCGCGCACACACAGACTCGGCTTTCAGAATCTAAAAAGGAGAAGTTAAATATAAGGGTATAAGATGTCAAGATTTTGCCATATTTAAAACTATAAAAAGAAGGTTTTCTGTCACCGTATCGTGTAAGAATTCTATGTATAACTAGACCAATTTTTTACTCACCAAAGTAAAAATTTCACTCGCTAGTGGCGAGCTGGCGAGCGGAAATTTTGCGCCCTGTATATATATATATATATATATATATATATATATATATATTCATAAATGTTTCTGCATTATTTATTTATTTATTATATTTATAAATATATAATTTAATGTTTATTTTTTTTTTATTGTTTATCATGCTTACTCATTTCAATTTATGATGCCTAGTTATTTTAATTCATCCAAATTAATATAGTTTTGAATAATTTTAATCTTTGCCTTTTTCAGCTGTTTTGTACAAATGTGTTTTAATCATTATTTAAAGTATGTATAATATATATTTATATATATTTATATATATTCATGATAAAGATAGGGTATGTTTGTAGAATACGTATTATCCAAGTACATCAAAGTTTTATCCATCAGATTACATAGGCTGAATTTAGAAAAACTTTTTTTTTTTTTTTACTTAATAATTATAATGAAATAAAACATGATACAAGTGAGACATAACTTCAAATTATTAAGTATGGATTTGGAATGTAACCAGTTGCACGATATTAATAAAACGAATGCACGTTATTGATTAAATAAACAACCTACAACAAATCAAATGATATAAAACATGTTTCTTTTGGATACGAATTAGAACTACGATGTTTATTCATATTACCAAAAATGTAAAAATATACATTATTTAATTTGATATAAATCCAATATTTAATAACTATTTATATATTCAGTACTTCATTAATTAATAATTATCTAAATTATTAATAATAAGATTTATTCATTTCAGTTTAACCAATCAATAAGTTATTGAATTTATTTATATTAATAGAATTTGTCTTATAAATAATAAAACAATTCATGGTATTTATTTTAAGTCAGAAAAAAGTAATACTTGGTGGTTATTTTTTGCATATATTGAAATTTTATTTTTCGACACACGCGCTTATTTTTAATATCGTACTATTTTCGTATGATTAATTATTTTTATGGCACTTCTTTAAAAAGATTTTTATTATTTTAATTACAGTTATCCGAAACAATAAATGTTGCTCACATTTTTTTTAATGCATAATGTACATATCAAATACTTCCCCGTTTATTTTTTAATTTTTTGTCTAAATAATTCTACAAAATGCTTAATTATTCATTAAAATGCCTTCCTTTTTACTGTTATTTTCATCATTAACAAAATAATTACAGAGTATTTAGTAAGAAACTTAGAATGTTTACGGAAATTACCTTTATTATGTAAACTTGGAATAAATTTTAAATTCATTTATTCAACTAAAGAAAAATTTACGCCAAAATTACCATGAACAAATGTATAAACAGCAGCAACAAAATGTAATTAACTTCACAAAATATTATAAAATTAGCAAAATGTAATTTACAATTTCATGTATTCAGCTCGTGAAATGTTGCTCGAAAATTTAATTCTATGCGTTACAGTTATCTAGACGTTTTCATCTTTAACAATGAAAAAAAAAAAAAGAAGCGCTCTTCAGTTTACAAAGCAGCTTAAATTTTGCGTTAATGCGTTTCAGCCTGGAGAAATAATAAGCCCTCTTCATTAAATTTAAATTCTGAACTCGTAAGAGCTTCATGACGATTTCTAAGGCTTTCTTAATGGGCTTAATTTGGTGGATAGGGAAATTTAAGAATTTTTTTCCCCCCTCTGAACCGTGTAGATAAACACTTCAGTTATACTGAAGTTTAAAACATAAGTGTCAATTTATCCTTTAAGCACTTTGGTTTTCTAGAAGGTAAATACTTATTAATGAATGAATGCATTTTAAAACTAATTTTGTGGTTAAGGAAAGATTTATTTCCTTTGTTAACAATATTTACCCGGAAGCGCGGCGTTTCTGATGCATACTATGATATTAAAGTCTAACAAACGTGTTATTTAACAGAATAATCAACTACGATTTAGTTTTCCTTTTTGTTATTTTGCGTTAATGAATATTTATTAGAAGTGTCATCTTGTATTTCCTTGCTATGCTAAATAAACATTCTATTATGAATATCCGGTATCATTTTTAAATGAATCAGACATAAGTGTATAGATTTTAACACATCCAAAACCTTTTCAAAATGAATTGCACTGAATGAAAAATTAACCACTTGTGCCATGTAGCCTCATTTAAATAATAATTCTATTCAATAGAAAATTTTGTACTCTATATTATCCTTCTTCTGCAAATTTTCTTCCTGTTAAAAATTTAATACTTATATTATTTCAGATACACCCGTAAAAACAGATAGTACGTAAAGAGAGAGAGAGAGAAAACAAAAACAAAAACATAATTCCTACTTTTAGCATAGCTGCCAACCTTTCTCATTTTTTATCACCCAGAATTTTTTTTACATAAATATGTCATATATATTTTCGACGATTAAATGAGCTGGAAACAGTTATACAAATTTTTCAGTGTTAAGTCTTCCTTAAAGAAACGGAAGACTTAGCACCCATACTTTAGTCTGAAAATTAGTATATATTTGCCGTTTGTTTATATCAGTGTGTATATATATACACACACACACATATATATATATATATATATATATATATGTATATATATATATATATATATATATATATATATATATATATATATATATGTATATATATATATATATATAATGATTTATTAAGCGTAGTAGAAGCCAAGCAACAGATACAAGATCACTGAAACCACAAAGACGAATAAGAATGAAAATTTTCTTTATATAGGATAAGCTCAGAAAGGTGAAAAAATTCATCAGGGGATGAAATACACATATATAAAGAAACCAAATTTATTATTTAAAAGCCTGCATAAAAAACGAAACAATAAACTAACTCAACAAAATCTTAACTCAACAAAATCAAAATTTATGTTTAATTAATTTAAGAAACTTAAGAAATTAAGGAAGGAGGCAGGCGGCAAGACTTGTGACTTGCCTGTGGGGGGTTAAAGTATTTTCATGCCGGCAACACTTCCCCAGCCTGCCAAGACCAGAATGGGAGTCATATGGATTTATATATATATATTTATTAATAGATACTTGTTATACCGAGAGACATACTCTGAATTCATTTTATCTCAAAATTTTAATTTCTCAATACAAATACTATGTCAAAGTACTTTCGCTTGAAAATAGCATTTCGAAAATAGCTAGAAACTGTTATAAAAATGCAAGTTAATTTGCGATAAAATACTATAAATTTTATTTTTTTGAAATAGCGTACGAAGTCTCGCCTGTGACAGTCCTGCTTGAATATGCGTACACGCATACCCTCTGACAGCGCTACAGCCTGTCAATACATCGGATGTTTCATTGGATAGTATGGGGTTTTACTGGTAATAATCATATTATCATTGCTACCCAGTGGCACAGAGTAATTCAATTCTTAACGCAGAACTTAATTTACAAACAATTTTCAATACCATTTTACATTAAACAAAGTTTCTATCTGATCTGATATATTATTCATTTTTCGAGTGGTAATATTTTGTTTTATTTATTTATTTTATGAGGGCATTAGACTATATATGATCTACTTATAGAAAAACAAACTGAAAACTGCGAACAATTCTTTTCATTACCTGAAATTAATCCTTATCTCACCACTATTAAGCTTTACAAAAAAAGTTAATTAAGAGTGAAAATTAAGCAATTATTTGCTCTTGAAATCACCTTACTTTACACAAATTTCCTCTTTTAAATATTGCTGCCATACCATAAAAAATGTTTCATGCTATCGTAACACTTTAAATTTTGAAACTAAGCGGTAAAAGCAATACTTCAAACGCGTATCCCCTTTACGAACTCCTACTGCAAACTACTTCATCGAAGCCTATCTTACTCCGTGGTGCATATGCTTGACCTTTTATTCAAGATTCTTGAAAATCCGGGCGGCCGCCACGGGGATAAGAAATTCGATAAAATGAGATCAAAGCATATGGAAAGGATCAAAAGAATGGGTTTATCTAAAAGTCCTCCTTTGGGTTTTCTGCAAAAGATATATCTTTCCCATTTCCACGATGGACTAACGTTTATTATTTCTCGTATCTATTTCGGAATGAATAGTCTGGAAATATTATCAGTTACTTATTTACATTTAATTGCGAGCGATGTATTTTTTTTTTATCGTGTATTACAAATTTGAAAACCGAACGAAAAGATAAAATAAATTATGTCTATAGGAAAAATAAAACGATTTTTAATGGAATTAATGTATTTTTGATTATTATTATTTTTTCTTCAGTTTTATTTTGGTATTTTATAATTATCGTTCATGGTATTCAATATATAGAGATTTTATTGTATGTGATAAGATTTTTTTCAAGATTTAGAAAGGTAGCATATGTTTCCAATTTAGTTGTTGGGGTAGTCTTTATTATCTTAGTATCTATTTGGCAATAAATATTTAAAAATATTGTCTGTTACACATTCACACTTTATTGCGAACTATATAATTTTTATCGTATATTATACATTTTGAAACTGAAAGAATCATCAAATAGAATTTTGATAAAAACACAAAGAAAGAGTAATTTATCATTTTAGAGTTGCAAATTCGATATAAAACCTTTTTTTTCTATTTTATTTTTGTATTTTAGTAACATTGTTTACGATATACGACACATCGAGATTTTATTGCTAATATCTATTTTAGAATGAATATTTTTTAATAAAAAAAATTTTGTATTAAAAATGATTTATATTTGAATTTTTGAATTCTTTCAGTTTTTTTTTAATACTTTTTAAGCATCGTTTATGTTATTCAATGCATCGGAATTTATTGTATGCGATAAGAATTAATTTATATTTTGAATGTGTGAAACATATCTTCCATTTCAATGCGCTTAGCATTTTTTACTTCTAAGTATCATTTTTGGAATAAATAATTTGAAATATGGCTAGTTATTCAATTACACTTTACTCCAAAAGATTTATTTATTTATTTTATTTTTTATTTATTTTTATTTTTTATCGTGTATTAAAATTCTAGGAAGGGGTAGGTACTACATATTTATGTATATTATTTATGTGTATATATATATATATATATATATATATATATATATATATATATATATATATACATATATTATGATAACAATAAGAATGAGAATGAAAAATAAACAGATGAATAATTCCCCACAACAATCCACAATGCCCAATTTAGTAAATAGTTGATTTAATCATTTTTTAAAAATAATTTGACTAGAATTTTTTAATTTATAATTGAAAAAAAAAAAAAAAAAAAGAATACTCGTTTTAGTATACTTCTGATTTTATATATATATATATATATATATATATATATATATTAAAATTTATAGAAAATTACCAGAATAATAACGGATTAACACCAGATTCCAAATTTTAATGCCCCCACCAGTGACCTAAAAAGCCTGTCCTCGAATCCGGTTGACTGTAAGTTACGATTTTGAACCCGATTCACGCTCGTTGACTTAACTGTTAGGAGGTTTTCATGGTTTTCTGCGAAACACACATAAATAGGTTTGTTTAGAAAGACCTCCACGTAGAGTATTCTACCAAAACCTAGAAACTTCGTGTTATCAGCTTGCCTTATTCCCTACACTATACCATCACACCATCTAAACTTTTAAGAGAGGTTAGAGTAATCGTTTAACATATGCAAGTAGTAGTGTACACAGTGAACGCAATACAAAAAAAAAAAAAGACACAATGCATATAAATATGAGATTCAGTAATCAGTTTATGTTAATAAAATTTTCATGGGGAACAGAGAAAATATTAAGTATTACAAAAAGTCGAAGCGATTATTCAAACTATCCTTTACAAGTCCGGATATAGACATCTTCAGCACATAGATTGCAAGACGTCGGGAAAAAAAAAATATATATATATATCTCAGACATCCGAAGAAGCAAATCCGATGTGTTTCACAAGACCCTTTGTATTGTCAATGGAGGCACCTGATATTAACGCCAAAAGCAATAGTTTGTGATGTAGTCCATGAAAATACTGTTAAGGAAGGTAGGAAATCTCTTTAGCCTACCATTTCTCTTCCATCTGAGGTTTCAAAACTGTATTACTGGAACCTACTGTAAGTTGACAGGTATTCATAACAGAAAATTCTGTGCAATTGTATAAGGCATGATATTTACATTAAAACTAAAGGTAGCAAATATTTTTAATACATCGTATAAATTATGTACAATTCGATACAGAAAAATATATTTATTTATAATATAATATTGTCTTTTACATCATATATCAGCACCATTGACATGACAAATGCACATAAAATTGCGAATTTTTTCATATGAAACAATGAAAAAAAAAAAAAAAAATTACACTAATAATATTAAACACAAAATTAACATAAAGAAAATGTTCAAATACGGGGAAAGGCAAACACATGTAGGGGGAGGGGCGCTTAGTCTCCGACCAGTCTCTGGTCATACTACGAGTTCCATACCTATAATATGATAGAGAACTACAAAAAAAAAAAAAAAAAAACACGGAAAATTCCGATCGCCTAGGTCGATGAGCGTGACCTATGATCAAACCCGTAGGATCTTCCCCCATACCAACATTCAAGTTTTATATTAAAAAAAAATATATACAAATAATGTGGAATAGTTATTATTCTTTGTTAACAGAATCGCAAAGTTAGAAAGTAAATTAAGCTCCACCATCTTTTGCTGGAAATAATTTCATGTGAAGTAGTCTACTAACTAACTCAACTCTAATACTGTAAATAATATTAGATTTTCATTTAATTTTACCGCTTCGTAAATAGATTACATAATTCTTAATACTTATCTCTAAAAAAGTCCGAATCTTGATAAACTAAAGAAGCTGTATGACGCAAAAACTGCTCTTTTCATTGACACGAGGTGAACTGTAGTTCCCATCTGTGGCCTAAAGGAGACGTTTGACGTACTTTCTATAGTTTGCAGCTCCGTACAGGCGAGATATAACAGTTCCATTTCACACGACCATTCAATATTCCTCACAATTCCTTTACTCATTAAATTATACATGCGATTAACAAAATGTTGACTTTCCGAAGTGTCGAGTTTGTTACTAAGTAATATTGCCTCTTCTAGTCGATGAATGTGATTTATCTAACATATATTCTCAAAACAATAAAACCATTACTCTTACTATTAAAACAGCATAACATGCAGCACAGAGAATAATTGTAAAAATTTTCTGTAGTAGATTACAGCACAGTGTGCTGGTAAAAGTATTGCCTACTTACTGTGCTGCATTTTTACAATGTGCAGTAAAATAAATTTGCTGCGATTTTTACTCGCGTGTGCTGTAATTTTCATAGTATGCTTTAAAAACATTTCCTGCAATTTTTAAACATGCGTGCTCAAAGAAATCCCCAACACTAAGCAACTTATTTATTTTTTTTTTACACATTATTTATTTTTTCATGCGAAGCAAATGGTCTTGAATAGCTCGGGATTCGAACTCACAATCTCCAGTTCTAGAGGCCAGCACTTCGCCAATAGCGCCGTTGGACTCACAATGACATTTCTTTACAAAAACAGATAAGGTCAACACCAGCACTGATTGGTTGATAAATCATGTCATACGCACCAAAAGACTTCTGGAAAAATTTTGATACCGATTTACAGCACAATGTGAAGTAACCAGTCTTCAATTATTTTTACAGAACTATCTGTAAAAATATACAGCAAAGTATGCTGTATTTATGTTAAGAAAGTGCTTAACTATTGCAGAATTTTTTTACAGTGATGCATACCGTTGTTTTCAGGAACAGAAAAAATAAAAAACATTAAAACTAACAGCTGATAAAATATGCCTTTAGATGCATTTAGATACAAAACAAAATCTGTTGTTTTAACTTTTATAATTCAATATACTTAGTTTATTTATTTTTTTTTTTTTTATATTTGTTTACCTGAAACTTTTTATAAAAATCTATTTACATTAATAATTATGTAGTGGATCAATTTTGGAATCGTTAAATTTTTTTCTTTTGTGATTATGATTTATTTAATTTATAAATTCATAATATTATAAAACAAGTATACGTTCTAAGGCGTCTAAGAAGTCTTAAATGAGTTAAAGAATCGATTATATATATATATATATTATTATTATTATTATTATTATTATTATTATTATTAATTTTTAAACGTTTCTGAATGATATGCAAAAAACCATAGTAGAAATTTCGCAATATTTCTTGAGATATGACTGTTTAAGTAGCTACTACAAGCTCTCTTGACCTTTCACTGCTGTTTTCTCAGATTCTTAAGTTTAACTTTTACGTTATTTTCATGAAATTTGGTATCAGTGTTAAATGCAGTGCATGCAACAAAATATACCTCAAATTAACATGATAATTCTAATAATTATTAGCAGTGAAATGTTATATTGGCACTTAAAGCTTTTTTTTTTTTTTTTTTTTTTTAAGCAATTTTTAGAAATTCAAATTTATTTAAAAACTTTAAGTATTTATTTTTTTTTAAATGTTTTAATGTGAAGTATCAGTTCAAAAAATGATCTTTTTGCATAATTATCATTTATATTTTTGTTTCTAGACACATTATTTCTGCCACAATCTTGCGCGCAGTAACAACAGACAAACTTTTGGTTTTGAAATTTTAATCAAAGTAACTTAATTGTTTAAATAATAAAATTTATTCAGTAAAATAATATATATATACATATATATGTGTGTGTGTAATGCATATACCGGGTGATCCAAAAGTCAGGACAAACTTTAAAAATGAATAATTCGAAAAGAATCAAGATACAAAGATACGGTTTGCACCAAACGGATGAAAAAGAAACCGGATTTTGTGTGGGAAAGGAAAAAAATTAGTTCTGTTGGCGACCAACAGATGGCGCTATAGTGTTTTATTTCACCAAAAGATGATTTACAAATGAAAAAAAATGTTGACAACTTACCAGTCAGCTTAATTACAGATAATTAGTACTACTACAGTAACTGTTCAATGTCCATCATTCAGAAGTACAGCTGTGAGATGATTCACCACATTGTTCACAGCATTTAGTAGCATTTCTTGCGTTATGGCAGACACATTTTGGCGGATGGCATCTTTCATTGCTGCTAGTGATGCCGGTGGGTCGCGGTACACTTTTGACTTCCATGAATCCCCACAGCCAAAAGTCACAGGGTGTCAGATCGGGAGTTCTTGGAGGCCATGCGTGATTGAAGTACCGACTGAGAATGCGATATTTCGATGCATATAAGCGTCGACTACCATTACCTACCGCAGTTGCTCCTTTTTACATCGTTTGTTGCTTTGCATAATCCTACATCAGAAATACGACAGCGCCATCTGTTGGTCGCCAACATAACTATTTTTTTTCTTAGCCACACAAAACCCGGCTTCTTTTCCATCCATTTGGTGCAAACCGTATCTTTATATCTTGATTCGTTTTCGAATTATTCATTTTTAAAGTTTGTCCTGACTTTTGGGTCACCCTGTATATGAAAACGAATTTTCAGTGGTAAAATTATGAAAGCAATATGAATTATAGTTAAGGAGAACTAAAGTATTTTGTACATGTTAGCCAATGTATATATTTGAGAAAGAGGGAGAATTCAAAATAAAATCATTACTAAAAAATATGCAAAATAAAAATAAATATAAAAGTGATACAAACGCAAATCCTTAATAAATGAAGCAGTTAATTATATCTTGATAATAAAAATTAATGCTTAGTATTAAAATAAAGTTGAGACAGTTTTGTTTTTTAAATCTATGCTATATATTCTTTATGTATTTCTTAAAATATAATAAACATCTAATTTTTTAAGAAAAAAAAAAAAATCTTATGAAACAGTGAATAACAGTTTTGTTTTTTGAAATAAAATAGTTATAATGAAATATATTTGTTTTAATAAAAGAAAAAACTTATAAAATAAAATATGACAATGTGATGTTTTTATTTTACGTCTAATTCTCTGACAATATGAAGAATTGATATTTGGAACAAACAGAAACATTTCGCAGGAATCTTTTAATATCTAATTATTCAGAAATTTCATAATTTTAATCAACTATTTTTTTTCTATTATGTGTAATCTTAACGAAATTATCTTATGTATTTATTGGTAATATTTTTGTGTTATATTTTTAGGAAAAGGTATTTGAAATTATAGATATTTAATGTTGTTTTCGAAGGCCTTTTTTCTGTAATAATAATAATAATAATAATTAAAAATATAATAATAACTGATTGATTTTGATGGAAAATAGAAAAGTGTTTAGTATTTTTCTATATATGAACGTCAAAAATGTCATAATTTTCAGACATTCTTATATCTAAAAGTTACAAAGTCAAGACTAAAATTTCCTAAGAAATAAATGTTTTTAACGATAAAAAGGGCATCCTCAATTTAAAATAGTTAAATAATTAAATATATATCGTATATTTTGTTGAAAGGAATTTCAATTTTTATTATCGAAGCAAATTTAGACATTTTTAATTTTTCTTTTTTTTTTAATCCGTGTTTCAATATAATTACAAATGCAATCTTGGAAAAATGAATTTTTATTTTTTATTTTATTTTTTTAAATCAATACTCAAAATTATAGCATGTCATACGATGCCACTGCAAGATATTAGTTCGCCATTCAGCTAATAATAACAATATCTTTGCTGTAGTATGTCAGATCCAATGCAAAACTTTATTGTAAATCTTTGACACTTGATAAATATCTTTCTGATCCTCCACTCTATTGGTGAGAAGGAATTTCTTCAGAGAACGATCAAAAAGAAATGGTATAAGATCAAAGAGGAATTGATAGAAATTGCCGAAGGCTTCCTATAGAAATAAATAGTAGAACAGATATTTATTTACCCATGGGAATATGAGTTGTAACTTTTTTTCCTTGAATTCTTGCTGTTTTAATAACTTAAAAGAAGTAAAAAGAAAAAAAAAAGATTTGTTTGAGGCTTATGAAAATTTAATTCTATATAAAAATACATGTGTCTTGAAAAAATAAAATGTATGAAAAGTAAAACAAAATTTATCGACTGTATTACATTCATCTAAGGATTTCGATGTTTCTAAATAATTAATAATATTATACTTTTAAAAAATTAAAGAACACGCTTTTATTGAAATGTAAAATAATAAATAATTTTGAATTAAACAAAGACCATTTTTAAAAAATCTCCCCTGACTGGGCTCAAACGCTGACCTTTAGGTTCGTAGCCCGGAGCTTTACCTCATAGCCACAGCGTTCACGTAGGGAAAGTCTTTTTTTACAATATAGATTTTTTGTTTGCTCCCAGAGCGGTTACAAACATACGTACAGGTGAAGCTAATAAAAGCGTGTTAGAAATTTTAAGCCTTGTTGGTTTTTATGGAAGAACAGTCTGTATTCAATCAATATATGAAGCATTATAAATATGTGCATTTATAAATTTCTTGAAAGGAAAGTATAAGACATAAATAGTACAGTCAATTTAAATTATTATCAAAGAAATTATTATTATTTTTCTTTCACTGGAGTTAATATTATTTACTAGTCTGCGTTTATAACTGTTTTATTCCTTTCCCTTGTCCTCTGTTTTACCAATGAAATAGATTAAATACAGGGTGTCTCATAAGTCTGTAGACATTTAAAAAATTCATAACTATTTAACGAATTGATAGAATATAATGCGGTTTACGAAAAAAGTGAAGGATGTGTGTGACCAGCACACATTTTTATGAAAAACTGTACTTATTCGCATGCTAATTCTTATAGGCATATAAATCCAATTCCATGTGTCCGTCGTCACCACAAATTACAGTTTGAAAACGAGTTATAACACTGCTAATTGCAGATTCAGTCGGCAATTCTCACCTGGGGGAAAACATCTTCAACAATAACGCTTTTTCCACCAAGTCAACATCGCAATGAAAACTTCATGCATGCGCAAGTAGGAGGCAAAATAAGAAATAAACTGTTCTAATCGCAAAAATTTGCAATTTATAGGACTTTCATTTGCAAATTTTTCTTTCACATTCGTGCGAAAAATTTAACTATTCGTCTAACTATCGTCGACAAAAAAAAATTTAGCTATATTTTTTTTCTGTACCAAAAAAAAAAAAAAAATATCCTCCGTCACGAGAAGGATTTTTTCTCAATCCGCGTTCAATTGTACCAATTCATTCAATAGTTATTATTTTTTTAAATATCTACAGAATTATGGGACAACCTGTATATTGATGTTTGTATAAAGATTCAGTTTCGTAGACTTGTTAACAAGCCAAAATCGCACTGCAGCGAGAAACGCCTTATTGTTTATTTCAAAATAATTAAACATTCATTCCACTGGATGTTGTTTATTTCAACATTTAAAGATATTGTATTATTTTATTTATTAAATGCAAATTAATTCACTTTAAAATAATACATTACTGGTCATTTTATAACACTTCCTTCATACTCCTTGCTATAAAGTATTTTGCAATGTTACAAGTTAAAGTTAAGTATCAAGGTATGGAGATAGCAATTCTTGTCATTAAAAATATTTATAATAATATTTAATGTAACAAATACAATACAGTAAATTCGTAAAACACTGTTTTGAACTAAATTAATGCGAGAAAATTATTTTAATAACTAAATCTCTTATGGTACCTAAACAACAAAAATTATTAATTATTTCTTTCATTAATATTGCAGAAGCTCCTTTCTTCATAAATCAATGGGATATTTAATTACTTTTTTTAATAATCCTCGTAACAAGAAAAAATGGCGAGATCTCATCCTGTTTCTTTTTTGTTTATTAAATCCAGATAAGCAACATGAAGGCGATAATTCATCTCTACATGATAAATGAAATGACTGAGGCAGAATATATTGAAACTTGGTATGAATTTAACTGTTACAATTTTCAAAAATACTCTAACATCACCCCATACTTTTTGTACCGAATCTATGCTTGTGCCCTATCAATAAATTAAAAGTTTTGTATCTAATTACGTGAACTTGAGAATACACAAAAGAAAGAGAGATTGAGCAGGCTCTAAAGAGTGGAAAAGGATATGTACATATATTTTTTTTATTTAATGTTTGGAAAGTAAAGAGTTCGTTAAACATTCACATTTTAAAGGATAATTTTCCTGTAAAAACATAGAAGGGATTCGCAACGAGCGTGCATTATTATAAAAGAGTAGTGTACGGTTGTGTTTTATTGTCTTTATGAATGGGGAAAGAAATCTTTGGAGAGAAGTAAAGAGAGTGTATTGCAGTTGCCACTGGTGTTTACTCGAATGATATTCTGGGGGATTTTGACTGAGTTAAAAATATTTCAGAATGAACTTGATATGTTTCTTTTGATACTGGAGAATTGTCTATTCATTTTTTTATAGCGAGTAGAGCGTGTATATTACAATACTATTTTATTTTATTAATTGAATGTAGAGTAATTTATTTTAATGTACTTATAATTATATTGGTCATTTTAAAATGAATCTTTCATACCGCAATACTATGATATCCAGCTAATAATTTACTTTAACTGCGTCGAAGGAAATTTTTTCACAAGTATATCAAGTTTACAAATTTACAATACAAATCATTTTACGTATACATACAGTAGGTAACAAAAGTCTCCGAACACTAGCAAAAATTCCTATTCAAAAAAAGTACACTTAATACAGTTTTGTTAAATAAATTCTTGCCGAATCCTGTTCTTAGCAAGTCTAAAAAAAGGATTCGACAAGGATTTATTGAACAAAACCGGATGAAGTGTACTTTTTTTATATAAGAATTTTTGCTAGTGTTCGGATACTTTTGTTACCGACTGTATATATATATATATATATATACTTCTTTTGTATCAAATTTTGTGGAATATAAATACTTGTTAAATAATAGAATTCTCTTTAAACAAGTATAATGTCAAACATTTTGTTATTTTGTTCACTAAGACTAAAACAATATTTTCCTTCTTAGGCATTTTCTGTGGGGGTTTTAATTGTTCTTTCTTTATAATCCCGATAATATGAAAATTTTTTAGATCACACCCAAAACTTTCGTGTTTTGTTACATTGGGATAGGTAACATGCAAGCAATAACTCACTTGTGTGTTAAGAATGTGATCATTAATTTAACAAATACTAACACTTACAATAAAATGTATTTCTCAAAAACAGTGAGTTAACAATAAATAGTAATAACTCATGTTTGAATAATATATCTCATTCAAATGCAGGGACATTCATTTTTATTGAATACAAAATAAATTATTCTATTTATACATTTATTAATGTAGCATATTTTAAGAATTTAATTATAAAATGAGTACAATATAAATATTAATTGCCATCTAAGGTAAATAATTCAAAATAAATAGTTATATAACTATTTATTTAATATATAAATTTTAAATATACTGTATCAATTTAACATTTTACGGATTTGTTTTAATCATAATTCAAAAAACATTTATAAATATTAATAAAATTCAAATAACATTTTTTGCATTATTTAAAGTAAAGAATTAAGAATCAGTAATACCAATATATGTGTTTAAGTGGTAAATAGTTACTAGTTTCTGTTTTTTGTTGTAATAAACAGATAAAAAATGTGCATTCTCATTATATAGCTATTATATATTAAGGGGTTAGGGGTAGTCAGGATTTTCAAAAAATCAAATTTTTTTTTTTGCATTTTCTTAAAGTGTAATATCTTATAAATATTCTCTGAAAATTTGAAGTTGATCCGATAATTACTTTTCGAGTTATATTATCGAAGACCTATTCGGGAATTATAAAAGCAGATCCTTACAAAAATACAACCGTAAATAAAAAAGGAATGTATAGGCCATGTTCAAAAGCGGATGGGGACTCGACTGCGTAAACTGAAACTTCAACAAAAAGGTCTTGGTGGTAGAGGTAAGCTTACAGGAAAAGTAATAGACAAATTAACTGTGTATTATGGTTTATCAATACGTCGTCATTGCGATTCTATCGAAGATATGAAATCTGCTATTATGGCAACTTTTTACCACTACGGTTCGACTGATGAAAATCCGAATCATGGTATGTGTCCAAAAGGCGAAGATTCTTGGTGCTCTTACCAGCGCGCTGAAGCAAGTGGAGAGCTTGATACTTATACTCAAGATTATTCTCCCTTACCTCCTGATGTTTTAAAAGCTATTAAACCGATTTACGACGATCTCAGTAATGATAATTTACTTTCAACATGTGTAGGTGGATTCAATCAAAATAATAATGAGAGCTTCAACCAACTAGTGTGGAAAATATGCCCAAAAACCATGAATACTAGTTTTACTATCGTACAAATTGCTGCATACATAGCTACATGTATATTTAATGAAGGTACAAATTCATTATTAATGATTATGAATGCCCTAGGACTTAATTGTGGGTCTAATTCCCATCAGTATGCAAAAAAAAAAGGATGCTGCACGTGTGAAAGTGGCAGATCAGCGCGCCAACGTCAACACTCGGGAAGGCAGAATGCTTCGTAGGCAACGGCAAATTGATGTTTTGGAAACTTCCACAATGGCTGAAGAACTATTATATGGCCCAGGAATAGATGACTCAGTGTAAGTGATTAAATAATTCGTATTTCTGTACGTAAATCTAGTGCGAAACTTTAAATGCGTTTTTTTCAAAACTATGTTTTTTGAACTGGTGACAACTGTAACTTGAAAACCGCTCAGTAGATTTTAATGAAATTTATACAGCTTTTAGAATACATAATAAACTCGGGCCTGATCGAAGGATTTTTTTTTTTTCAAAAATTTCGATTTTTTAAGACCAATTAACTGTTGACTTTTTCCCAAAAATTTAGAAAAAAATTTCCTGAGTCCGCCATTTTTTTAATTTTTGAAAAAAAAAAAAAAAGCTTCGATCAGGCCCAGAATTATCTATTTATAAAACTGATTTTTCTTATCCGATTGATTTTAGATGAATCTCCAAGGACTTATCATTGTCACCGCAAGGACCTTTTTTTTGGACTGGGTCAACAGAAACAGCTATAACTTTGGAAATTATAAATTTTTTTTTTCAAATTTTCGTGACTTCAAGTCAAAACATTGTATAATAATGCCATATTATTACTTTTGTAAAATAAAATGATTTAAAAGCGAAAAAAAATTACTGAAAATTATCATTTTTTCGTGTCTCTGACTACCCCTAACCCCTTAACCATATTATATATTTTAATCTAAAGTGAGGATTTAAATATTTCTTATATTTCCGTTTTAATTCTGATGAAAGCCTAAGCATACTAGATTCTTTACAGTTTTTTTTTTTTTTTTTAATTGAATGTGATATATTAAATAATATTTATACGACATACCATGATTGATAATTTTGTTGAACGTTCCTACTTTGTTTTATACAATAAAGAATAAATTAAAGGTACAACATTATGCAATGAATTTTGCTATGCATTAAATGCAAATAATGTGCATAATAATTTGCATTAACAGTTATGGATGAAACCATTAATCTCAACAACAGAAACTATTAAAACTAAAAATTACGTGTCAAAATATCTTTTTCTTCCCTGCTCCAAAGTAATAGGGTGCAAATAATACTTTGTAATGAATCTCTTTAAACTCTCATAACATTTAAAATTATTAAAGTACTTCCTTCATTGAGACTGCAATAACTTCTTTCTTTCTGACATGAATTAATGGGTATTTTAATTAAACTTCCTTCATCATTCCTGTAATAAGAAAAACTGCCAGACCCCATGTTGAAATTTCATGCTTTATTAGATCCGGATACGTAACGTACGGCAATAACTCACTTCTCCGTTATAAATGAAATCATTAGGGCGGCAAATATTAAAAGTTGGAATATCATTTTGCTTTCATCTAAAGTAATAAAAATGAATAAATGTAATACCAATCATTCAGATAACATAACTTCTAAAAATATTACGTCATTTTAATAATTATTGAATATAAAATAACATGTACATTCATTTATTATTTTACATTAACCCTTCATGTTGTTTGTAAATACATTTGCAATGGACACGATTTATGTATATTTTTATATCGAAAAAACATATCGGTAATAACTGTTGATGAATTAAAATTTTAATAACGAAATGAAACTAATACAATATACAAGTTGTTCGTAAAATATTTTTTCAGGCTAATGCGATGGAAATATATTTTATACTAAATAATTTCAAATTTCTGCAACACTTAAAATACATAAATTATTTAATTTACTAACAAATCCTACCACTTCAACACAATAAATCATACTAATTTAAAATAAAAGGGAAGTAAAAAAATGAGGAAAATACATAAATATATTTAACCAATAGGAAAAAAAAAAGGACAACTTTTAAAAAAATTACTAAAACATAACAACTAAATGTACAAAGTAAGGGAAAGTTATAATAGACTGAGAAAGTGTACAAAAAAAGTGAAAACGGCAAAAATAAAGGATGAAAAGAGATAAAAGTAAAATAATTAAATACGTAAAAGATATAGAAAATACGAAAATCTAAAACAGAAAAAAAAAAAAGTATTAGGTTATAAAAAAATAACTAAGAAATATTTTACAAGAAGTGAAAATGGAAATAGAATTTTATTATATATATATATCTATATATATCTATATATATATTATTGATAATTTGGTGTGGCGCTTGCACAACTTTCTCTTACCCTGAATTTGAATACTATAAAAACCAATTAGAAATCAAGATATGAGATAATCAGTGTCTACGTACTTTAATAACAGTCGAAAATCGTTTTAGAAACAATTTCATTTGATATATATTTTTGTGTGACGGGGCGGGAGGGGGGGGAGGCTACCTACTCCTTCCCAATTAACATAATAAGTAATTTGAAAATAATAAATATTAAGTTGTGCTGAAAACATATATACGTTCAGATCAGCCACTAAGTACTTGATTTTCGTATTGAGGAGGGACTTCAAAACGGGCAATTATATCAAAAAATCAGCATTCAAATTTGGAATATAAATTAAGATCTTGACTACCATATGTGTAGAAGAAAGTAATTATCCTTCTTGATCAATTTTCCTGAACTTGGTAATACTTAGTAAAGCACTTTCGTAATTACAATAATAATTTTAGCAATTTAAATGTTAAATGTAATGTCGAGACCCAGATTACTGAATTCACTCATAAATCACCGGATCTATTCATCCGAAAAAAAAAATCACTATTCCTTTGAAGCAATACAAACCATTCTGAGATCTTAACGTTCTAGCATGAAATGAATACTTTCCTAAAAAGTTTTTGACAGTTATTCTAGAATATTATTTGATATTCTGTAATAATCATTATATGGATATAATAATATAATATTCATATCCTCTATTATACTAACTATTATCTTTTACAATTTATTTGTGTAATAATAAATTCAACTTGTCATCAGTAATATTATCTTTGATTATAGGCAAAATCAATAGCAAGAGAAAACATGGAGAATAGAAAAATACCATATATCAACTAAAAATATAATAACGTCATGTAGACACAATATTCCTGTCTTATCGATATTGTTAATTAGGGTACATTTTCATGCTCATCAGATGTTTATCATCACGTTCGCGTGAGTGAGGTGCATAATTAAAGTTCTGATTCTGCGCAGCGTCATGACAATTTAGCTAATTAGGGAATATCTACCTGCACAAATAAGACATCGTATGACGTGATGAAACACAGAAATTATCTGCAGCAAAATGGTCACTCTGGATGGAATGAGATTTTCCGAAATTATGATTCGAAGTAGTAATTACATAAATGAACATCATCAACGGTCAGAATAGAAAAGCTCTTTCATAAAATTGCACATTGTTTTGGGAAAATTATCAGAATATCATGCGGTTAAATACGAATATATTTTATTGATAAACGAATAAAATTCGTAATTTAAATTAATACTTGTGTTAATTTTAAGAAATGAATGTAAAGGAAATTGTACACAACTCGCGTAGTTTATAAAAAAAGTTTCCTTGCAAAAAAATTAAGCGCTTTTCTTTTTCACTATGTAAACGACGTCAACATCAAACATTGGCGTGCCTAACACATTTATCGCCAAACAACAATGAATGAATGGCGTTGTTTAAAAATACTAATTCTGAACTTTTATGTTTGTGTTAATTTTCTTTGCGACAGAACTGGAAATAGGCTACATGGGCATTTCTGTTTCGCCAGTGTTTGCAACACAAATTTTAAAATACTGTAAAAAATTATTATAATATTTAATGCATACATTTCTAATTTTCGTAACATTTGAAATTACATTGTGCCTTAACGGTTTAAAATAGAGTCGCCTTATTTCATTTTATAATTTTACCATAATGTTTCGCTTATTTTCTTCACGAGATTTTTCTTCATTAAAATTTATCAATAACGGTGAGAATAATAGCAAATCTCTCTAGTTATCTATATATCTATCTATCTCTCTCTCTCTCTCTCTCTCTCTATATATATATATATATATATATATACATTTGCTATATATAAATTAGAGCTAGAAGAGTTTGAGAACAATTCAACAAAATGATATGAAAACTCCAAATATTAATTTTTTACTAAACTATGGCTAAATAATTTTGAATTAACTTGTCTTCTATGCATTTCCATTGCTATTTTGTTGGTATACTAATATTTAAACAGCTGTAATAAAACCAAAAGAGCTATTTCACGCAATCTGTCCTTATAGGGAGGGAGAGAATGCGCATATGGGTAGGAGAAATCACGTTTGATTATAACTACAATTAATTGTGAGTAATAATAACTGCATTTAAATTACATTGTTGTAATTTTTTTGTAAACAAATATTTTTGTATTAGGAGTGAATAATTCAAGTAATAATTAAATAATCAGAAAATAATAATAATAATAATAAAATAAAATAAATAAAAATAAGAAGAATTATAGAATTTTATTTAAAGGAAGAAAAATAAAGAAAGAATCAAGAAAATCAAGCTTAAATTGGATTCAAAAATAACATTAATTTGCTAGATAATGTGCTTAACTAAAAATTAGTAATTCTCATTTTTATACTTTCAATATTTTAGATATTGTCTTCGTCCCAAATCGATGCACTTATTGTTCTAAAGTTGGATATTTTTACAAATACAATACGTTTTTACATTACTAAAGAAAAAAATCATTAATTAGCAAAATTTATCTTTGGTTAACAAAATTAACTTATTAAAAGTTTAATTCTTCATAGATAAACAAAAATATTTATAAAAAATTGCTTTTATTAAAAAATTTATTATTAACTTATTAAATAGGAGATAATTGCAAAATATTTATTTAGTAATCTAATTTATAGTTAAATGGATTTAGTTTAAAAAAAAATAGCTTAAAAATTTTGTTGTTTTTATGAAAATTAATTCATGTATATATTTTACATGTAATTAGTAAAATTAAAATACCTTGATTATCATTTATCTGTAGCAGATAAAAAAACCTCTAAAAAAATTAGCATTATCTTACAGACTTCGACTTTAAATTTCCGTTTTCGTAAATACTATAACTGTAAAGTCAATTTGCATACTTCACATTTTAATATTTACAAAATCCTTCCTCATTCAACAATTTCAAAAGAACTTGCTGACAATAAAATCCTCAAACCAATTTTATCTTCAAAACGAGACTGTTGCTTCAATAACCTAGATTTCCATTCTATACTTTTCTCCAAATTTCTAAAGCTCTAACTCACTAGATCCAACAATGTAATCGAACTTAAACAACAAACCTTCACAAACTCCAAAAATCGTACGAAATTTGTAAGTTGCTTTTCTCAACAAGCTGCATAATCTCTTTGGGCAATTTAGTGCGAAAAACGCGCGATTTCTTCTAAATAGCAGAAGCGCCAATTTCGGTAGGAGAGATTGCGCGGCTCTTAATTTAAACTTTACTGTTTAGAAAAAGAACCGCTGGTGTTTGCACAGTCAGTCTAGGTTAGTACCTTATCAGAAATAGCTTAGTTTTAGTTTTAAAATAGTCTGCAATTTTGCCTTTTTGTAGAAATTTTTGCCTTTCTGGTAGAGCCGTAAAAATTCAAACACTACTTCGGGAAACAGAACATAATAACAATTGTTAATCCTAGACGCTTGAAATAATCAAATCGAACACTTAATTGTATATTCCACTATTGATGTTGTACAAATACCTGGTGTCGCTCTACCCGCACTCAACTTTTCCCTTCAACTCCTTTCCTATATGCGCAATCACTCCTAGCTTTACCTTATATATATATATATATATATATATATATATATATTACAATAACTGGAAAAGTAACTATTTTAAAACTGAAAAATTAAAACTGATGTTAAGTCAGGCTTTATCTATCTATTACAGCCTTTAGAGCAGTTCTACATTTTTAAAAAAAATTTGAATATTAATTTATTAAAATGTCAAAGCGAACTATTTCCGATGTATTGTCTTGTGCACATAGCTTTTACATGAAAAGAGGACGCTGTATTAGTCTTTTAATATGGAAGTATTTGTAATTATAAGCATTAATACACCAAACTAGTGATACATTTTAAAGTAATTATATTATATATATATATATATTTTTTTTTTCAAATGAATAGAGCTTTCTGACAAAATTATTTTTTTCATCATTTTAAATATACCGTATATTTCCATGTATCTACATACTCATACTCATACTCATAATAATAATTATACTTATTATTATTATTATTATTTTCGTCATGCAATGTATTATTTGCATCTAATCGTGCGCGCATGACTTATATCGACAAAAAGTAAAGTTTTAAAATAGTCTGCAATTTTTGCCTTTTTGTAGAAATTTTTGCCTTTCTGGTAGAGCCGTAAAAATTCAAACACTACTTCGGAAAACAGAACATAATAACAATTGTTAATCCTAGACGCTTGAAATAATCAAATCGAACACTTAATTGTATATTCCACTATTGATGTTGTACAAATACCTGGTGTCGCTCTACCCGCACTCAACTTCTTCCCTTCAACTCCTTTCCTATATGCGCAATCACTCCTAGCTTTACCTTATATATATATATATATATATATATATATTACAATAACTGGAAAAGTAACTATTTTAAAACTGAAAAATTAAAACAGATGTTAAGTCAGGCTTTATCTATCTATTACAGCCTTTAGAGCAGTTCTACATTTTTAAAAAAAATTTGAATATTAATTTATTAAAATGTCAAAGCGAACTATTTCCGATGTATTGCCTTGTGCACATAGCTTTTACAGGAAAAGAGGACGCTGTATTAGTCTTTTAATATGGAAGTATTTGTAATTATAAGCATTAATACACCAAACTAGTGATACATTTTAAAGTAATTATATTATATATATATATATATTTTTTTTTTTTTTTTTTTCAAATGAATAGAGCTTTCTGACAAAATTATTTTTTTCATCATTTTAAATATACCGTATATTTCCATGTATCTACATACTCATACTCATACTCATAATAATAATTATACTTATTATTATTATTATTATTTTCGTCATGCAATGTATTATTTGCATCTAATCGTGCGCGCATGACTTATATCGACAAAAAGTAAAGTCTGACACTTTAAAGACTAAAAATCAAAATAAAACATTTTCAAATATTTTAAAAGATGTAAACGATATATAAAACCTTTCTTATATTCTTTTAAAATTCACAAGTTTTAAAATTAACCATTCTTTTCAGTTGTTATAAATAAAATTATGGTCAATTTTTACTTATATCATAGCTCGGCATGAAATTGCCAACACCATTTTGGCAAATTCTTATACAAAATCTGTACTGATAAGTAAAAAGGATTTAAGTCCAAAAATATCGATTTTGAGTTAAGTACATAATTAGACTCAGAAAAAAATTCTCTATCGATTGGTATAAAGGATTTAAATCCATGTCATTTAGTCTTTGAGAAAATCCATTTGTAAAAAAAGATTCAAGTCAGAAATTTAACATTAATCTTTCGTATAAAATATTTAATTCAATTTTTCCCTTTATTAAATGACGATTGACAATCACTGAATGGTATAAAGCGATTAACCAACATAATCCCTTTTTTCTAATCGATTCTGCTCATTAGTTTTTAGTGAGTTTAACTTTATTTTTCGTCTCCTGAAAAATAAAGAATATGGACTTAAATCCTTTATACTTATCAGTACAGAAATGAGCTCCTGAATCTGAATAGGACGTCCACTATGCCCTATAACCCACTGTTTTTTAGTGACAGCCCCCTATTTTAAACACTTTTCGGTAATTTTATGGCTATACATAGGGGAAGGGGATTATTTTAACTGCTAAATATCTTCTGAGGAGCTACACAGTTGGAAAATTCTAAAACATCAACATTTGCGGCAAGGGGGAAATTGAAGGGTGGGAGATTTGCCACTGAAATTATGTATTACATTTCTTACATTTTTAAAATCTTTTATTAATATTATTTATTAAACATTATATTTGTTTGTTTGTTAGTGTTAAATTAATTCTTTTTCATTCTAGAAATCAAATTCATGGCCATAAAATTACCGAACAGTGATAAAAATTGGGGGAGGGGGGTAAAACGGTGGATGACTGGGCAAAATGGGAGTCATATTCGGATTCAGGAGGTCCTTTTACATAAGAATCAGCAAGAATGGTATTAGGGTCGATTTATTTTTTCCAGCGCAGTGTATTTTTCCTTCTCAAAAGTACCTGACACCTTAATAAATAACATATTTTATTAAATTTTATTTTAAAAATTATACTGCTTAAAATCTATTGTTTTAAGTTACATAATGAAATTCACTAAAATTAACAAACATTTCACTAATCTATAATTACTTTACAATCAATCTAGCCTTATCATTTCAATGTAATCTTCACATGAGAGCATTTTGACCAAATATCTCAGATGAGACATGCAATGGTCGATTTTATCTCAAAGTAATCTTTCTTATTTCATTTTTTCCCATGATTTATAATCGCCATCATCCTATTTTGTGATTTATGATCTATTTCTTGAAACATTGCATTTAACGTCTTAATATAGCTCTTTTTTTTTTTTTTTTTTTTTTTTTTTTATCACTGGAAACCTTTATCTATCAAATCTATAATAGAGTATTATGTTATTGTTTCACTCTCTATTTTCGTTAAGTTATTTAAATTTGACCAAATTAAATTTTCTTTTACTATTGTTTTGTTTGCCTATTTAACATTTATTTAATAAAGGATATCATAAAGTTTTAATTAATATATATATTTTTTAATTGAGATAGAAACTTAATTACTTTCTTCTGTATTCAATAGAAGAAAGTTTTCGATTCGTAAATACTTGAGAATTCCGGTTTCTGTTAGATTTACACGTTCTGAAAGGTACACAACACGTTTCGAGAATTTTTACAAAATGTTTATCTGTGTGTGACAAAAAAGGTTTTTCTCAGCTTTAATTAAAAATTAAAATAATAATAATGGTCAGAATGTCATATAAATGTATAAATGGTTGCACATTGACATGAATTAGTTCCTATCAACTTTTGGTGTAAATCGCCCAATAAAGGCGCTGCCATCCTATATAAAAAACAAATCGAAATTTCGTATAAATGTGCACAATTAATTCTTTTTTCTCTTTTTTAACGAATATATTGGGAAATTAAAAAAGTATCATTTGCAGTAGTAATAGCCCACTGGGAAAAAATAAATGTACGTGTAGAAAATCACCACCAAGGGTAAACTCCCCCTCCTTCTAAACAAAATTTACGATATGATAATTTTTCAAAAGAACTCGTCAATACATTAAAAAAGTAGTTTAACCATAAAACTGTGATAAAATGAAACAAAATTATATATCTCTCATTCATTTCTACCAGGAAAAAAAATGTAAACAGAAAATATTGTCTCAGATGTCTGTAAGGCATAAAACGTTTAGTGTTGCACTTCTCTATATCTAAAATCATCAGCATTCATCATGGAAAACAGTTTTAATAAATAATAATTTTTGCAAATGATTTGCACTGCTTCAATTTGCACCTGAAAATGTAAAAAAAAAAAAAAAAAGTTAAAATAAGGCAGAAATTTTCTTCTTTTGGTAATCAATTCCTTTAGACTTTTATATTGCATTATATTGGATTTTTCTCTAAGAAGAATAAGGTTTCAATTTTCTCAGTAATATATGATACTGTGCGTCTTCTGTAAAAACTACAATATTAAATCCCATACCTTGTGATATAATGATTTTAATGTCAAGAAATTCAAGTTCTAAATCCCGAAAAGTTGTTGCATGTATGAATATATATATTATATTATTTTATTTTCTTTTATTTCTCATTCAAAATGATTATACTGCGGGATCGAGGCATGAACAATATAATATGTGCTATTGCTAGCTATATTGTTTTACGAAATCGTAGCAGCTTTCACATCTTTTTGATGAGAAAATACTTTTATTTTTAAGCATTTTTTTCCCAATTATTAATCCATTTTTTACTCCAATTATTATTTCTGTGTCTCTTTATTTATTTTCTCCGTCATTATGTTTAATGATCCTTTTTTACTCAAGTGGGCGTCAGTAATTTATATTGATTTTGTCTCTTATTGGATCTTAACATGTATCGCAACATTTTTGTGCTAGTTTTAGCAATGTGTTACAATCAGTTTTATTTTTGTTGTGTTGGTTTTGACATGTATCTATTAAATGCTAAATAATTAAGGTTGAAATATCTATCATATATATATATATATATATATATATATATATATATATATATACATTCATTTATTGTGTGTGTGTGTGTGCGTGTGCTTGTGTGAAAGAGAGCCTATTGGTAAGCTATGTATCATCTGATAAAAAGTGTTCTGAAAATAATGATATTAAAACGTTGGATTCTTCTTTCCCTTTTCCCCTTTCATTGCATTATAGAAATTAATGCCTGACTAATTTATCAGTAAAAAAAAAAAAAAATAATAATAATAATCCTATGGTCATATTTTTTATTTTTCTGAAAAAATTAATAAAATTTAGAAACCTTAATATAATTAATATGTAATTTAAATATTCAAATTTTAAGATCTGTTTTTCGTCAAATATTAATAAATAATGAACGTTTGTTTCAGATATAAATAATTTATATTTTGTTCTTGAAGAAGTGAAGCTGATGCCTATACTGATTTGTACATTAGTTTATGTATATAACAAAACATCTTAAAATTATTAACTTAAAATGTTCATATCAAGAAAGTGAAATAAAATTGTATTATTGGATGCAATAAATAGTGGCGCCATTAATAAGGCTAAATGAAAAAGAAATTTCCTTTATTGGATTCATTCGAGTTAGTTACAGGCATTTAACATCCTCTCAGTACCATAAAAGGTTCGAGATCCATAACGCGGCTGATATAAGTAAGAAAATACCATAGCGGACAGTAAACAAAGTTAGCTTATTTCCTCTAAGCAGGCATTATTTTCCTCTTTCGTGCGAGTATATGAGCAGTCGTAAAAATCTCCCAGGAGAATTTCTTCATCATGTGGGATATAACTGCAATTTATTAACTGAAATATCAAGGTTGGATCGAGATTGGAAAGCTGGAGAAATTCTTTTCGCTGCTACTCATATTTTATCGTTTCCGAAAACGAGATGAAAATTGCCGGTAGTCAAAGTCATGGAGGAATGTAATTTATTTGCGAGTACGTTCTGTCTCAGCAATGGAAAATTTCTTACTTCATTCTCGATAAATTTATGATATCACTTCAGTTTGCTTTTTCTACAGATTAATTAAGGCGTAAAAATAGTTGAATGCTTTTAAATTATTGCAGAAAAATATAGACCTTTTTCTACCTTTTATGGTAAAACAATAAGTAATGATTAGATCTAATTAATTTATTTCTTTATTAACGTCATCTCAGATTAGTTTTATTTTATATTAAATCGAAATCTCAAATTTTCTTTCGTGCTATAGATTTTTCAATAATTGTGAAATGATGATCCAAGTTCTCTTATATTTTACCTACCTTAGGAGTTGACAGTTATGAAAATAACACCAGTATTTATATTTTATATTTTTATTCTTTTCATATTTTGCTTCTAGAGAGAATTTTTTAAAGTTTCTTTCAAGTTACAAAACAAAGTAAAATAATGTTAAAATTAGTGTATTTTACTATCAGGAAAGAAAAAAAAACTTTTTAATCAATTTAAAAAAAAAGCAGATGTTATTGTTATATGAAAAAGACATAAACAAAGTTGAGCTTCATATGGAAATATTTTCAGGTCACACATCTGCTGTTTATTACAAACCAGAAAGAAATAATTTAAAAAATAATCATATGTACAGTAAAAAATGTCTGTAAATTTACTTCTATGTTTATCTAGATCTAAAGAAATCTACATTTTTTTTTTTTTTTTTTTTTTTTTTTTTATAAAAAAAAAAAAAAAAAAAAAAAAAAAAAAATCCTAAATCAATCATTCATTTTTCATTCTTTATTCTTCATTTTATATTTTGAAATTTTGTTTTCTATAGAAGTAAATTTCAATACCTCTACTTCTGAAAACTGTTATTAATGTCTAATACACTCCCACCAATAATTAACTGAAATAACACTAGGATATGTACAAAATAAAATTTTTAATATCTGCGTTTACTTACTACTTTCCAGTAATTTTATTTAATACATAAGATATACTGTTTCCAGTAGATTTTTCTGCTAATGTCTCTAACAGTGTATGCATTCGATTTAATGAAATACCTGTAAAATATCTTGGCATTTCTCTCACGGTCTTTCACACTTTTACACTGAACAAACTGCAAAACGAAATTAGTATGTTGTGGTCATCATGAAACTTACTTCTGCATTTTTCTACAGTAGAAATAATTTGTAAAAATTATTTTCCATAATGAATGTAAACGAATTTCATCTATGAGAAATATAACACTAAATATTGAACGAATATCAATTTTGTTTTTTCATCAGAGGAAATGCCTTTCCTTCAAAGATTCTTTTTCCCGGAAAAAAAAAAAAGAAAAAGTGCTAAATTTGTCAGAAATTACCACAGGTCTATGGTTTAACCATTCGTTTACAAGCAAATTGACGAGGATATTATTTTAAGAGAAATTCATATTGAAAATTTACAACCCCAAGAGAGAAGTTATACCTCTACATTTGTAAAATATTTTCTTAGTTCACTATTTCACTATTACTGTTATCAATATATATACATTTTTTTTTTCAATTTCACATTGTAAAATTAAGAATGATTTTCATTACGTACTGTACATTCATACTAAATTTTGTTCTACATTACCATATTAGAAATTATGAAAAAATGGTATAGTAGCGCTATTTTTCGAGCGATTAATCTCTAAAGACCGAAAAATCTCACCAATTGAAGTTCAAATCCAACTGAATACAATATTGTTCAAATCCCGATTATTTGTTCGTGAGATTTAGCGTCCGCAAAATTTTGGATAGACAAAGACAGACAATTTTTTTTTTTTAATTTTAATTCGGTTTAGGACGGCTCAAAACGTGTAAATCTACTGGTAAAAGAAGGTTTAAAAAATTTAGAAATTCGATACTTTTTTCTTTACAAACAAGCAAGTGAAGTTACATATTAAAGCAGCAAGTGAAGCATGAATTAAAAAAAAAAAAAAAAAAAAAGAAATTTGTAGATATACGCGATATTAAGAAGCAAACCCGTCAGAAACAAGGTAAATTTTTGAGGTTTTCGTACATTCAATGCCGAAACGTGCAAGACAGTTTATATAAATATATCTCAATTTATTTAGAATATATTGCATTTCGACTGACCATTTAATATGGAACAACCATTAATTAATAGCAACATTTCTATACATCGTAACCGATGTTTTAGTTCCCCATCATATTTTAAGTATAGGGAACTTAAGTAATCGTGAAGATTTTTTGAGGTGTGAGGAATAAGAAAATATCAAAATGGGTATGGTGTCCGTCTGTAAGGTGGCTGATAGTTTCTCAGTCCGTTAGTGCGTTATTTTGTTAGTCCGTTAGTGTGTTAGTTTGTTAGTCTGTGTACACGATATTGCACAAACAAATGATCACAGAGAGGTCAGACTAGATTTAAAATATTATTTAGGACACTGGCAATAATTCTATTCATTTGCAACATTGTAGTTTAAAAACTTCATAAGAAAAAGAAATAGAAATTATTTATTATAAATTTATCAATAATTCTTATTAATTTCATATTAATTAATTAAATATAACTCCCATTACACACATCAGTATGGAATTTTGTTCTACACTGTCATATTAAAAATTATCATAAAGGGAATAAAAGTTCTACTCAAAATATAATCAGCACCAGTTTATGTCAAATTCCAACTAAATACCAAGTCTGCTTAAACTTTGTTGATGAGTTCGTGAGATAAGCGTCCACACAAAATTTATGATGCCCACACACTAACACGCACACAGACGCAGACGGTCAGACACTTTTTTTAAAATTATGAAATCCTGTTCACGACATATTATTTGTCAAATCCATCGAAAACCGGAGGTCGAAAATTTTCACGAATCCAATATTTTATACTTATATATATAGCAGAAAATAAAAATCAGTTTTAGAAAATAGTTTTTTTTATCTTTTATTCCTATATTATTTATTTATATATTTTCATAAAATAATGCAACTAAGTTTGGGAAAGTGTATAAAACAATCTTATATAGTAAAAAAAAAAAAAAAAAAAAAAAGAATAACTACTAACATAACACATTTCGAAAATTGCAAAACGTGACAAAATTGTGCAAATAGTTTGCAGAATAAAAATTCCCCAAATATATTTTTTTTTTTCTTTCCGCAAGATGAAATTCACTTTCTACATATTGTTTCAGCCAGAAAAATTGTATTACCAACAAGAGTGATGAATTCAAAGCACATATTTTGAATATAAATGTGTTTGTGTAATACTATTTCTAAAACAAAATGTTACTGTTACGAGAAAAGAATAGTTAAATATCGCTATGTGCTGAATTTCCGCCGTAATTTAATCACCCCCGTGTTCACGACAAGAGAAAAGAGAGAGAGGGGGGGGGGATGAATGAAAAAAAAAAAAAAAAAAAAAGACGAGCATATGTCCGTTGGCACATCGACGAATTGTCTCATTCGAGTGCATGAGGTATTAATTATTTCATGCAGTGATACTCAATTATAAATGAAATAAATGTAACTAGTAATTTCTTTCTTTTGAAAAAGCAAACAGTTTTATTTATTTATTTGTTTTTTAACAGTCATTTAATATTTAATTGTTACAATGTCAGAACGAATGCATAACTGGAAAGAATATAAATGCATTATAATAATTACAATAATGCTAATTAAATGTAAACGAATTATTATAAGTGTATGATACTTAAAATTTTACACGCAAATTAAACCCTATTAATCTGAGATTCTCGGAAGGAATAATAATAATAATAATAATAATAATAAAAATCTGGAGTGACTCCACTCAACTTTCCGAACATTGAGTAATTAACAGTTTTGTAGATAAAGTAAAGAAAGAGGAGTTGTTAAAAAACAAAAGAGAGAAAACCATAATAAAGTGTTTGAGTACTTTCCTCCACATATTACACGATGTTTTATTTAACGCTACTGAACTTTGAGCCCATAGATCATAATGATAAAAAATTTTCGTTGTGTCCCTGTAAAAAACCTATAAATGCTAGATTCCCCAAAATGCTTATAGTTAGTGCAACAGTGATTTATAATATTCATATAAATTTTCAGCTCAATTGAATAAGGCGTTTAGATGCTATCGCACTTTTAACTAGTATGTTGTGGCCACCACATGACTTTCTTCTATATTTTCCTATACAAATTCACTCAGTAAAAATAATTTATTAAAATTATTATTTAAAAAAATTATCTTCCATGATAATGTAGATGATTTCCATATTAGAGAAGTAGTATAACACTAAATATCCAAAAAAAGCCAATTTTACTGTCAATATTACATTTAAAAAAAAAAAATCGATAACTTCATTTTTAATTATCGCAGATCTATGGTTCACCCTTTCGTTTTAAATGTACTGGCGAGCTCTTTTGAAAGATACCCATCATAAAAATTTACTCCCCTCAAGGGGGGGGGGAAGCGAGGCTCCTACACATACAATTTTTTTTTCCCAGTTGACTATCTCTATTATAAATAATTCTGGTAAATTTCATAATGATTATTTAAAAATAATTTTCTTTATGCACATTTATACAAAATTTTGTACTATACCACCATGTTAAAAATTTAGAAAAAGCAGGATGGCAAAAATTGATAGGCACTAATTTATTTCAAGTTGCAACTACATACCAATTTGTATGAAATTCTGTGAAGTAGTTCCTGAGATACAGTTGCCACAAAAGTTTGTCACATCCACGCAGAGACTGACAGACAAACAGACAGACATTTTCTAAAAATAGTCAAATCATGTTCTACAGCTCTCAAAACGTGTAAATCCATCAAAAACCCGAGGTCGAAAATTTTTATGAATCCAATACTTTCTTCTATTGAATATAGAAGAAAGAGAAAATTTGGTCCCACAGGCCATAATGATAAAGAATTTTTCTTTGTGTCCCTGTAAAAAAACTGTAAGTGCTAAATTCACCAAAATCTATACAGTTCGTGCAACTGTGACCTATAACATGTGTACAAATTTTTTGTTCAGATTAAATAAGCGTTTAGACGCTATCGCACTTTTAAAAATTTGGCCCTATAGGCCATAATGATAAAGAATTTTTCTTTGTACCCCTGTAAAAAAAACTGTAAGTGCCAGATTCTCCAAACTCTATACAGATTGAGTAACTGTGACCTATAATATGTGTATAAATTTTTTGCTCAATTGAAGAAGGCGTTTAGATGCTGTCGCACTTTTCAGATCTTGGTCCCATAGACCATAATGATAAAGAATTTTTCTTTGTGTCCCTGTAAAAAAACTATAAGTGCTAGATTCACCAAAATCTATAGGGTTCGTACTATGGTGACTTACAATATACGCATCAACTTTCAGCTTATTCGAACGAAGCGTTTAGATGCTAGCGTGTTCACTCACAGACATACACACACCATACATACATACACACATACGCACACACATACATATATCATCGTAAAAATAGTGAAAACGGACTCGGGGACCTCGAAACGTATAGAAACATCAAAATCCCGAATTCAGATTTTTGACATGATTACAATACTTTCCTCACTATAGTGTTCGGAAAGTAAAAAGTATGAAAGTGCTTTTCTTAAATATTTTGTACTTAAAATTACAAGGTTTATTGTTAGGAACAAACCTTGTGTTTCACCACCCATCTTTTAAAAAGCGTGTAATATTACATGTATAATAATAATAATAGATTTGGCTGTTATTTACAAAAAATATTTAAATTTCTAGTTTAATATTTTTTGTAAATTTCAAAAGTTTTCAACAAATCTTCTTCTAAAAAACCAGAATTCTTTTCAGAATTAATCCGGTCTTTTTCAATTTTTAAAAGATCTTTTAATCGCTGAGTCTTAAATTATTTCTTAACAGAAGACAGAAAAGTATTTTAAATAAAAAGTAGTTCAAAATTATTCAACATCGACTTAAATGATACCTTAAGAACCTCAAGACGTTAGAATATAAGACAGGTTGTGAGGTTGAGACTGTAGAAGGTCACAACAGTTTGTTTGAAATTAAGCTGAATCCAGCAAAGTATTAAGTTGGGATGGTTAAATCGCTTCGACGCCAGTGACTCGGCGAAAGTTTAGGTCGGATTAGTTTTGTGTCGACATGGTGCTGCAATGAACGAATTAAGTTGCGAAAGGTAGATGAATTGGATGCGATTTTAAAAGTTTGAAGAGAAAGGAAGTTGGTAGAAAGTAGTATAAGATGGAGATGGTTTTCGTAAAAAACTGTGGAGTAGTGGGATCTTGTCCGACGTTTGTCTAAGACAACGGCTAAGTCTCTCTAAAATTTCTGGAGTGAGAATCTCTTTCCTTAAAAAAGTGACCCCTATTTTGACACCAATAAAGGTGAGAAAACTCTATTATCATTCTTGAAAATGTGACATTTCTCACTTTTTGTGAAAGGGTGACGTATAGTCACTTTGCCACAAAGAGTGAGGTCATCATGTATTGCAAGATCAAACTTTTGTGGAGTGAGAAATAGCTGCCGCCATCTGTTAATCATAATTCGAATGAAAAATGGACAATTTCTGAACGATCTTATGCATGCATTTGTTTAACAGAACTTATTCCTAGACTTATTCCTTATAACTAAATTTCTGATGAATAAAAAAAAAAAAAAAGGAAAATAATTATGTTAAAAGATAATTCGGTAAATATTTTTTTCTTTGCGATTGACAAAATCGAAGTAATATTATTAGTGAAGAATCGAAAATCTCAAGAAACATATCGAAACTCGTATTGGAAAGTAAATAGTTTTATTCAGAAATATATAAAGTTTAAGAGAAAATATCAGTGCAAATATTTAATGCAAAACGCTTTAAAATCTATAATTACTCATATTTTTATTATATTCATTGACAGCTAACATATGTGAAATATTAAAAGAAATGGGTATAATTCTTTACTAATATTTAAAATCAACAGTGAGTTTTATACTACTGAACGGAAGAGCTTTTCAGGAAACTCTATAGATTTGTATGCGAAAATTTATTTATTTATTTATTTTATTTATTTATTTATGTACACTTGAGTAACTTCTTTTCCTTATAAGCTACATTAAATGAATGCTTGTATTAGGAAATTTGTTTCCAAGTGCACATTTTCTTTTAAAATAATTCTAATTTTAGCAATTTCAAAATAATTATAATTTTAAAATATCATTAGAATTCTGTAATTTTATACTGTTGATAAATGAAGTAAAAAATAAAATATGATTGATCACGTATAAGAATGATTTAATAATGTAAAATAAGCAACAAGTGTATGTGCTCAGTGGTTCAGTGGTAAGACACTCGCTTGTTACGAGGACGGCCTGGGTTCGATTCCCGACGAATCCAAACTGCATTATTTCCACCGTTTAACTGGAGTTCATTCGCAAAGTGAAATGAAACGATATCGTCTAGTGTGCGCAATTTTTTAAAGAAAAATAATCAGTCATATTCTTTAAATTGCTGCGAATAATCTCACTCTTAATAAAGAGTGAGAAATCTCACTCTTTCGAAAAGAGACTTTTCACTCTTTAGAGGTTGGCTCCATTTTGGCATGTTCAAAGAGTGAGATGCCACTCTTTGAGAGTCAGATCTCACTCTTCATATTTTAGAGAGTAGTAGAGTGTGGAGAAAGTTATATTTCAGTAGTTGAGATTAAGTGGTGATTCAGTTAAGCAGTTTGAGAAGTGTTGTGAAGCTTCAGTGCGAGAATTTGTGAATGGAAACTGATTTGGCCGGGAATCCACGATCTGTTGCAAAGTCACAGTATCTACGTAAAGGAGTGCATCCGTCCATAACTTCTACTATTCTGGGTGAGATATTTCAAATTATCTAAATTAGTAATTATACATTTATTTGATAAAGAATTTAAATACGCTGACTGAGCTGCTGCAATTCCAGATCGCTCTCCCATTAATCTGGTTGAATAAACTCTTGGTTTTATTTTTATAAATGAGTCTCTGTGCTAATTTCATATGTAATACTTAAGTAGTTAGATTAACTAAGTTAATCATTGAGTTAAGATGAGGTCTGCGTCAACGCAAACCTCACAATGTGAACAAAACAATCTAAATAAAAAAGTGTAAAATATTACAAAGGCACTGTTCAGATCTGCTACATAGTTTTTGGCCGCTTTCTTATTTGTCGCCATTTTTGACGAAATTTAGCATAGTAACACTAACCAGGCTCAGTTGTTTGAAATAATATAAAAGAGATTTTGTCAAATAAATTTTAATACATGATTGTCTGAAAAGTTAAGTACTGATATCAGTATATTCAGCATATAGTTAATAATATTTTATTTCCATTATATTAATTTTCGTGATTATACATGATTGTCTGAAAAGTTAAGTACTGATATCAGTATATTCAGCATATAGTTAATAATATTTTATTTCCATTATATTAATTTTCGTTTAATCGACATTATATTAATATAACGACTGATATCAAAACAGTATAAGTAATTTTCTAAGGTGTTTTTCTAACGGAAAAAATCTTATAATAGTCGCTTGATTGATCTATTTTCTGTACTTAATATGGATAGACCATCTGTAATTGGGGTCCACAACAATTTGGCAAATTTAATAAGCATGTTTTGGTGCGAACATTAAAAAAAAAAAATAATAATAATAACCATGAAATTTACTGATAACTATCGAATTCCTGATACTATCTACTATCTGTCTATTCATAATTAATATTTAACCCAAACTTAAAAAATCTGGTGTGAAACGGCCACACGACTTCCACTTCCCACTATTACAGGTATTATAAGGATTTTTTGGAGATGTGATCAGAATATATAAAATTGACATAACGAAGTGGAAACCTAAAATTTTTCCGGTATGAGAAACTTAATATACACGTAAAGACATACAAAACAAAGTTTGCATAGCAAGTTAAAAAATAAGAAAAAAAATGGTAGCGTTGTTTTTTGAAACACCAATTTCTGAGATCAAAAATTAACCAACCTAAGCAGGGTGACTGTTAAATTTTCTGTAACAACCACATATGAAAGAATAGCTAAAATTGATTTATGTAACAATTTTCAAGAAAATCGTTATAGCCGTTTTCGTGATACCAACTTTTACCAAAACTGAGTATGCTCAATTATTGACCGGAAAACAATAATTAAATACAAAAGAATATTTAAAAGGGAGTTAATATGGCGAGTTTGAAAAAAATCCGTACAGCCGGTTTTAAAGGAAGGCACTTGCGAGAAGTAAAATTAGGCTGTTCATGCAGAACGCCTATCATTTTTTCTGAACTAACGAACTACATCATTCGATAGGACATCTAACAGAGCATTTACATAGCAACCTTGAATAAAATCGTTAGAACCGTTTTCGAGATACGGACTTACGGTCCTGCTTCTGGTTTTCCAATTATCACCAAAATTTGAAAATCCCTCCTTGCATCTGAAGTTTCGTAGTTCTATCTTTATTAGTTTCGGAGATATGATAGCCAGAAGATTCGCACATACATACACACACACTAACCAAATTGCCAAAAACTACTTTTTTAGACCCAGGAGGCCTTGAAATGTGTAAATAAGGTGAAAATTCGATATCACATTTTTGGACCGAATACAATACTTCCATTACCCTACTGCCGTAGGGTAATGGAAGTAACAAAAAACGACATTTTATTTTCCATAATACACGCATTTTTCAATATCTAAATGCATGCATGACAATCAATCAAATCTCAACACAGGGCAGGCAGGAAAAAGTAAAAAAAAAAAAAAAAATCTGTTGAATCGAGTACAAAAAGATCGATTTTATACCAAATAAGATTATATTTTAATAGCTATCTTTGGTAATGTTTTAAATTTTCTTCTTTGAAGTGGAGCGCTAGTGTAATACTTTAAATCTGAACATCTTCACATTATGTTGGTTTTCTAGAGATTATTGTCAAAGCTTGAAGACGGGAGGTGCTGTGTTCAATTTCTTTCTTTATTCTAGCTGTTCATAGTTTTCCATGCTTTTTTTTTTTTTTTTAGAAAATCGCGTGAATATGGGATGGAGAAATATTCCAACGGAGTTCATTCTACACAGGTCTAGGACTTTAATGTAGTTATTTGGCCTTAACCTCCACAGCCAGCCATCTTAATGTCGCAAAATTACACTTGTTTATTTTTTGAGGAAATTGTCATTGTTGCGTCAATACTTGTACTCAACAATGAATGCATAATTTTAACTTTAATAAGTTTGACATTTCTCAATAAAATGCTGTTAGAACGTAAATCAAAAGAATATCATCACATATTCTTCGACCACATTTGATGAAACCATAAAAGCATCTGCGCATGTGCTAACTTACCGGGTCCAATGCTAAAATAGGGGTGACAGTCATCTAACTCAGAGAAAATGAGCAATAACAGATCGCGGAATTTCTAGATGTTTTCCAAATTTCAAGCTGGCATCCCTTCAACATTTTGGACGCGTCCTCACTGCTAGATTTAGGATATGTGGCCGCGCTGTACACGTATATACGTTTATATTATGCATAAATAAAAGTTGAAAACTCAGAAATAAGTTTATTCCACTGATTATTTTAAAATGTTAATATTTAAAGTAGGTCAGTAAAATAATAACACTAACAATACATTCAATAACATAATGTATTAACACATACGGTGAAAAATTACAAACAAAAACAGAAACATTACATTTTTTTGCCCCTCTATTGCCCCTCTTCCCACCCCAAATGAACGACATTGAAAGCTAAATAATTTTAGACGTTGAACATCTGTATTAAATCCCATATCATCCGGAATGAAATATTACTAAAATATAAACAGTTGTTCGTTTCATGTTGATAAAGAAATAGATCACCTCACGCGAAACTTTTCTGTGACCACAAGTAAATAGGCTTTCAGCACGACATTTACTGATCATTACGTAGAAATATTTTAACCTATTTATATTTCTAGAATCATCTAAATTTTAAAATATGATATTAGACATGTTCACGAACTGATACTGACAGATCTGGTATTACCTTTATTTTACTTTTTTGCGTTTGCAGTTTGGAGCTGGCGTGTAAACAAGAAGAAGTATTTATGTAGATTTTGAGAAATAGAAAAATGCTAATAAAAACATTGATATTGAAATTCAAATGCAATGATATGATTTTTTTTTTTTTTTTTTAACATGCTTTTATTTAAATTTGTGTGTTGCTCACCTATGTGTGTGGAATGTTGTATAATATACGTATGAGTCAAATGTATGAATTTGATTTCCACCCGCTCCCTGTCGTCTTATTAAGCTGCAATTTTGCATGCATGTATAACTCCGATGACAATGCATGCTCGTGACGGACTTAGAGGGTCTTTGATTCCTGCGGACTGAACTTTAGTTCAAAATTTATTTTTGAATTTTAACTCACTTCCTTGCCTTCGGTTGAGTTGAATATCTATAATTTCGACGACAATACATACACAATTCACGAGCAGTAACGAACTTAGGGGGAAGGGAAGAACCGAGGTCTTTGCCCTCAGAAATGTCCTCATTTTTCTCATTGAATTGAAGACTTTGTATACTTTGTCCTCATTTTGTATTAAAAAAAAAATCCGGTCACCTTAACTTGAGATATTTCTACTGTGCCGTTAAACTACTGAGGTTGAATAATAACTGGAACATATTCTTGAAGTGTAATGCGGACAGTGGAACGGAACAGATATTATGTAATCCTCTAAGCATCGAGTTCGTAATTGGAAGATTGTAGGTTCGATTCTCGAGCCGGTGGAAGGCCATCGTGTACATTAATAGTGGCTGATGCATGTAAAATTTTTTATGGCTGCAAATGTTATCTATGCTGTCCTCCAAAGTATTCCTTTAAAGATCACCGAAGCCGGAAAGTCATCCCCTCCGTGGAAGGTCAAAATTGGGATGGCATATAACCGGACCAGCCTTAGGGTTTTGTCAAAGACCTTCACCAATAACCCAAACCGCAGCACCCACAGACCTGAAATACAACACCCACAAACCAAAGCTAGTTTTCGCTATCGGTGAGCAATTCGTGAAGGAATTTGAACTCCTCCACAATAGTGGTCGATCACCTCATTTCGTACAATGTCGCATAAGTTAACGTGTATTCGGAGTTTAATGTCGCTTTTCTCCCAAACAAATGATTTATTATTATTATTATTACTACTACTATTATTTATATATTATATATATATTACCCGCAGGAAATGTTTTTTTTTTCCTTTTTTGCTTTAAAATATGTTCCTAATTGCATTAGAAACAAATCACACTAGTTAAATTTCCACCACCACCCCTTTCATTTTATGGTGTTTCTTGAAAGTTTTTATTTATTTATTCTTTTTTTTTTTTTTTTTTTAGTTATTAGGCCTGTGTATATTTTCTAAGAATAAAACACGCCTATATAGTGTAATAAATTTTAAAATAAGTAAAACATTGATAACATTGCCCTTCAGCAATTTCCGTTTATATGGTAAAATAGATCTGAAATAATTTGTGCGAATCTGTAAACTAACTATTAATGCTAATCATATCATATTCTCTAAGATATATGTTTATGTGCATGTGTATTATGTGTATTCATTTTGTGCAATATGAAGATATTTAACAAGCTTTCAATTCTACTTCTCATAAACCGTATTGTATCAGAATTATTTTGTAAATTTCTGTACATAAACATGTGGTTATACCATTTGTTTGAATTTTGGAAAAGAATTAAAACGAATGATTAAAAAAAAAAAAAAAAAACCTCGAAAATCTTGTTTATTACTCTACAGGGTAATCGTTTATTACTTTACAGGGTGACAAGAAATAACTTGGACGAAGTTTCAGACCAAATATCTGTAACTACCACTATCGCAAACTCATTTTGGAAGATGTTGCCTTACCTTGGTCGGAAAAGTTCTTTGGAAACAAAAGATGGACCTTCCAACGGGATTCCGCACCTGCACACAGAGCTAAATGCACTCAAAATTGGGGCAAGACAAATTTTCCTGACTTCATTGGAGCTCAAGAATGGCCACGTTATTCCCCAGATTTGAACCCAATGGATTATTCTGTTTGGTCCATCTTGGAGACAAGGGTGTGTGCTAAACCTCATAAAACTTTGATATCCTTAAAAGAATTCTTATGCAAGGAAAAGGATTAAATATCAGTAAGTGAGTTACGGCCCATAGCCGAAAATTTTGTGACACGTTTAAAGCTCTGTATTAAGGCTAAAGGTAGCCACTTTGAAAATTTGTATGTATATTAGACAAAATAATGTATTCATATTTATTTTGAAGTTTGGTCGTAATATTTTCATTAGCATTAAAGTTATAATGTATCATGTGTGTCCAAGTTATTTCTTGTCACCCTGTATTTGTGAATAGGCAGCCTAATAAATTGCACTTGTGTAGCACTATATTTTTGAATACTTTCCATATAGTTTACAAAATCGTAAAAAAAAAAAATAAATAAATAAATAAAATAAAAAAAAAAAAAAAAAATCTCCATAATACAGCCTAAGTTGCTCGTCGAGCAATATCCGCTTATAACTAAAACAGAATTTAATACTTTATGCGACCCTGTAAACTAATCCTTAGTACTATCATGGGCTATTCTTTAGAAAATATGCAGATCGCTTATAACAATCTGATTTTACTCGTTTTTATGGCAGTCACAATGTTTATAAATGTGCAATTTATTGAGCTGCAACAATGCGTTATAACACTTGAAACTAATGTCGGAGCACAACACTCGAGTATCCGAAGTTAATTTCAAAGAGCCATAAGAATTGCGGTCAGTGATTGGTCTAGTTATGGTTATAGATCTGTTGTAGCACTAGTGCGACGTAAAGCTCACCCACCTGCTCATTTCTTTTATTAAATAGTTTCAGTCAAAACTGTATGCAAAGGGATAATTTATATTCTATTTTTATTTAACTGTTTATTGCAACTGAAAATTCTAAAAATAAACTAAACATTTAATTGTAGGGGTTTGAAAAAAGACAACATTTAGTAATAGTTAAATTTCTTATTTCAGAATTTCATAAAAATTATTTTTAGCTGTAGTAGATATAGATTTCAAAACATTCATATGAAATGCAAGAGTTGACTATTTTTAAATAAATAATGAAAAACGAAAATCCTTCATAAAATTAAAAAAAAAAAAAAAAAAAAAAAAAAAATGCAGATTCTATTGTCTGAATGAATACCAGCTGAATTAATACCTTTCCTCACAAATAATGATATTATGTAGTTATTTTCTTACTACTTGAGATTTTAAAACATCTGAGGCCTAATAATTTTCTAGATCATTTATTCATCCTAATACAAGTGCAATATTCACCATTTAATCTGTTTCATGCACATGCTTAATGCATTTATTTTCAGATAGAGCTACAGGGCTAATAATAGGCTACATTCTTGTCGATCTAAATTGTATTCCAAAATTGATATGAAACACCACCTGCAGCCATGAGTTTTGCCAATTAATTGCTTTTGCAAAATTGATTAGATGGTTTTCTGTGAAATGCCGAGCGTATTCTCTCCATTTAGGTGATTGTAACTGAAATTATTTTTAGGAAATTAATATATTTTTTCTTTTTGCAGAAAGGCATTTTTCCATGGGAAACTATTAATTACGAAAAGCTCGTAGCGCATGTAGCTGGTAGTATGTTCGTTTCATAAACGACTGATTATGCTGAGGGGGATAATAATTATTCCTTTGTCTCATACGCATATTTTACAGTTATTCTTTTCGTTTGATTCTTAAGTATTGAAAAAATTATATAAAAATAAAAAAAATAAATGCATTCGATATGAAATTATTTTTTAATTATATTTTCTAAAAAATACAATTTAATTAATGGAATAAAATTAATTTCACTATATAGAATACAAAATCATTTTAATTTTTCCTTCCCTTTTCTCTCTTTTTTTTTTCTGAAAATAAAAAAATTTCTAAATTATACATTTTTTTTTTGGTCTCCAGGGAGAGAGTATATTAATTTATTTTAATATTCAAATAAATTAATATTAATATTAATTTATTTTAATATTTATTTTTATTTACTAGACCATTTACAATTTAAGCGTATACAATGATAAATATAACTAATGAACAATAACATGTAAATAACCAAATGTTTAAAAACCAAGAAATAACATCTGTTAAAATGGAATAATGCTGACATTAATATTTCAAGGCAGAAAAACTGGTAGTTGTAATATGAATTAACTAATAATCTCAATAAAAAGTTATAAAATATATTTCCTTATATAAGTTAAGCAAATTCTGAATTTTTTTGTTTGAGTTCTATCAAATATGTTCTTAACTAGTGCTCTTGTTTAACCCAATGTTCAGACTGATAAGTACTGTATGTTTTTTTTTTTTTTTTTTTTTTTTCTTTACAAAGCTACTCATACTTCTTTCCCCCAGAACTTTTGAAAAGAGTAGTTTCTAGGATACGGAAAATTATATATGACAATTTTACGAAGTTTTAAACATTGTGTGCAAATGACTATCATCGTTTTTATGATGAATATTTTTGCTACAATGACATACATTACTCCTTTTTGAATTGCTTTGTTTTGCAAAATTAATAATAATAAAAATAAAAGAACTATTAGAATAATTCCTACTATTATTTCACACTCTCCCTATATATATCTTGTACAAATCTTGCAATCGATTTTTAACTAACTTCCCGACAAGCTAGGAATTTGAAACTTTAAGAATTGCTCAGAACACGGCGACAACACAATACTTCGAAGTCCGATTTTCGAAATATTTTTGGTAGTTTTCTTATAATTAATTAAAATATGAAAATAATAATATCCTAATAGTGTTAGAATAGCCATTAAAATATTAGCTATAAATGAATTGTCGCCAAAAAAAAAAAAAAAAAAAAAAAAAAAAAAAATTACGAGTTCATTTTCTTTCGACATAAAAATAAATACATTTATTAAACATGAACGTTAAAAATTATAAAAAGTTAAATTATGCATCTCACAAAAATTTCTTTTATATTACTTGTTAAGTGTTTATTGTGGGAGACGTAATAGAAGAACTTCGAAATATGTTGTTTCTTATGTTTCCTTGTCCAGTGCCATGCATTTTCCAGCGTATAATGCTATGGTGAAAAAAGAATATATAGGTCTTGAATTGAAATGATATAATAATAATAATATAATATAATAATAATAATAATAATTTTAAAAATATGAAACTTCTGCTTAATTTTTCTGGTAAATCTCTGTCTCTCTTTCTCTCGTTTTAATTTAAATATCGAATTTAATATATGACACAAGCTTGTATATTTTGGTACCAAAAAATCCCTAGAGAATGATAAAGAAATATTAAGTAAGATATTTGTGATTTCAAGCGCAAATTCATATGGAATTTACGCATTACAACAGTCACGCAAAACCGTCACGTAATTGAGCTTTTGAGAAAATCGTCTCCGGTCACGAAATTGTGCTGTTCAGTTTTTCGGTTGTTGAACCAATCAACATTGAAGCAAAGCAAACTCAAATTACCCTTCTATAAAAAACACATGTCTAGCATTTTATATTGGAAAGGAGTCTCACCGATAGATTAAATATAACTAAACAGACATAAAATGTAATTAAATATATTTACAGAACTTGGAATTTCATCCTTAAAATAAATATAAATGTTGACGTTTTGTTAAGTTTTTTTTTACCTACAACAGCTATTTATTTTAATCTACAATAAGTGCATTATACCACTCAACCTGTAATAAAGCAATTAGCAATTAGAAAAACTTTCCCATATTACGGGGTGTAGATGTATTCACTATGCATTTATGTCAGTATGCAAAATAATACAAAGAAAAGTCCATATACAATAGTCATTTATATTAACGTAAAAAATTGTTCTTAGAATTTAAGAGATTAGAAATTGAGTTTTCACATTACAAGCGATCGGATCTTATATACTATTACTTACTAGCAATGTCAAACAATATATTATACCAGTATATCAAATTTTAATACATTTAAATTTTAAGTTTCATACTTATGCTAAAGAAAATACAAAAATTTTATTAATCTGCTCATTTTGGGCAAGATTAATTAAAAAAATGTTTTTTAAACTAAATCATTGCTTTCCATAACCTTTTGAATTATAACATCATTTTAATCAAGCTATCACCACTTACTTACCATTTGTACAAATCTCCACATATTTTATCATATTATGGATGTATATTTAGATATAAAAAATTTTGCCTGATTATCTATCAGGCATATCTCCTCGGAAAGCAGAAAATGTTTTGAAAGTGGATATTGACCTAGTTTCATTTCTAAAGAACAAAAGAATTTCTTTTGCAGTTTAAGAACAATTCCGATTTTTTCTTGGTTTCAGAGAAACGTTAAATATTGTCTCTGTCATTTCAATATTTGGAATTTGCTTGATTAATATAGTTATCATAAGCAGTTCTGTTTGAAAACGAATGTAAAGCGTATTGATCGTTAAAAACTGATTGCAATATCTATAAAGAAATATTCTGAAAGTTGAACTAATTAATTTATTCTAAGTAATGCGGTTTTATTTAGTAAAATCAGGTGAGATACTGATATATATATCGGATTTATTAAAAATCTGGGTATCAGTATTTATATCTTCCATATATGATATTATAAAATTACTTTGTTAAACGAGCTGAAACAAGTTCAAAAAACAAGATTAAAAAAAATAAATAAAAAAGTTTTTTTTTTTCTTTCTCCCCAGATTATTTTTATTTTTATTTATTTATTTATTTTTTAATGAAAGTTATTTAAATTTGCTTCATCTTTTATTTTAATAGTTATGTAAAGTTTAAAAAAAAAAAAAATCTTATAATTTTCCTTTATTTTAAACCATATTAAATGAGTGGAAAGAATTTCGAGTAAAGAGATGAATATATATTCTTTATAGAATTTTTTTTTTAATTAAGGTTATTTATTGCTTCAAAGAAAAAAAATAAGTAAATAAAAGAAAAGAAACTTTTCATTGAAACTGGAAATGTTTTACTAAACATCATTTTAGCAACAACTTCAAAAGCAAAACGCTGTTTTTCAAAATGAGGCTATTTAAACAAATTAAAATATGCAAATCAGCCATATTTCATAATTACTGACGTAATCAGTCGAAAACATATCCTGCTAATTACCTTTGAAAATGCCATTTATCAAAAAGTCACTAAAGTTTATTTATCTCGGTATTTTTGTGTCGTGTTATCCTTTTCTTAATTGGAAACCTGTAAGAGACATTTTAGGAGCATTCTTTCTTTAATCAAATTAAGAAAATTCTTTCAAATAAAAGTAATTTAATGAATACTTCATCAAGGCCATTTATCATTTGATAATGAGCGCGAAAACAGTTTTATTTTAATGCAATCAGATTAATTGTACGCCTCACTAGACAATGACGGGCATTACAATAATGAGTGATGATAATACAGGGATCACGAGATAAGAAACCTGCTTCATTTTGATGAATACTTTTAGGCTAAGACTATTCGAAAATTATACTGTACTTCTGTAGTAATTTTAATATTCATTTTCTCTGAAATTTTAATCTTTTAGAAATCTCTTATTATTGAAGTGCAAAATTTTTTACAGTGAATTAATTTAATCCTTTACTAAAAAAAGTCTTACATTTAGCAAAAAATTAGGAGATAAAGGATGATATTTAAATAACATCGTGCGATGTTTACTTATGCAAATACATCTGTGATCGGGCATTTTCTTTTGAATTATAAACGAAATATTCAGGGTGTTCCAAATTTCGACCGACAAATTTAGAGGGGTGGTAGAAAGGATCGTGAGGTGATAGCACCACCAAGTAGCGCCACCTGTTTCGTGACATACGCTAAAGTTTAATCAACATCAATTTTTATCAAGGTCATACTAAATATAAAGTTTAATGGATTTTTTTTTAAATGATACCAGAATTACATTACGAAAAATAAAAGTGTTATATACAAGCCCATAGTCAAACATTCTCTACAAATATAATGAAATCGTGTTTAGGAAATTTCCAGACATGCATTTTTTTTTTTTTTTTTTTTTTTTTTTAAATCTGGTTTTTAAAAACTGCACAACTTCCAATATCTATTATTACACGCATTAGAAGCACTTTCTGGTGGTAAAGGGGTAAGAAGACATAAAATTGTCCTAACTAAGTAGATGCCTAACAATTTTCCTCTAAGAGAAAACTCATGTGTAGAAAACTAAGAGAAAACGGATTCATTAGTTTGGAAGATATGATAGTCAGAACAAAAAAACAAGGAAAAAGATAAAAGATTTTTCCTAAATTTTCATTTCAGAAAATCAGTCAAAAAAAAAAAAAAATCAAATGAGTAGTTATATATTTCTGATTTATGTTTTACTCACAAGTTTTTTGTATTTTTTTTTTTTTTTTAAATATATATATAAAATTCACATTGTTTATGTTTTTGCTTTAACGCTAGAGAATATTGAATTGAAACAGTGATTTATTTTACGAAATAAACGTGTTATACTATTTACTATAATGGGGAAATGTATAATTTAAGACTGCAGACGAGTAAAGGGCTTACTTAAAACAATTATTATACATTAAATACATTATAATACATTAATCAATAATTATAATACATTAATCACGATGCTAAGTATTGAATTTTTCGCATTACGCATTCATAAATCTTAAAAGAATCTCATTATTCAATAAATATCATTAATTTAAAATTCCCAATTAAATGTATCTTAAATAAGAAAACCTTTTCTAATAAAGTTTCATTAATAAATGCAATTCAAATGCACTTCGGTCAATAACATAAATATTTGATTAGAGATGAGATGGAATTATCTACCTGCTACATTTTCCCTTTGCGATTCTAACCATTTGCTATCGATGGATAAATAAATATGCAAATAATCGATATTGAGCAGCTGACTCGCAATGTTATTCCATAAATATTTTAAACTATTAAATAATTGAAATTAATAATAGTGATAATAATAATAATAATAATAATAATAATAATAATAATATGTATTCTGCTTATGTGATAGAGTGCAATAATAGGCCCAAAACTCTTTATTTAGCTTTAATTAGTTTTAGCAATTATTAGTTCCCCATCATACTATAGGTATGGGGAACTTAGGTAATCGTGAAAAATTTCGACCTCGGTTTTTTGACTTTTTTATACGTTTTCAGGTGTGAGGAATCCGAAAATGACAAAATTTATATGGTGTCTGTCTGTAGGGTGTCTGTTAGTGTGTCAGTGTGTCAGTCCGTTAGTGTGTTAGTCCGTTAGTTTGTTAGTCTGTTAACAAGATTTCTCACGAACAAATGATCGCAGAGAGGCCAGATCAGTTTTAAAATATTACTGTCGATACTGGCAAGAACCCTATTCATTCGCAACATTCGAATTAAAAACTTCGTAAGTTATGGGAAATTTACGATTTTCTTAACATGGGAGAATAGGACAAAATTTCACTTAAACGTGCATTAAATGGAAACTTTTTACTGTAAAAATGTCGGACCAGTTTTAAAATATCCGTTTTGATGCCGGAATGAACATAAGTAACTATAAATAGGCTACTTCGAAAATTTCGCAAGTTAATGGAAATTTACGAATTTCTTAACATGGCAGTATAGGGCAAAATTTCACATAAACGTTAATTTTGAGAGATATTTTCATCGTAAAGATGTCAGACTACTTTTGAAATATTATTTAGGACACTGGCATGAATATTAGTGACTATGAATTTTCCAATATAAAAATTTCGTAAGTTATTGGAAAATTACGAATTTCTTAACATGGCAGAATAGAGCAAAATTTCACATAAACGTCAATCTTGAGGGATATTTTCATCGTAAAGATGCCAAGCCACTTTTTAAATATTATTTTGGATACTGGCATGAATATCATAGACTATGATTTTTCCAATTAAAAAAATTCGTAAGTTATTTGGAATTTACGATTTACTTAAAATGGCAGAATAAGGCAAATTGTATTTGTAAACAAATTGTATTTGTTTCAAAACTGTAACGCGTAGTAAGGCAGTCATTAATTCTAATGAAGTTTTCTGTATCTAATGGATTATTTTTTTTTAATCTCTTTAGAGGTTATATATGGTCCATATACTTTCACATGCTTCACTAGTTGCGTTTTTAAAGTCATTTTTCCGTGAACCTGCTTAACGTATTTAACTGCTTGTCAAATACAGTTTACAGTGCCAGTACGAAACCTCATCTCGCCGAAATTTAACAGTTCTTGGAATCTTCAATATTATTTATTAAATATTACAAAATACGCCCTCAATAACGAGACCTTAAAAGTGTAAATAAGTCTCTATCCGAAGGCTGCAGTACACTCGTTGTATTTGGAAGGAAACGAGCTAGATTTACATTTGAGGGCATTTTCTTAGAATGACATGCGACAGTGTCTAGAAAAGGAATAATTTTCTTTTCAATTTTCCTCCGTCATTTTTGCAATAAATCTAAATTACTCTTTCAGCATGTCTTCTTGTTATTATAGTCGGTAACAAAAGTGTCCGAACACTAGCAATAATCCCTGTTTAAAAAAATTACACTTCATACGGTTTTGTTAAATAAATCCTTATCGAATCCTGTTCTTAGACAGTGTAAGAATGTGATTCTATAAGAATTTATTTAACAAAACCGTATGAAGTGTAATTTTTTTATATAGGAATTTTTTCTAGTGTTCGGACACTTTTGTTACCGACTGTACGTTAAACAACTGGGAAATTACAATTTTTTATGTTTTGAACATGTGGGTTTCTTAGGTTTTCCAATTACGGAAAATTTTTCCTTAACCCTGGTCATATTTCTGCATAACAACACCGTGAGTATTTATCCTTTTGCCTGCAGAGAAATTTTCTCTCTTAATTGCAAATAATTTAACTCATTGGAAAAAAAAATACAGAAAAGTGCGAACACATTCTGTATATTAATTTAGGCAACACAACTGCGTTGTTATTAGTGCTGTTTGGACTATGCACAGATTTACTAAATCATTCACGTCTCAGAAATATCTAGCAGAATAACGCCCTCTGTTGAGTTTTCAAAATGTAAATGAATTAATTTAGTTTTAAATAATAAATATCTTATATATTGGTTCAGTGCAATTTTCTTTTAATGCCAAGCTTCAAGGATTATTTGAAAAATACTGTACACTAATACTACTACCAAGTAATAGATATAAAAGTCTAACCATAAACATTTTGTTAAAGAAGTTCTATGCAAATATAGCCTTCAGTTATTAAATGACAACATACAAAATTTTTATAATACACAGACATAAAGACGGATGAACAGGAGTCTAAAAGTATTTAAATCTTATGTAAAATGTGTTAAAATGTATAAGTCTATCAAAACTAGTCAAAAATCTTTCACAATTTAGAAAAGGAATGCAAAAAAAAAAAAAAAAAAAAAAGTCAAATTGTTTTAAAAATTTTCACAAATTATAAAAGAGTGTTTTGATATTGACATATTTTCACCGTAGTTTAAATGATTTACACAGAAAAACAACAAGCAATAATTGTAAAACTTTATTGCTTTATCTACACATTTTTCACTTATGTAACGCATTAAATGTTCTGCAGCGAAAGACATTTTATTTTTAGTTGAGGAAAAAAAATCCTTGTTGTTCTTTATCAATTTCTTTTCTTTTAAGAAACAAAAACAGTAAGGTTTGACATTTTTTGTAGTAATTTCGTGTGAAAAATGTTCTTAATGTTTAGAAACAAAGTGTTACAACAAGTTTGAAATATCTTTCCTTTCAGCTTAATAGCAACTCAAACGAAAGACAAGAAATAAAGTAGAAAATAGCACATTTTTCTTATATAAAACTTGCTTTTTTCATTTCATTTTTTTTTCTATATGTGAACATTCTTAATTCTAGAGTTTCCCATTTCAATGGAACATTGCAGCTTTCTCAGCATTTTTATCTCTACGACAAAGTTTTTGAATGTAATAAAACTGTGAATGAAAAATATATTCTTTATTTATATGAAGAGAAGAAATTTTATTGTATACTGAAAAATAAAGTGTTCAAAAAAATATAGTCTTCAAGTTTTTCACTTACTCTGTGTTTTGTTTTTGTACTTCAATATCCTGCAGGCACTGAAACATTTTTTAAAATAAAAACTGCTCTAGAAAATAAAACAAAAATGGGAATAAGAATAAATTCACGTTTTCCTCAAAGGAAACCAATGTTTATTAAATGACTTTTTTAATGACTTAAAATATATTATAGTAATTTAATCTATAATTAAGTACTGATTAATAGTAATAAAATAAAAATTTATCTATTTATATTTTAGAAAACTGTAAGTTGTACTGTTTTGCTATCAGCAAGGAATTGCATAATTCAAATTTATGAAATATTGATATTGAATTTAAACATACCTTGAACATTTTTTTAATATGGTTTAATTATATATATATATATATATATATATATATATTAGAAACCAGTTTAATGTACTCACTTTGTCTATTATTATCGTGAGCTCTGGATTTATATAAAAGATTTGTAACTTGATAAACTTTGAAATACTGGATATATCGAAATGAATCGGAAGAAATAATTTTTATAAGTTCTCTAATTTGGTAATTCGTTCTATAAAGTTTTGTTAGCCTGAATAACATCAGCATCATTCGAATTATATGCATACAGTTAAATTTGAAATTTTAATTAATGCTGGATATTTTTTTATTTAAATAAAATTTTTAAGGTTTCCTGTGTTGTAAAACCAATTTTAAACAACGAATTGATTTTAGAGAGTGAAAATAAGAATTTTAGACGAGTATTTAAGGTTTTGACCTCTTATAGACCTTAGTGTAGTAATACCTTAAACTGAAGTATACCACTTCATAAAATTCTCATTAATGACTAAAAATACGTGATTTGTATATTTTTATTATTCATAATTTCAAAAATTCATCTTTAAGTAACTAAAAAATATATTTAAAATACGTTTCTTTTTCATGATGTGGTAATAAAGGGTTTTTAAATAAGGCAAAAATTCAAAGGCAAAAGGGTATTTTAGAGGTCGATTCTGTTGTTAAGGGTAATGCATTTTACCACATGTTCAACCGGGGATAATCTTATTACACACGCAAAAAACTCACAAAATTGCTGCCGATTTAAGAGGCTCATTCCCACGCGCCTTCCACAAACTCATGAATAGAGCACCATTGGATATGTCTTGGTAAAAGTAGATTTTAAGAATATTTTGATATAGAAAATCTTACGCTTTTTATGGGAAGACCAATGAAAATAAAAGTAAATAGATAAAGACTAGGATAATAATAATAGTAATAATAATAATAATATTAAAAATGTCTGTTTAAAAATATACATGACAATTCTTCAGGGAAAAGAAAACACCTTAAAAATGTTCAGAAAAGCGCTCATTTAGGGCAAAGGAGAAACATTTTGTTCATTATGAATCAATGAATTTTTAAACGGCAGGCCATCAGAGATGGAGTACTAAAATGAGTGTCGAGTGTTGGTGTTAGAGTTAAGGCCAGTTGACTACATGAGGGTCCTAGACCTGGGTCATGCACCCTCCGTCGGGCCTTTATAAAAATCTTATCTGTGTTTTTACGGGAGTTTCATATTACTAACAGGAGTTTAGTGTAAACGTTACTAGATTGGAAATAATACTTTAAAAATATTTATACGAATTTTATAACTTTCTAATGAAATTCAGCTACAGACACACAAATAGTTAATTATAAGCGGTTATTATATTGGTTTGCATGTTACATATATTATTCTGCAATACTTTTTCTTTTTTCGTTTTCACATAATTACGAGACTTTATTATTATATTATAAAAAATACTTTTAATTAACAACACATTAAATATTAAAAAACGTTAAAAAATGAATTAAAAATTCACATTTCAATCTTTTTAAATTTAATCATTAAATCACTCCTATTATTAGATATCACATCTCTGAATACTAAAAGCATATTTAATTGTCTAATTCCCACAAACGTTTCTCATTAAATATTAGTAATTTCTTGTATACAATGCTTTTCTTCAGCGACTCATAATTTCTACTGATTTATTTAACAGGTATTGATTGCAGCGCTAATATGCAAACTAACGACTTTCACTCATTTTACTGGGAAAAAAATCCAAACAAATTAGTTTCTGTTTTGCGTACATAGATGCAGATAATTATAATTTATTGTATGCAATCTCTGAATAAAGAATTATCTTTATCGATTAATTTTAACCAAGACCAATAAAGTTTATTCATTGATTTCCGTTACTTAAAAGGCAGTATTATAATATTTTAGATTACGGAAACCTGATCAATATTTAAATTCTAGTTTCCGCCGGAGTTTAATAGAACTGGAAATTGCGTGAAGCTTAGAATGCGTTTAATTGGATACGTTTAAAGATTTAAACTTTAATGGTTGAATAAATATTACTGGCTTCAAATTTGTATGATAATGAAACTTTACAGTTTATAATTTACTTTTTACTGAAGCATGAATGTTTATTCTGTTCAGTAAGTTTTAATAAGTCGCGTGATTACAATTTTTTTTTAAATCCATACGGGAATAAGAAAATTACCTGGATAAAATTTAACTTATTTTATACGTTTAATTAATTTATTTTAAACGATTTCAAACGTAAAAAATAAACAAAAAACAAATAAACTTTATTGAAATTAGACTTTCTGTTTATTCAGAATGGAGGTACTCTTACGGTTCTATAATTTTGCTGTTCTTTCTTTATATATATATATATATATATAATGAAATTACATATTATTAAATTATAAATTGTAAATTTTATAGTCATTTAGTTATTTTTTAATGAAACCTGCATTTTTATGTTGTTCAGGAAAATGAGTGAATTTATTATTTATTATTTTCTATAATAAAACTTTATTTATGCAGGAGTGACAAAAATACCTGGATAAAATGTAACATATTTCATGTTTTTGTTTGTATTGTACGAAAAAAGTGCTAACTTATATTATAAAAGATCTAAAAATCTATATTGAAATCAAACCTTTTATCAGTTTAATAAAGTGATTTATTGTGCTTAAGTTTTGCATTTTTCCCTTTATCTCTCATTTTTTAAAAATGAAAATACCGTCGTCTAAATTACCAGTTGTAAACATTACAGTTTATAATATACTTTTTTCTGAAACTTAAATATTTGTTCTGCTGAGTTGTTTTTATTACGCTGAGTGATTACTTTTTTTTTTTTTTTTTTTTCAACAATAAAAAAAGACTACCAAGATTGAAAATCCCGTAAAATGAAAATGAAAGTTTATAAACGACAATATTCTTCAACCACGTTTTTATTTGTTGTTGTTGTTGGAGACTCTACGCAAGTGTTAACTCAATGAGTCTAATGTTAAAATATAGGTGATAACTCTTGTGGTTGAGAAAAAATAGAAAATGACTAGATGTTTATCAAATTCCAACCTGTCAAACAGTTTTGCACACCCCCAAGCCTTTGATATCGTCCTCAATTCTAGGTATACAAGAAACATGGTTACAATATAACAAAGTATTATACTTTCAGTGTGTTTGTGTATGTGAAAAGTTAGTCCATATGCTCATATATTTTCTTTTCAATAATATAAACATGTTCGAACATTTAGTTACATACCAGTGCCATCTGCGTTTCTGTACCCTCACTTTCCAGACGGTCTCCGGTTTTACAAATACGATCAGAAATGACATACTTATTCTCCGGCAAATGCCAAATGTGGAATAAATTTTCAACTTGATTTTCGAATTAAATCGTACCGAAAAATGTAACCTTTTCTTATGGGTTAAGAAATACTTATTTGTATGTGCAAATGTGTGCGTGTGCTTCCGTAACCGATTGCTTTATAGAATATTTGTTGAACAAAATCAGATATCAGTAATAAAATTTACTTTTGGAGCATGAATTTGTCAGAATTAAAAAAATAATTATAAAATAATAATAATAATAATAATAATTTGATAGCGTGTGAAAAAGGGAAGATTAACTGTTATGAATTAACATTTTATTAATTATAAACATCGTACGTAGGAATTTCATGTCTAATTTTCTACGCAGGTTATCCGGTCTTGGGAATAAGGCTCTTGTTACTAATCCATATTCACTTCAATTTAAGCATTAAACTCCGGTCTAAGGAGATTTATACTAAAAAAAAAAAAGACTATAGAGCGACATCCCGAATCCAAGCCCAATCGGATAATCATCATTGAGAAAAAATTTGCAACTGACATGTAGAATCTAAATTGTGGCTCTAGAAATATAGTTCCATGTTATCCTCATAAATTCTAGTCCCCTTTGAAAGCGATTTCTAGAGACCCCTATTAGAATTATAGAGCGTTTGTCTATATTCTCGAGGGCAAAGTTATTTAAAAATCTCTGTCAATAAATGAGACTACAAGAGGTGGGTTTCAGTAACTCGAATCTTGGTTTAAGACCCAATTCTAGAAAATCAAGTAAGAATTTCTCGCAACACAAAAGATTCAGAATATACAAAATATTGTTTCACCCTCTAGAAATGTGCAGACAAGAAATTCTCGATCAATTCGTCTATTCAGTTTATTGGAGTACCTTATGCGTATAGCTCGAAAATCTATATTTCTAGTTTAGAGATTTAGAGAATGATCACTTATTCATTTTAGATGAAGGCGCTATACTTTTTCTCAGTGATCAGAGTTTCGGAAAATTCCAATTGGCAAAGCCGATGAGGGCAAACTAGATTTAAAAACCCGATCCTCCGTGTCAGCCCCCTTAGAGAGAAGAATAACTTAGACATTAGAATTATAAATAAAAATAAAAAATAAAGAAATTCGTTGAATTTCCTCATTTTTCTAAAACTTACTTTTATTTAAAAAAAAAAAAAAAAAAAAAAAGTTGCAAAGACATTTTTTACTAAAAGAAAAAAAAAGAGTTTTTAATAAATTTATTAATATTTTAAGAATGTGAACAGTTTTTTTTTTCCTCTGGTTTCAGTACTCAGAAAAATATATAATAGTTTCGTTTAGTTCAAAATTATGTTTTCTTAAAGCATTGGTTGAGTTTGCTGTTTTAGAAAAAATCAAGTTCCAACTTTCTTTAATGAATGAAATTTCTTCTTTGCTTTATATCAAAGAAGATTAATCTTTGTAATAAGAAAAGTAAATTCATGTTAAGTTTAATTGGAGTCAAACTAAAACTTTATTGTGCACGTTCTTTTAAATAAATGTATTAAAACATTCTATATATGTATGAAATTCTCATCTCTATCAATATAGCAAATTATTTTAAGTTGGTTACTTTTAACTATACATTAAAATAAGAATTCAAGACCCGCCCCAAATATATCTGAAATATGATATTCTATATAAATATTTCAAACATGGTGCATAATTGGGTACACTTTTCTTTTTTTTTTTTATTTGTCCCGTTTTATTCATCCATGAATTAAAGTTTATTTAAGAATGTGTGTTAAATTGAAAAAGAAAAGTTTTATCATTTATAGAAAAGAATTCTTTGATAACTTATTGAAAAAGATTTGGTGGATTTCACTTATCATACTCTTAATAAAATTACAAACTGTAAGATAATATTTACATAGTAAGGTTTCTTTAATCAAAAAATATACCATAAAACTTATATTGTTTAGTCATTTTTCATTCTAGAAGACAGAAAAATATTTTAAATTTCTGAACTTTTGGATCCTTTAAAAATATCATATAACGTGTATCAAATTAAATAAAACTTTACTTAATAACTTCGTTAAAAAGTGTATGAAAAATTCAAATTTTTAAGAAAATAAATTATGTTCAATATAAATTTCTTTATGTTGGATATATTTAGAAATATGATACTGACGCACACTTGTTATCGTTTTAGTATTTTTGTAATGCAACAATCTGTTTTAAAATATGAAACTCAATTTCTTAATTAGATAGATATAATTTTTTTCATGGGTTAATTATCTCAAATAAGATGTTGTGGTAAAAGGAAAACTGCTGAAAATAGAAAATTAAATCGATGTACGTCACAATGAGGAAAAATAGTAACCCCCATTCGATTTCTGATAAATTTAATAGACAGTCTGTCCACAAATTTTGTATAAAAAATAACCTCGAAAGTATGTCAGACGTATTAAATTTTGAGAGCCTAATTCGTAATTTTCTAGGACATTTAATTCGTGAATGTATAAAAATATATTGGTTATGAAAAATGCATGAAATTATGGATAAACATGAATGACATTATGTTGGACCGTTATACAAAGCCCATTCAGTTACTGAATTGTCTTATACTGACATCATTACATGCAGCACAGAGTTTAGCCAGGTATTCTACAGCGTACGTTAAGTCTAACTGCGACCTTAATTGTATTCTAACAATATCATAAATACAATTTGCATTAGAAATGAAGTTGCAAATTTAACTTCAATACATAGTTTTAAGGGGTTACATGCGTTTGAAGGTAAAAAAAAAAAAAAAAAAAAAAAAAAAAAAAGCATATTTTCTCCTTCTATTTTTTTTATGCAAAATCAATGAATTATTTATTTAAATATTTGATCATCTGAAAGAGAAACATTTTATAAAATTTTAATTTAGAATTTTTGGCCTATTTAGCCGGTGGATCCTGTTTTCCGTAGACCCTTCGGAAAAGCGATAGACAGGATTTCTCAAAAACTAATGCACCGATCTGATTGAAACTCTGTACACTTATCTATATAAATAAAGCAAAGGGTTTGTCGGTGAAACACATCCGGGCGGACCACTCCTATTTTTGATTGGTCTAGATACTACTTTCGTGATGAAAGCTAGACCCACATGAAAGTCGGCCATTTTTTTTTAGTAATAACTGAAGAAATTTTTAAAAAGATACTGTATAGTTGTTGTTACGGCATTTCTCCTTCCCACAATTACTGAATATTCTGTGGCATCATGTAAGCTTTTTTTGATACGCCCTCTAGTGAGGCAATGTAAAAGGGCTTACATGATGCCAAAGAATATTTAGTAATTGTGGGATGGAGAAATTCCGTAATAGATGATAACCTCTCCGCTCCAGAGGTCCACATATGTGGGCCTCTATTCTTTCCTTTATAAAATCTATACCATTTAATATTTTTATATTTTGACTAAACTAATAAAAAGCTGAATAAATTGGCTTTAAAAAGATACCGGTATATGACAGCATGAAACTAAATTTATTTTTGAAACATAATGGTGTTTTGTCGACTTTCGTAAAACGACTTCAAAACAGTAGTCGACCACAGAGTCGAAGAAAAGTACGCAATTTTTATAATTATTTATTAAGTATTAGACACGTGCCAGAATAAAAAAAAAAAAAAAAAAAAAAAAAAAAAAACTAATATTTATTGATTGATTCAAGAGCATCAAATTTTTAATTGTGTTATAGTTAGAAAGATTTATGTAACTTAATAATTTAGAGTTTAGTTGTTTAAGGCCATTAATTTGTATCGTACATTGCTAACCCCCTAAATTATAAATGTAAGAAAATTATACTTTTTTGTAATGTACAATGTGAACGTATATGTCTAAAAGCCTTCAAGTGTGACTTATGTTGTTATTATAGCTTCGGGTCCGAAGAGGTTTTACTTTTTTAAAATAGCTCCAAAAACTGTTCATTTTTTGGGAGGACATGCTATACATCAAGTTATTAGATTTAAAGATATCCGTTGCAAAGTTTCACAACGAGATGTCATTTGATTGCTTTTATCTTAAAATAAGAGTCTAATCTTAAACAAAAACAGTCTAATTTTAAAGAATAATGAATAACTTTTTTAAAATTATCAGTTTTGACGTTGTGAGAGCCACAATTTTTAAATTACAGCGTACTTATTTATCATTTATAAAATATTAAATTTGTAAACAATTGTTGATTCATTCTTGAGAATCATTCACACAAGACCAAAGAGCAATGTTGCAAAGCTGAAAAATATTTAATTTAATTTAATTTATAATATGTTATTTCGACTTTTTGATCTTAAAAGGAATTTTCAATTATGTTACAGAGCCCAAAATGTGATATAAAAAATAAATAGCGATTCAATTCTTTTGAAAATTCATTTAAATTTAGTCACCAGCAAAGTGTGCTAGTTCAAAATATAATTAACAAATGTTTAAACGAAGATTTTTTTTTTTTTTTTATCAACTAATTTTGTAAAGCTATACTTGGGGTGAAAATGTACCGAAAATTGTACTGATTTTATATACAACTATGCCAAAAATTCATTTTTTTTTAAACCTTTTTTTAACCCTTCTATAAGTCAATTCTATTTTGAAATAGTGTGTCAAATTTCAGTGAGATTTTTGCATTAGTTTTGAGAAATCGTGTCCCTCGCTTTTCTAAAGACTTTTCGTAAACTAGGACATACAGTCTAATATTTTTCAAAATTTTTAATGAAAATGTTATAAAATGTCGTTTACATGTTGCTTTTTTATAGGCTCAAAATATTAAATAAAAAATTATTCAATACGTAGGAAAAAAATAGAGATTTTTTTTTTTTTTTTTTTTTTTTGAGTTTTCAAAACCTCTGTAACCTCTTAAAAACATTACGCGAAATTTAGTTTTTTTTTTTTTTTTTTTTTTTTTGATAAAGATTGAAGTTAATTGCAAATTAAAATAATTAATAACAAATTCTCTTTTAATAATGTTCGTATAAAAAATTATTTAGGGAATAATAGTAAATAGAAAAATTCCTTTCAAAAACAAAGAAATATTGAGTAATGTCATAACTTCTCCCATAACCTGTTGATGAAAGATTTTGTGGGTTTCCACTATAGGATCATTCATAAATTTTATGACCGGAAGATGATACTTTCGAAATTTTATTGGCTTGGTTTCTACATATATTGAAACGTTTCATACAAATAACTGCTGAATTGTGCTTATGTATGTGATATGAGTGTGTGTGTGTGCATAGATATATATGCATTTTATTTATTTATTTATTTTTATTTTCCGATTTCGATTACTGCAAAAAGTGTCAAACAATGAAAATTTTTAGTTTTCTTAACGATAATGGTAATCTGTTTTACAGTTACGTAAAATATCTTTAATGTTATTTATTTATTTATTTTTTTATTATTTTTATTTAAATGCATTTGTATTTATGTTATTTAATATTGAATAAATTCTACAGAAAATGTTTACAGGGGGATTATAACTAAAATTACGATTTCAAAATGCTATAATTTTAAAACTGCCCGTCTGAGCGATTTGATATTTTACCAGAGTAATCGTGAGGCAAAGAAATTTTGTTTGGTAAAAGATTTAAAAAAAAAAAAAAAGTTCCAAAATGTGCCGTTAATTACCCGTAAAGTATTTGTTTCATGAAGCTCCTCTTTTTCTCTTTTCACTATGACCGTTTCCGCTGTAAACACGTAATGTTGTCTTTTTGCTAAAAGAAATTGTAGTAAACCCTTGAAGTCTACTGTTTACTGCTATCCCATTGTGTTGCTAACAACATTCCTGTGTTTAATAAGTCCACTTAGGCGTTTCCCCTGACAGTTCCATCTGTAGGAACATGTTGGAACAATTTCTTTTCTCCCCCAAACAAAATGTCATTACCTCGCAATTGCTCTGGTAAAATATGTATTATTCAGATTTTTTGAATAGATATTTTATTCAACACAATTTTCTAATTATATTATAATTTATCAGAATAAAATGGAATCCTAATATGAATATTGTTAAATTCAATTAAATATTTCCTATATATATATATATATATATATATATATATATATCTTTTAATATAAAATTGCTAGTAATTCTACTAACTATTATTAAATTTATAGTTATTAACTAATTATTATTATTTAAAATTATTTAAAATATTTCACTTTTTTTTTTATTGTTTATAATGGAAATAACAACGTTTTCAAATTCTGATTTCCTGGAAAATATAAATAAAGAATTTTACTGAATTGTTATGAACATTTAAGAATCAATTATAAAAATCAATATTTTTAACACTCATTCATTTGTTGCTTTTAAGCTAAATTTACCTATAAATTTTAGAATTGTGACACAACGTAATTTAATCTGCATACAGTTGTGATCTATGTGAATTTGTTGCCATTAAATGTACAATACGATATTTTGTATGTAATTTTGAATTGCACGTTTATCTTATGTTCTAGTGCAATTTGCAGGACTAGACTACTAGTCAGCAAATGCTGCGTTCAAATTCTTGTCCTTTCTTGAATGTCTTCAAAACTTGATTTTGGCCTGGTGTCATTATTGCAATATCAATTTGAGATCCACTTCTAGATTTGCTAGTAGAGATCGCAGTATATTCGAATTCTTCATTTCGTTTTTTTTTTTTTTTTTTTTTTTTGAATAGATGTTTTATTCAACGCAATTTACTAATTATATTATGCTTTATTTGAATTCCTTTATTCTTTAACAAATAATTTTTATTTTGTGTGATAAATTTAGTTTATGTCTTTCTAAACAATTCAAGGTGGTTATAATTGAATTCTGTCACGAACAACGTCCTGCAACTAAAACGCGGGCGGGTGGATTACTACGAAAATTTTGTAAGTGGACAATTTATAAAAATCTCTCTCAAAAAAAAAAGTATTTGTGGCCACCGCGACACTTTCTTCTATATTTTGTTACAGAAAAAACACACAGTATAAATTATATATTGAATTACTATTTATAAAATTATTTTCCATGATGATGCAGACGATTTTCATTTTGAGAAAGTATAACACTAAATGCCGAAAGAAAGTCAATTTTGTGCCAACATCTGAAGGTAATTTTTTTCACCACATACAGTGGAGCTACGTAAAATAACAAGTCGCTTCAAATTTCGAAGCCAGAAAATTTTCTTGATAACAAGAACTAAAGTCCTGGTAAATTGTAGATGTAAAATATCTTTCTCGCATCTTGGGAAAAGTGCAAATATGAAAATAAAAATTCAAACAGAATAATGAAGATGTGACGATTTAAATTTGAGTTAAACCTGCTTAACTTTTGAATTATTACTATTTATTCCTTGAGCGCATCTCACGAACCGTCGTGTCATGAACATGTAGAATTTGGTAAAAATCTGCTGGCTTGCTTTAGTCGCAAGATGCTGTTTATAGTTTTGTTTGCTGATTAAATTCTAAAATTATCATTACGATTATATTGATGCCACATTAAAAAACAAAATAGGTTTTACAAAATCACCTTTTTTTTCCCCCATCAAGCTAAATGAAGTATGTAGTAGTATGAAAAAGAACAACTTTCTGTGCAATTTATCAAAAGCACATTCTTTACAATTTTATATAAAATTAATCACTCTCTGATGATGTTCACTTTCTAGATCATTATTTAAACTATTATGAACGGTGTTTATTTTATTTATTTTTTTAATACTTTACTTCCGAAACAAGAATTTCAAAATAAAGACATTAATTAACTTTTATTAAAATACCAAGAAAAATTGTCTGGCACTGATTGAAAAAAAGGAAAAAAAACTTTTAATTGGCGAAAATCTTGAACTTTTCAATAATGGCGAAATCACTTGAGACTGATATTTTCTTTTTTTTTCTTTTAACTAATTATCACTAAAAATATGCACTTTCATATTGATATATTAATATTTACGGTATTTACATTCTAATTAAATTATTTTTAATGAATCGAGTAATTAAATGCTTTAATTAATTTTTGGTGTATGTTGATTTTTAAATATATCAACTTATTATTTTAGCGTGTTTAAATCATTTTTAAAATAGTTGTTTTATTTGGAAATCGTGTATTTTTCAAAATGTCGTTGATGAAGTTTTTATTCGTCTCATTTCTGAAGTTAATAAAAGATATTTTGACCTGAACAATATTTTAAATAAATTACCCATAATATTCTTTCAATTTTTTTACTAAAAGTAAATATATATATATATATATATATATACGAGGGTTGTAAATTAAATAGTGGCAACTTAACCTTGAAGCTCGCAGAAGGGTGGGCATGCGCAAATAGGATATGGGAGCGGTGAGGTGGCACTGTTGTCGATGTGTAGAGTGCAAAAATCAGTCGATCTGCTAAGAAGGGTAGTTGTTGTGTGGCGTTAAAGTGAGGAGTTTTGTTTCCATCGCTCTAAAGCATGTTTGTTGTTGCAAATCCGCAGTCTCATTCCGACCCGAACGAAATGTTTGAACCCATCGTGCTATTGTCCTATAGGGTAAAGCATTTCTGCCATAGGCTTTCACTGATCCTCGATAGCATCCTGTTGCATTTTTGCCACGGGCAACTTCGATTTTAAGCCACAACCGCAGATCACCTTTTGAAAACATGCTTTAGAGCGATGGAAACGAAACTCCTCAATTTAACGCCACACAACAACTACCCTTCTTAGCAGATCGACTGTTTTTTGCACTCTACACATCCGCAACAGCGTCACCTCACCGCTCCCATATCCTATTTGCACATACCCGCCCTTCTGCGAGTTTCAAGGTGAAGTTGCCACTATTTAATTTACAACCCTCGTATATATATATATATATATATATATATATAATGACATTTTTTTATGCATTTTGTTCTGGTAAATTTTGAATTTAGACATTTTGTCAAATATCTAAGAACATTCTCTTGTAATCATCTCGAAACTTTAGTTGCGTAAAGACATATCATACTTCATATTTTTCAGCAAAAGTTGTGTCCTGAAAAGGAAAAGTGAAGCAGTAAAAAATTAAACAAAAATCAAAATGTCTTGGCTCATCCTGCAAAAGATGATGCTTTAAATGTGTTTTAGCTGTAGCATGTAATTATGAAGATTTTTCTCACTACGTGTCTAAAATTGTATGAGGCTACTACGTATATTCATGGAGATATAACAATTTCTTCAAAATTAACGATTTCTTCAATTTTTTAAACTATAACAAGTAGGTATTAGGCTCAGGGCAAAGACATTTTTTAGGAAATATGGCATACTACATTAGACAACAGCATACAGCAATCAGAATGAACAAATGTTAAATATCTTACGAAATACGAGAACTTTTACTAAATATTTTTTAACTACGCATGCGCAAGCTTCATAAAAAGTTCATTTGTATAATTAAATAGCCAAAGATACTGAACAACTTACATAAGATTCCCCCCCCCCCAAAAAAAAAAAAAAAAAAAAAAAAAAAATCGTGTAAATCCAAAACTTTACGAGCGATAGCATGAACGTTCTTTTCAGGACGCAAGTTTTGCTGAAAAATATGAGGTATAACATGTACTTTACACTACTAAAGTTTCAAGATGATTCCAAAAGAACTTTTCTAGATATTTGTCAAAACGTGTAAATTCGAAAGTGTCCAAATACTTGTTGGTAGGTAGTGTAGCATTAATCGATCTGCACATTACAAACCTCAAAGTTTCTTTGTAGAATTACACATTAATGAGAAATTAAATTTTCATTCTATATTCTCTTTCTCTCTCTCATCAAGTATATATATATATATATATATATATATAATATATATAATAAATTACATTAATAAAATTTTAACTAATAAATATTTAAATAACGTAGTGCTTTTTAAGATTTCAAATGTACTTTAGATTTCTTATTTAATTTAATTTATTCCATCTTTGCTATCTAAAATAGATTTCTTTTTTTGAGAAATTTATGTAAAAGAAACTAGTGTATTAATTTGAATTTATCGAATTTTTTTTTTTCGAATTTATCGAAAATTTGTTCGATAAAAAAAAATTATCATTTTTCTTTAAAGTATGCATCACACTTTAATTATTACACTGTTTTAATACATAGTGAGAATCAAAAGCATTTAAAAAAAGAAGTTCTCAAACGTGCTTCCTTTTTTCGAACCAATAGGCCTAAATGGAAAAATAATTAAAAAAGGCGTATAATACTGAAAAAAAAAACTAAAGTAACACTAATTTATTATTAAAATAAAAAGTTTAAATTTACTACCAATCATTTAAAAGTTTTTTTTTTTTTTTTTCAATACTATTAATAGGAAAAAAATTAAAATTTTAAATATTTTTCTAAAATAGAAAAAAAAAAAAAAAAAAAAAGAAAAAAAAAAAAAGGAAGCTTAAAATATAATTACAGCATTTTTTTTTTCAAATAAAGAATATTATTTGAAGAAATTAAATATGTATTTATTAAAATGAGTGAAAAAATTGTACCCGAAAATTATTTTAAATGTGTTTAAATTTAAACAGACTGACAGTCAGAGAAATCTCCTGTTCAATTAAGCTTATGTGTAGCGTGAAATTAAAAAAAAAAAATTTTTTTTTTCGCTTATTTAAAAATGTATTTAAATTTAAAAGAAGAATGATTAGTTTTCTGGCTTTGAAATACATATATATATATATTCTCCTATCACTATTTGCAACTTCGAATGAATAATTCAGAAATTAGTGTGGGGGAATTTGGTGGAAAGCAGATGATTATTATTTTTTTCAATGCTTTTGATTATGTAAATGAATTGCAGGGAAATGAAATCAATATAATTTCAAAATAAGGAATATCCGAATTAAATATTGGTTATATATAATTGGTTTTTTATTCTTTTAAGTTTTTGATGAAACAAAATGTGAAACAGTCTAAGAATTATGTTTAAAATATTGTTTAATTCTTTTATTTTAAGCCCATTACTTCCTTCAATCCTTTTTTTAAAACTTTAATAACAAAAAGTCTTATCAATTTAAAATATAATTTGAAAATATCGCATTAATATTTATTTTTAATTTCGAAATTATTTGTCTGTTATAACAGATGTGCTTCGGGATTTTTTATTTCTTTCAGTACTTTTCATCTACTTTATCCACAAAATACATATATGTATATAGATCAAATTTATCTTAAAAATCTTATATTAAGCGGATTATGATTTAAAATTTACGCTTTTCCTGAAATATATATATATCTTACTTTAATTATTACAAAAATTAAATGTGTATTATCACACATCTGAAAAGAGAAGAAGAAATGAAAATCTGATAAAGGAATTAAATGTTGATTTAGTTCAAATCAGGAAATAGTTTCATTTTTGTCATATTCTAGAAACAGAAATCACGATTGTAATTACGAATACTGAATAGTTTTGAATTTGTGTTAAAAAATATTCCTATACTATTATTTTATCTTTAAAATCGAAATTAGTTATTTACATATTGATTTAAAGTTTCTAAATGGAATAACTATCAATCTATAAAAATGCTAGGATAAATAAAATATGTTGATTTTAATCCATTTACAAATTAAACATATTATTTATTTATTTATTAGGATGAAAAAACCTCTTTATTTAGACTGATACATGTATATATAACGTGTAACCATTTTTTTCTGTAGACAACATTAAATAAAGCAGGATGTCCGGCAACATCCAGTTAAAAAAAGGCTCTTGTTCATAATTAAGTTAGTTTAGGATAAAATTTTATTCATTTCCATCTTTTTTTCTTCTCTTTTATATGTGTTTTAGGGCACTAGTATTATTTCTTTAGAGAGAAAAGAAATAATAGCGTTATCACAACTTTCTATAGAGCAGCTTGAATTTTGAATACGAAATAGTCTATTACAGAATCGAAGAGTTTGGAAATAGGTAAAGAGGAAAAGTCTAAGTGAAAAATAAGACTGGAACTAAAATAATTTAATTTTAAAGTATTCTAAATCAGATAAATGGATTTTTGATTTTCAAGCACTATGTCTCTACTGCATTCAAAATTATTTTTTTATTTTTCATTATTACTGATTCGGAACATGAAATTGAATGTTTGAAAACATGGAATATTAAAATCATGAAAAGTCACAATTTCTTTTCTCAATAATTTCATGCATTTTTTAGAATTTTTTGAAGTCATCGTATTTCTTTTTCGCATGAAAATTTTTTAGTATAAATAGTTATTAAATGTTATTGTATTTTTTATAATTGTACAAGTAATATTTTTAAATCTAAATGCGCATTTCTTTCTTTCTTTCTTTCTTTCTTTATTTTTTAGTATGCAGTCTTAGAAATGATATTAGACTTAATACACTAAATAATTGTTGAAAAACAGTGAAATAGTTCGATTGCTTAATAATTTTTTTTTTCAAATTATCATATATTTTTTTTCCTCTTGCTTTTAGGTAGATTCCTTATAGGAGATCTACCTATTGGAATGGTTCTCATGACACGACTTCTGGAAAATTTCTTCATATCTTCACCGATCATGACCCCTAGAACCCCAAACCACCCTCCGTTCAAAAGTTTATATATATATATATATATATATATATATATAGGTATATATATATATATATAGGTATATATATATATAGGTATATATATATATATATATGTATATCGCTTTTTCCCATGTTAAGTTGTGAACACGATAACTGGAGTAATTTTTATTTAAATTTAACCAGCTCAGGATATGTTGTCAGGACAGTAAAAATATCGGTCGAGTTCGTAGATGGGGTATCTAGCTCAAAGGGGGTGGAAAATTTCATTTGCCCATAATTTCTTTAATATTAAAAATAGGAAAATTCTTCAAATTAGGCGAATTACCGCCTTACCCTAAAGAACAACTTTTGTATTTAAACTTTTTCGATAACTTCAATTGCTTAAAAGTTATAAGTTAAAAAGTGATTTTTCTTGTGATGTAGCCGACATTTTCCGTAGCTTTCATTGCAACAATTTATAATCTGATGCTTATGTCACGTGCAAATAATAATAAAAAAGATCACTGAAAATATAAAAAAAATTTAATCATGTTTGTAAACAATATAATAATCTGATTAAAAAAATAAAAAAAAGTTTAATTTAACAGAAAATATGACGTCACAATTACAACAATGTACTGAGAAAAATGAAATAAAATTTTATCCGTCATTTTAAACAAATAAAATAAAAGTTAATAAAAAAATAAGTAAATAAAATCAACATATCATAGGGCTAACATAGAATAATAATAAAGGAAGAAGGAGCATGCCAATACTCTAATGCTTACAAACCCCTTCTAGTGAAATGCCAGCGAAAGCTACTTTTGCTCCTCTCAACTTTGAAGTAGGACACCCATCCTCCACGCATTTATCGCTGTTTGTTGTGGGTGCTGCCTCGCAAACTGATTGAGAGAGAGACGAGACGATTCAAAAATCTCGCCAACAAGTCGCCAACCAATCAGATGCAAGCACTGTTACAACCGTATACCCGGCATTCCTGGATTTTACAAACCGAAACCAAAACACGTACGCTCCTTCTTCCTTTTTTATTATCCTATGAGGGCTAAGCATATTTAGACTTAGCTTTTTGCCATAGATGCTATAATGTAAAAGATAAATGTCATCGTTTAAAAAAAAAAAAAAATCTTGTAAATCGATGCTAAACGAATTAAACTGGCATGGTAGAAAAGGTAATAAATTTGGGGACATTTAGGTATCCCTTTAACAAATGAACTAGGGACGATTTTAATGAATTTTCCGTTGAAGTTTATTTTCATAAGAACTTAAATTTAAAGTATTTCATTACTCGAATTCCCTTATTTTGATAAATAAAATTATACCATTTTAAAAAACTAAAGAACACTCTTTTATTGAAAAGTGAACTAATAAAGGTTTTAGAAAACTATTACAAACTTTTAAATCTTTATTAAAAAAAATTAATCGTTGCCACTCGACGTTATACAAGTACATTTAAATCCTGTGTCACATACGATAGTTTTGTATAAGTATAGATTTTTTGTTTGCGCTTGATGGGAAAAGTGCCTGGATTCCCTTGTATATAGTATTGTCATTGATTTGCAGTCGTGTGCAAAATTTCAGGTTTTTCGGACGACAAGAAGTTGCCGAAAATTGAATTTCAAAATTCTGTTACTACATTAATAGTTACATCATGTCAAGTTAATAAAAGTGTGTTAATTAAAAACCATGTTAAACGCTTTAATTAATCATTTAAAAATACAAAATTAAAATAATACGTCAATCTTAATACAAATATCGTTTGTGGTGAATAGTTTAGAATGCCGGTTTAGGCAATAATTTAAAATTTACGATTCAGAGTAATACGTTACAGCTTCCTTTGACTTTTTATCTTGTGGAAACAAGATATTGGTCTATGAAGAGATGTGAGGTTCTCGCGTGGAAAGAAAATATAATGACGCCAAAGCTGCCATTCTCCATCGCCAAGCTATCCAAATTTTGTCGTCAGATAACGAATTTTGTCGCCAAGTCAAAAATTTCGTCGTCAACTATCACATTTTACCACTAAATCACAAATTTCATTGCTAAGTTGCAAGTTTTGCCACCGAAATCTCGCCAAATCATACAATTTACTAAATTCGTAACAATTAACTTTGAAATTTAGTGGTGCCCAAATGGTCTAATGTTAACTAATGTTAATGTTCCAGCTCATGTGAAAAAAAACAATTTCACTTTACAATTTTTACTCATCTGACAATAAGAATCACAAAAACACAATACAAAATTTCAATAATTCAATAAAAATTACAATGAAATAACTATCCAAAAACCGCTACCACTTAACTGTATTTGATTTAACCATACCAACGCCAGGCTCACCAGTGCTTGACCATAATAACGTCGTGCATTTTCACGTTTCTATTATTTTTTCTTTAAAAGAAAGATATTGAAAAACAGTTATATTGATTTTAAATAAAAATTGTATTTTTGATTCAGCGTTGGTGGGGAGGGAGTGTAGCCCAATAGCCCCCTCCCGGATTCACCATTGCTGGTATTGTATATATTTAAGACTTCTATTTGTTGAATGATTTTGATTATGAGCTTGAATTTTAAAAATTGAAACATTTACAAACCAATAAATCTAGCCTAAAATTTTAAGTAGAATGAATAAAACCCTTTTGTAGTTGAAAATTAAATTTCTTGAAAACAGAATAGCGACGTAAATAATGCAATGTGTGGGAACAAAGCCATTGGCCAGGTGTTAATGAATATGTAAAATTTCTTTACAATTGTAACATTAACGTAAAGGAATCTACCTTTGCCTTTAAGCTTGCCGAAAAGGACTTTTTTTTCTTCCCCCCCCCCCATAGTTTGCAGTAACTTTGATAGTTGCTTTTTTTTTTTTTTCAACCGAAAAGGGATTTTTTTATTAATGTAATTAGCCGTTAAGAATGATTGTTTTCAGTTTAAAAGTGGTGCAATTCTTATTTAGTTAGCTAAATGAGTCACCCTAGGTCGTTTAGGACCGCATTCATTGCACTGAATAATTGTTAGAAAAAATCAATTATTGAAAAATTATTTTTTTAGAATCCAGTTGAAGTAAACAAAAACATTAATTTTTGATTTAATAATGAATTTCAAATTTTATACTAATAAAGGAACTACAACAAAGTTTTTTTGCTTTATAATAGATCAAAATTCTTAAATATTACTTTCTAATTTAAATCTTTCGATTTTGTATGTTGCTGTCATCTTTTCTTAAATTATATCTCGATTATAAAACTTACAGAGACATAAATATATGAACGATTAATCCTATGAGCTCTACCAGGCATCGAATCCAGTACCTCCTGTCTACCAGCTTCAAGAACAGACTACAGAGCTGGAGGAAAATATAAGACGAGGAAAGAAATAGAATAAATATTAAAGCAAATCTCTGCAAGTAATTGTAGATAGAAAACATGTGAAAACAAGGATCTTAATGTATTTATGAAAAATATTTAGAACCAGTGAATATTGTTACTTTAAGTGCATGTTTTTTTTTTTTGTTTTTTTTTATCATAAGGAAAATGAAAATGTTGGTCAAAATTATCAGGTCACATAGCCTGACAAAAATGAATTTAATAGTCAATGGAATTGCCTTTTTATCTGTATAAGCTTAACCAATCTTGAAATAATGAACTCTGACTGGAATGTTCTTCCAGGATTGTTCTATAGCTTTCTTCAGTTCATTCTTATTGTTATAACATTTCCTGTTTTCGTGAATATAACGAACCCCATAAGTTCTTAGTTTGATTGATATTGGGGCTGTTAGGCAGCCAGTCCAAAATACTCACTTTATTGGCCTGAGTCTGTGTCTTTATATTCCTTAAGGTATGAGTAGAGACACTGTCTTGTTGAAATAAAATTTGGTTGTAGGGGATGTAAGGCCGATTTAATGACTGCACTAGCGTCCTAGGCCTTTTTATTGAAATAAGGTGTCTCTATTTGTGATAATGAGTGCTTCTGCTAGAAGATTATGAGACAGAACATCTTGATATTCCTACAAAACCGTTCTTGATTTTATAGATGATAAAAAATCTAGAATGCTACAGGAGTGACTCCACCTGCAATAAAGCCTGCCCATTCCATAACGTTTCTAACCTACGGACATACACTTTGAATAGAACCTCTGTTTTCGACGATTCTATCCCATCTATCCATCCACGTTGAATTTTATTTCATTAGAAAGCACCAGATTTTGTCATTTGTCTTCAAATGCCACGTATCATTCCAGAAACCGTAGATGGCATCTTTTATGCTTTATCGTCATTCCCTTCCTTTTCGTGTACCATAAACAACGATTTGTTGATATTACGCGCCGTACTGTTCTACTTGGATACGAAAGTTCCAGATCGTTTACCATTGTCACTAAAGACATATTTTTATTGGTAACTCTGTTTATAATACGTTTATTTCATGAAAGAGTTAATGAACTTATCCTCCTTATAGACCACTTTCTAAAGTAATTTACAAGGTTCTTAAAAAAATTATTACGATGGAATGTCATTAAGTAAGTCACAAAAGATTATAAAAAAATAATTTACCATGATAATCCCTTGGAAAAAATTTTATTTTTCCACATAATCTCCAGCATCGTTGATGCATTTATCCCATCATTTTATCAGAGTCCCAATTCCAGCTGCATAATTTTTTGGGGTTGCTGTCTCATCCACAGTAGGACTTCACGTTGAACGTCGTCGTCCTCTGCAAATTGTTTGCCTCCAAGATGTTGTTTCACTGGACCAAACAATTGAAAATCGCTTGGGGCTAAGTCTGGGCTGTAAGGTGATAAACACTTCTCTCCAGAAACAGGTAACATTTATTTATAAATATTTTTTGAATCAGGTCCCTTCGCCTACAAAAATCGGACTACAGCACGCAACTCTTCTATAGTACAATCATTCAGCACCATCACCATTTTTGAAGCTGCATTACGCATGCGTGTGAATGCTACCTATTCAATATGAATTGAATATCCTAAAGCTGAATGCTGCTGCTATCTATCACTGTTCTTTGCAGATATCTGTTACTACTTTAAATCATGCCATATGTATTTGTGACTTACTTAATGACTTACCCTCGTAATATCGTTCTTTGAATTTTTGTTGTATCAGCAATAATATGAGAACAATAATACAGTAACAGCAGTAATACAATGACTAAATGTAAGAAACTGCCTTTCTTCGCTTTCGGACAATGGTTTGCCCCTACCCATGTTTGACATCTCTCACAGTGACGAAAGTTACAAGCTAAAATGATAGTATTTCGCTCTGAACCAGGACATAGAATGTCGGTTATATTCATATTTTCTACATGGTGTAAAATTTGCATAATGGCCGTATCATTTTGTCCAATTACTGCCTTGTTTCAAATACAGGTCATTAGTGTATAGCCTACATTGCATTTCACTACTGGTGTCTTAACTCTGTCAATTGTTGCTACAACAATACACGTAATAAAATCATTAAACAATTTTCTTTCCCAATCTGCATTTTTTGGTCACGTCATTTCAAATGGCCTTAATCCAGGACTGTATTTATTTATTTATTTATTTTAATTTTGACAAAAGTAGTATTTTATTTACATATTAAAAAAATATATTTTGAATAGAAGGTTCTGAAATTTTAAACTTAAAACTGCCTTTAAAAACTCTCCAATAAACATAATTTGTGAAAAAAAAAATAAAGTAAATAAATAAAAATAAAAATAAATAAACAAAAAAAACGATGAAATGGGAAACTAACCGTATTCCCAATTTAATTATTACTACTTTTTACATTATATTATTACATTACTTTTTACTGCATTCATCATGTGAGAACAATCTAATTACATATAAAAGAACTGCTTGACTTTAAAATGACAAAATTTATAAAATGTGATAGATGTACGAAATAAGTGATAATTTGTTGCTCGAATTTTAAATACATTGGTTTATATAACTGATTACAACACTCGCTAGGAGAGTGCGCTACAATCTCAGTGCAATATCTTTTAAATAGCGAGTGAAATTTTTCTTTGTAATATGAATTGGACCACATTATAATAAATACGATATGGCCCCATTGAATAGCAAATAACTTGACGCAAACGGAGGATGATGTTTTAAGTTACATTTTGCAATGTTAGACATGTAAATGGTTACGCATGCTACTCACATTAACTGCTCAAGTTGTTCCAATGTTTGCAGGTTCTTCAGCGTTCTTTAAATAGCTACACCGAAAGAAATCACGTGGATTTAGAGCTAGAAAATACAGAAACCAATATAGGCCGATGTATTTCACCTAGAAATAATTCAGAACAATTGCTCTGTCACTGAAACTTTCCTCATGAGAGTACTTTGTAAAAGTATGGAGTCACCTGGCACGATCTTACATAGAACATAGTACTACTTGTTGCATTTGCTAAAACTGCAGCAAATATATGTGGCAGAAAATTGTTTTAAATTGTCAGTATAGAGGAATGCGTTCATCATTTACATCGGGAAAAAAATAAGTTCTTTTTATTGGACAGTGCAGCCCAAACAATGAGTTTATCAAAATGGAGTTGTATTTCATAAGATACGTATGGGTTTTAAGAGCCTCAAATTCTCCCTTTTATTTAATGACGAAACCTTCCAAATAAAAATGGGCTACACACACACACAGGTCATATGCAGCCGACTAAATTCATTTCCATGAATAGTTTGCAGTATGCCATTTCGGAAGTCTTCACTTTCCCACAGTAACCGTCTAATGCCAATGAAATTTGCGTGAACGCAGTTACAGCGCTTTTCATATGATTCTCTATTTTGATGAAATGTGCATTGTTAAAAATGATTTCTAAAAAATGAGCTAAATTGTCTCAAAATACCTCCGAAACAATATATACTTAAATTCGAAAACCCGTGTACTTATATTTGAGTATACTGACATGCTCAAAAATGGAGTTGACCAATAAGAATCTAAATATCCCCATGTTTCACCTGTCAATATACTCAAAAACGAGTACATGGGTTTTCAAATTTAAGTATATATTCTTTCGGAGCTCGTTTGAAACAATTTAGCTCATTTTTAAGAAACCATTTTTAACAGTGTAGAAATGCACTATAAGCAGTTAATCTTTTAATGGAATTCTGAAAATTGCGTTGACAATTTATTCAAACACTTATGCATTTTAAAGTGTCATGAGTGACCGACTGAATGCAACATTTCAGATTAAATCATCGGCAAACTCTACCTGTCCATTCAAATTATTTGAACCAATTTCGAATTGTTCCGGATTCTTCTTAATATTAATTTTCGGTTAAATATTTCGTATTTTTACCATTGGACTATAATCTAGTAAGTGATACACTAGTGCAATATAAACACGTTAGTTCAGTGAATAATCGATTTTTTCGCGCTGAAAGTTGAAAGATCAGCTTCTTCTAAATTAAAAGCGCATCTATTCATGCGAATTTGAAACTATGGGAGTGTCAGAAATCCGTCCATAGATTATCGGAAGTAACTCTAGCATTCACATTCGCTTCCATATGCGTGATAAAACAGCCACAATTGTGACAGGGAATATAATTCATTATAACTACAGCCATTTCCATTTGCAAGCTCACATTCTGTTCTTTTCAAAGGCAAAATCGTTCAAAAACTAATTTTTCTGTAATCTGTGACGTTAGAGGTTACAACGCTACTTGTCAGCTACATTTTTGCAACATTTGACTTCGCTGGTTTTACTTTACTAACTCCTCTAATATAGATTTCTGTCACATTTTGGCTGTAGAATAAGCAGAGTACAGTGCGTATCTAAATGATAGGTCCACCCGCATTTTTCAAGATTTCGACTCTTAATTGAGAATAAGAATCACTTTTTTGGTAGAGATAATTAATCAGTAACTGCTATAACTATTTATGAAGAAATTTCTTAAAAATAAATAATTCCTTTTTATTTTACGCAAATTTTCCTTTTCAGACCGTTTCGAAAAGATAGGTCCGCCTTCAGAAATTTTGCACCAATCACGTTTATTTCCAAAAAATTTGCATAAATATCATTGCTTAGTCTTACTGCGGGATTATGCTGACTGCTGTGGAGGTATTTAAACCGATTTTAATATCACGTTATAATCAAACGAAATGGGTCGTCGTTGCAGTCTTTCGCTGGTTGAGCAGGGGAAAATTGATGCATTTAAAACGTGTCAAAAATCGAATAGAGAAATAGGTAAACTTTTAAACAGATCACATAATGTTGTAAACATTTATTTGCGACTTAGAAACGCTTATGGCAGTAAAAAATCATCTGACCGCCCATCAAAAGTGACACCCCGACAGAGAAGGACTATCGTAAAGGAGTTAAAATCTGGAAATATGAGCTTATCCACTGTGGCCAGACAACAAAACCCTCCAATATCAAATTCTACAGTTCATAGAGTGGAAAAGAAGTTCGGTAATATAGTTTACATGAAGAGGAAAGCGGCGCCGAAATTGACTAAAAAGCAAAAAGAAAAGAGATTGAAATTCGCACATAAAATTATGTCCTGGAAACAAGATTGGCATCGTGTGATATTCAGTGATGAAAAGAAATTCAACCTGGATGGTCCAGATGGCTGGCAGTACTACTGGCACGATCTGCGTAACGATAGACAGATATTCTCGAAGAGGCAAGCGGGTGGTGGTTCCGTTATGGTATGTGTCGGATTCGGAGGTGCAGGAAAAACTGATATAGCATTTGTAGACCATCGTTTGAATGCTGCAGGCTATCAACAGCTGCCTGAACAATATTTTCTTCCACAAGCAGAGCACATTGGGGGTCCATTCTTCATGTTCCAACAGGACAATGCTCCTGTGCACACTGCGAAGTCCACTTTCGAATGGTTTCTGGATAATGGTGCACATGTTATCGATTGGCCACCTTGCAGCCCCGACCTGAATCCGGTAGAAAACATGTGGGGTATACTCGCAAGAGCGGTGTATGCAGGCGGAAGGCAGTACAACAGTACTGCAGACTTGAAAAAGGCTATTTCCTCCGAATGGTCAAAAATCGAGAAAAAATGTTTGCAAAAACTTGTAGAAACCATGCCAAACAGGATTTATGAGCTTATTCTGAAACAAGGTGGAAAAATTTCATATTAATTCAACATTCATTTGATGCTTGGTTCAGTGGACCTATCTTTTTGAAACAGCTTTTTCATGTAATTTTTGTTTTCCTTATTATTCCTATTATTTGTATATTATTCATGCATTATTTTACATTGAATGAAGTAATGTAGTTTATAAAATAGTACTTTGTACACAATAAAACCTTTTTTACCAACATAACTTTCGTTTTTACTGGTGGACCTATCATTTCGACACGCACTGTATTTAACGTTCCGTACACCTTAACATCATTTAAAATTTCTGTGTTTGCAGTGCTTCAAGTTCAAGAATATTGTAACTTATTTTGAAATCCTGTGTATTTAAAATTCTATATCTGCCTACTCAAAATAAAACTGCCTATGACTGTTTTAAATTTCATTTTAACGCTGGGAAGTATTTCTAAAACACTATAAATCCATATATTTTATAAAAAATTGACAGTGTTTACACAAGTAATTCAATTCGATATTTTCTTTTTATGTAATCTTCAGTTAAACTATTTAATGAAAATAAACTAAATTTTCAGGCAAAAATTCACATCAGTGGCCTTTTCCATAGCGATATATTGTTAACGTGTTATATAAACATACCATTCTCCAATTACAGATTTCTTTTGGTTTATGAAAAACATTCTAAAAGATCTATTTAATGAAAAATGTGTATATATTTATACCATAAAATAAAGAAATACTTATGTTAAAAAACTTTTAGTACACAATAACTCCTAAATAAATAAATAAATAAATAAACATTTATGTTTAAAAAATATGCCATAAAGAAAAAGAAATCTCAACTTCGCATTTGCCATTGTTTATTTTATTTATTAATTTTTTTTTTTTTTTTTTTTTTTCTCAAAAAAAAAAAAAAAAAAAAAAAAAAAATCAAAGAAATAAAAACTGTGTATCTAAGAAAATTAATGATTTAATGTGTGGTGACCATAAAAAAAAAAAAAAAAAAAAAAAAAAACAGAGAGAGAGTATTTTTTTCCCTCGTTTTCTTTTAAGTATTCAAGATTTTTCTCCATTATTAATTAATATTTTTTTCTTTAAAATGCATTGAACTTTCAAAGCCAAATAATTAGCTGTCTTTCGGCGATATATTTTTCATTGTTTTGCTATAAAAGATAAAAAAAAAAATAATGAAATTCGATTACATTCAATATAAAAAGTAACGCAGGGAAAAAAAAAAGGGTTAGGAAAAGGAATGACAATATCAAAACTTATAAGTTTTTTTTTTTTCCATACGGCAAATAAAATGTTAAAAAAAAAAAAAAAAAAAAAAAAAAAACTACTTAAAAAACATTTTTTTCTGTTGACTTTTAAAAACTTATTTTTTCCCCTGGATATTTTTTTTTTCTTTCGAATGAATTTTAAAACAGTTAGCAGTAAGCATTGAATAATTTTGTTTTAATGAATATATTAAAAAGAAAGTTTTGGACATGAAATCGTCCCTGGATAATGTGTTAATATTGTATATTTTACACCAAAGAAAATTTTGAAACAATAAAACATTACGTATAACATAGCAAATTTTATTTTATTTTTATTTTTTATTTATTTATTTTTTTATGTTAAAGTACAGATGTATGTTAAAGAATTAATTTATCTCACAGATATACATGCGTAGTAAAGATTTTCAATTTTCATTTATACTAATGTTAAATATAACAGTTATTACAATAATTTAAGAAGTTGTATAATGTGTGTGTATTATTTTAAATATTAAAATATTATCAACTTGATTTGATGTATAAAATTTAAAATCTCCAAAACTACAATTAAAGGTACTGCATTAATATTTTCAAGCATTGCTTGTAAAATTTTGACTCACTATTACTCATATAAAATCCAATATTGGAGAAAAGTAACTGTCTTTTTAACCCAAGCATTTTTTTTAATTCAAATTTTCTACAGTTTATATTTTATTTTTAAATGTTTATTACATGGAATATACAAATCTAAATTAAAGAGTTTTTAATAAAAATACTACGAAGTGCATCACAACAATTCAATTATTATTAAGTAATAATCAGATACATATTTACATAAAATTTCTTCGGTGCATTTGTAGAGAATTAAACTTCTATATCCTCATTTAACTTTAACTTATAGTTGACTTAAGGTTGAATGCATCAAACTTACTTATTTAACTTTAGATTGACTTGAAGCTGTAAACTGAAATACTTAAGTCTATGAAGAAATGACAGAGTCAGATTTGTAAAATCAATGGAGCTTTAATTGAGCTTAAATAAGAAGGGGGACGCTGGACTTTGATTGGATTTAATACGTTTAAATGGGCAGCCCTCTTAAATGCTTTGACATCAATAAATAACCTCCGTTACTTTACTTTACTTAACTACTCGCAAATGATCTCAACTATTTTTATTTAAATTAGCTTCTAAGGTCAAGTAATCTTTCGCATGTAGGAGGATTCCCTGACGCTACAATGCTACAGGACTTACTCTCTTCTACCCTAAGTCGCTAACAACTAACTCCATCAACTCTCATACTTTCGTTCCCACTAGCTTTCTAACTACCATCCTTCAACTCACTCGCCTTCCAACTAACACTCTTACCAACTCTCAACTAACACCAACTAACATCTTGAAACAATCTTCCTTCTCCTTTTATCTATCTTACTTTCCAAAACATTTGCATATCGTGAGTTACAATTTCAATTTAGGATGAGAACTAACTCTACTAGTCGACTTGAATCCTAAAACAGCACATTCACATCTTACCCGCAAAGTGCGAGTTTTAATTGTAGCACTTTGCTATACCTGACACATTTATTGGTACTTATGTCCAGAATGTTGTAAATTACAGCTGTTAACGTTTAATTACTTAGTTTCAGGAAGCCACAGATTGAAGTAACCTACATCTGTCCAATTCTATGTTAGTGATTTACGAAGTTCCAAAAAACTTTCTGAGAAATGTAGAAACCTGAATAATGACTATGCAGATAAGTCTTAAATATGATAAATTATAATTAAGTTTCTATATCGATTATTTTTTGTAATAATAAAAACTGTACAATATCCTTACGTATATGTACAATAATTTCATTAATCGAAATTTCCAAATGTCTTTTCAGTCTTCGCGAGGAATAAGAACATTATAATATATATCCATATATGAGTATAATATATCTATATAATGTTATAAGATTGAAGATTGTAAGAGAAAAATAATACCAAAAGTCAAAGTTTTCCATAAGAATCAAAATAGGTATAACTACTAATATTTAAGAGAAATATGAAATCATCCACAATACTTACACAATAGTGTATAATAATTCATCATAATAATAATCAAACACCAAGAAAGAGGCCTTGAATTACTGAATAAGCAATTACGTATGCATGTGAAGCTTTATGCAAAATAAAAAGTACTGAAAAAGTTAATAAATACACAAAAATAACTTTGAAATTTTCTAAAAAACTGCGATATATTATTACCCACACAAACACACACACACACACACACATATATATATATATATATATATATATATATAAATGTAGTAACAAAGTAGTAGAATTTAGTATAACAGATGATAAAACGGCAACAAAATCCTCAATAACCAAAATGAATTTGTATACAACTAAATTAAATAACCTGTGATATCTTTCAAAAAAGATATGAAAAGAATTGACAAGCAATAGTTTTAAATTAATATAAGAAAAAAAAAATCAAATTTATCAAAACACTAACCCTAAAATATTGTCCAAAAAGATTACAGGAAATTACAGAGAGAATGAAACTACAGATAAATGTCAAAAACGTACAACAAAAAACATTAAAATAAAAATTATCATTAAAAAGGTTTAAGACAAAAATTTGAAAATACGCTTAAACAATAAAATTTATCATCAGGAAGAAACCATCTCAAAAGTGAGCAAGTTAAAAGTGAACAAGTTCAAAATCTTGCAGCTATTAAATCATAATAAATAGATTGCTCTGATGTAAAACAATTAAACGAGTGGAAAACATCGGTAATAAGACAATTAATAAAAATAAAGGTTCATAATTATGATGATTAAACACCAGGATGAACGACTCTTAATGTTTCCTCGAACCTTTCATTACAATATTAAATCGTAAGGAAATTGCGATTTTTAACTGTATCAGTGAGTGAGAACTTGTTTTTATGTTAAGGGTAGATGAGATGATGAAAATTTTCAAAACCGATGCAAATCAAAAATATCAAAATAGTTATTATATAAAAATATAGTTATTATATAAAAATATAATCAAAAATAGTTATTATATAATATATAAATATATTACTTTTAAAATAATATTCTTCTACAATTACTCAAGCTTTATTTAAAAGACGTTGAAAATTTTTAAACTTATTTTTCTTGGGTTTTCGAATTCCGAGAATAATCAGTTATGCTGTGTGAGAATTTGTTTTCATCCAATCCCTTTAACAAATTGTATGAATGGTAACCACACTGAGAAAAAAAAAATGTACTGCCTTCACCTAAAATGAGTAAGTGGTCATTTTCTAAATCCCTGAACTAGAAATATAGATTTCCACGCTATGCGCATAAGGCACGCCAATAAACTGAATCGACGAAATGATCGAGAATTTTTAGTCTACATATTTCTAGATGGTGAAATAATATTCTGAATATTCTGAATCTTTTGTATTAGGAGAAATCCTCGCTTGATTTTTTAGAATTGGGTCATAAATCTAGATTATAGTTGCTGACACCCGCCTCTTGTATTCGCATTTATTTGCCCTCGATAATATAGGCAAACGCTCTAGAAATATAATTGGGGTTTCTAGAATTCGCTTTCAAAGGGGTCTAGAATTTATAAGTATGACATGGTATTATTGTTTCTAGAGCCACAACTAGAATTTTCTTGATGTCAGTTACATAATTTTTTCTCAGTGCAGTTTATTTATCTCAAAACTAGGTAGTCATGACCAAAATCAAGAAATTATTATCTTTATTGTGAATTCTCAATCGCACGGCAAAAATTCGTGAAAATTCTAATTTTACACTTTTTTGTATGTGACTGTATCTGTACTTGAGAGACAAAAAATTATATACACAAATGTGTTCAGTTGCATAATAAACACATTGTAAAAAAAAATCCGAAGAAGGATTTTGAAACCGAGCATTATTTTACATTATTTTCACCTATAAAAGGCTTTCTAATCTCTAGAATAACTTTTTGTCCTTTAAAATATGCTACTCTGAGAAAAAAAGTATACCGCCTTCCTCTAGAACGAATAAGTGGCCATTTTCTAAATCCCTTAACTAGAAATACAGCTTTCCGAACTATGCGCATAAGGCACGCCAATAAACTGAATAGACGAAATGGTCAAGAATTTCTAGTCTACACATTTCTAGATTGTGAAACAATATTCTGAATCTTTTGTATTGCGAGAAATTCTCGCTTGATTTTTTAGAATTGGGTATTAAATCAAGATTATAGTTGCTGAAACCCACCTTTTGTATTCACATTTATTTGCAGAGATTTTTAAATAACTTTGCCTTCTATAATATAGGCAAACACTTTAGAATTCTAATAGTGGTTTCTAGAATTCGCTTTCAAAGGGGACTAGAATTTATAGGGATGACATGGACCTATAACTATTTTTTATTGATCCACAACTTAGATTCTAGATGTCAGTTACAGAATTTCTTCTCAGTGCATATGCTCAAAACGTGCCATAATTATTAGGTGGTAGAACACTATTTACAAAGCGATAGAATGTAAAACGAAAATAATTAATGTCAGCATCCCATGTCCCCTTGAGCCTTTTACCATGTTTTTATTAACTCGTTTTCCTGTTTGTTTGTTTGTTTGTCCAGAATAAATCTTGCATTCTATTTTTAACTAACTTCTCGACTAGCTAGACATTTGGAACTTTTAGAATAGCTCAGAATACGATGACAATGTATTTTTATTTTTTTTTTTTGGTACTTTTATTCAGTTACTAAATGTTTGAAAATTTCTTATAATTGCTCTTTTTATTAAGCATTGGAATTTTTTTTTTTTTTCAAGCTGATGGGATAATTCATCAAAAATAAATAAATAAATAAATAAATAAATAAATAAAAAGTATTTATTAATACATAGAATTGTCAAGTTTATATGATTCAACAGAAAATTTAAAAACATTGTATGATATTTAAGAAATTGATTTTACCCTTCAATTATTTGAATACTTACGTAAGTCTCAACTCTCCAAAGAAAATTTCATTATTTTTGATTATTATTATTATTATTTTCTTTTTTTTAAACATTCTTATTACTTTAGTCCTATGAAAAATGGATTGAGTGTGTATCACAACGTATTTTATAGAAAATCAACTCGACATGCTTATTTGTAAGAATTATGTGATAAAAAATATAAAATTCCCTCAAAAATAAGTGTTTTTTTTTTTTCTTTTTTTTTTTCGTTCTTTTTTTTTCTGTTTTTTTTTTTTTTTTTTTTTTTTTACAGTGTATAGTAATGCGCACTGGTCAATAAAGATTGATATAGAAATGCAAATGTAAATGCAAATGTAGCAGAGAGCTGAAATTCATGATATTGTATTTACAACTATACATTAAAATGTAATATAAATTTGAAATTGAGAAAGCAAACTAGAATTTAAAAATTATTATGTACCATTTATATTCTTACCTGCGCAAAGGACTGAAAATATTGTCTAACAAAAAGGAAAGAAATGCTTCTTACCTAGAAAAAAAAAAAGAGAAAAAATTTTGAAAAACTGAAATACGATACAATAAAAATTCATAATAATAACTAACACATAAATTAAAAAAATAAATAAATAAATAAAAATAGTAATTATTAAACTTAAAGGCAAGAGTCTGTATTTTTTAGAACTTCTATATTTAAACTGTAATGATTTTAACTATAAGTTGAAACAATTTTCTAGATTGATGAAAAACAAATTATTATTGTATATAAAATTTAGGTTACAAAAAATTAAAGACTCTATCTACTTTGCTAACATACAAGTATATATATATAAATCAGAAATGATCATTAAAATATTACAAAGACATTCAGAAATATATGAAAGTAATAACTGACTTAAAAATATTTATACATTAGATTTAATTTACAGTAACATTGAAATTTTGTCAACATAAGTAAAAAATCTCATAGCAGGTGGTTCTTGTACAGTAAGTTTTTTTAAAAACAGTAACCAAGATTTGACAATATATTTATTATAAATCCACACATCAAAAGGATGGAATACTTGTGAACCATCTCAGTAATAACCATACAATTTTTAACGCCCTTTGAAAAAACGCCCCTTTTTTCACACCACTTTATTTTTAGAGTAGTTCTCTCCAAATGTTGTTATGATTAAATGAGGATAAAATTACCCTAAAAAATGAACTGGTGTGAAAAAAGAGGCGGGTACTAAAAATTGTACGGTTTGTAATAAGATGGTTGGCAATTATGGTACGGTATAATTTCGCTCTAAAGCCTTTAAGGTCTCGCTTAATTATTATTATTATTATTTTAATATTACACATACTTTTATTTTAACCATCTTTCAATTCACAGAATTTAGAAATTAATAATTTTTGCGACTATTAAGTCCTTTCTAAAATAAAATATTTTAATATGTTTACAGAAATTAATTAAAAGTTGACTTGAGATTATTTATGAAGCTCACATTTTAAAAGATATTTAAGTCTAAAATAAATATTTTTAAAGAATTTCTATTCTAGATTTGTTTTTTAGTATTAAGTAGGTTTTATTGTGTATATTTTGTGGTAAAGACACTTAAGCCTCGTGTACACCACGGATTAATTTGGATAAAAATATGAAATTATAAAAATATTTGTATAAGATTAATGCGCTAGCAAAATACTGCAGCATTTAAAAAAATCCAGTTTAAAATCATTTTTTCGTAATTACCCTAAAAATTAATGCCGTGAAGATAAAAATAGAAGTACAGTTTTATTCACATTACGAAGATATCTAAAATATCATTTCACTAAAATATAAAAATATGTGTGGGGCTATTTTACATTTGAAACGTGCATAGACAATATAATGTATGTTTATATTTAAAACATGCATTATATACAGGGTAGATATAATTAAATCTTTCGCTAAAAATGGTATCCTTCAGATAAAACAAGTGAGTGGATTACCACCAAATTTTGTATGTGGTTGACTCATGAGATGCGCTAGAGGAATAGAGAGGTAAGAATAAAAAAATAAAAAAATCTCTATTTTGTGGCGATTCGAATGGAAAAATGGTAAATTCAAAATGCTATGCCGTGGGCACCACATGTCTTTCTTCCATATTTAAATATACAAATTCACTCAGTAAAAATATTTTGTTTAAATTATTATCTAATAAAATTATCTTTTATGATGAATGCAGACGATTATCTGTCTAGAGAAGTAGAATAACATTAAATATTCAAAGAAAGACAATTTTATTCTGTATAATTTCTATAAATCTATATATATATATATATATATATATATATATATATATATATATATATATATATACATAATAATAATAATATTTTAAATCATCATAGATCGATAGTTCAGTCATTCGTTTTTGAAGGTATTGACGAGCCCTTAAGGGGAGAAGCAATACTCATACATATACAAAAATGTTTTCCAAGTTCACTATCGCTATTATAAATAAAATCGTATTAATTTCATAATGGTTATTAAAATACAATTTTCTCTATGTTCATTTATACGAAATTTTCTCCTATTCTGGCATGCTAAAATTTTAGAAAAAGCGGGTAGGCAACGCCATCTGTTGAATATTTTTTTTTTTTCGAAAAGTTCATAGGAAATAATTTGTATCAAGGGGCAATTACATACCGAAATGTATGAATTTCTGTGCAATAGTTCCTGAATTGTCTCAAAATTTTGCCACAGACAGACATTTTCTAAAATTGGTCAAATCGTGTTCTACAACCCTCTAAACGTGTAGATCTATCGAAAATCCAAGGATGAAAACTTTTGTGAATCCAATACTTTCTCCTATTAAATACAGAAGAAAGGAAAATACTATTACATACATTGAATCATAAACTAAAGAATAAATTTTAGAATTCTTCACATTCCGCATGAGTTATGTATCTGGTTACGTTTTTTTATTGGTCCATAATATGTGCATATTGGACAAATGATAGACATTTTTGAAGCTTTTTCCCCCACATTTCTTGAGTTCATCACATGAATCGTACACATTCTGAATTATATGGTATTGTATTGACTACACTAAAGATCTAGAAATGGGTCGATATCTTCCGTGGGGAGATCTTTCTAAAGCAGAATTTGGTGGCGATCTGCTCACTCTTTTTAACTGTAAAATGTTGTTTCTCGCGGAATTTTAACTATAACTACCCTGTACCTCGTCAAAAATATAAGTGCGATTTGAAACGTTCTACGAATTCGGTAATTTGACGTGAACAGTAAAAATAATAAAAATTATTAAATTATTCTGAATTCAGAAAATTTTACTCATTTTTAAATTTTACGAATTTCTATGTAATAAATATTAAAAAAAAAAATAAAGGAAATATTTTTTAAAAAGTATTTGTTATTCGGAAATTATTGTTTTTAAAACATATTATACTTTTAATTTAAATAGCAAAATAGTACTTGACGCTATTTTTTTTTCTGATATTGAAAATTATAAAGAAATGAGGTATGCGAGTACCATGCATTTTATATATATATAATTATTTATAATATTATATGTATATAATTATTATATATATATATATTATATAATATATATATATATATATATATATATATATATATATAATTCCCACCCACTGAAGAGGAAGCGGAAGGGTGTTTTTCACATGTAGTGTTGTTTTTACAATTGTTCTTCGTAATTTTAATTCGTTATTTCTTTGTTTTTATTAACGTTTTTTCTTCTTGTTGACCATGCCCACTTGTCTTCAAGTCTCTACATATTTTCAAAATTATAAATGCATTTTTATTAATAAGTAATTAATATATTTCTACAGCGATTTTTACAGCGGTATTCCTTGAAAATAATGATTATAAATAGTTTTCTTTCATTACACTTAAAACTATTATACCTTTATTTTTACCCCCCCCCCCCTTCCCCCACAAAAAAATCATTAATTAAATAAATATTTGTACTATATAGGCTAAAATCTTTTTTTTTTTTTTTTTGAAATTTAGAATTCACGGCTAAATTCGATACATGTTTTGAACCTGTTTTTGAATGCCGATTGTTTAATATATATATATATAAATATATGTTAAGTGTGTAATTAAGAAATCACAAAAGAATTCTTTAACTTAAGTTTAATATTCTCCAAATATTAAAGTATTTTGAACTAATGACAGTATTTAGAACCAACTGGATAAGTAATTGAAATACTTAATATATAGAAATTTCCAATATTATCGTTTTAAAATAAACGTGAATCTCTAAATGACAGAAGAAATAGAAATATTCTAAGTTATAGTTCAATAAAATAAATATACGCAGTTCTTGAAATTTTTGAAAGGTATTAAAAATATGGAACTGGGATAACATTTTTATCTCTCGAATCTTTTCAAAAATGGATGCAATGATGTTAGATGAAAAGCACTTTAGTGATAACAAGGTTGAAAAATTGAACACTAGAAAAGTGGAAAAAGAAATAAAATGGAGAAAAAAAAAATCGCTTCGTAATGCGTCTACAGATTTTGCCGCAAGTAAAATAAGTACATTGGTTCAAATATGTATATATTTATTTTTTATATTTTTGGAGATGAGACTTGGTCTTTTTACGAAAGGGTTATGTATATATTTCTTGTACAAGTAAGTATAAAGTGAATATAAGAAACTATGATATAAGTAAAGTAAAATGTACTACGTGAAAAGTTAGAGATATCTTTTACTTATAGGCAAAGAAACTTTTTATATGTTAACAGTGCCTCTTTTTTATAGTTTGCATTTTTGACATCAAGAAGAGATAAAAAAATGTAATATAATTCAATATTCATGCGAAATTTAAAATTATCTGATAGAGCTATGTTATAGTAGATTTTTTATAAGTAACTAAGGAAAGTTTTGTAGCGATCAATAATATTACATTTATACTTTGATTTATTATTTAAAACTAGGAAGCAGGCTTTGGCAGCTTCACAAAAAAAAAAAAAAAAAAAAAAAAAAAAAAAAAAAGCTTAAAATTTATCTTCTAGTTTCTGCGGTCTTCGACAGCGTTTCTCCACCTACGCTCTATCGGTCCCGGGTCCCCACTGCTTACATTTGCGCCTCAACTGGGCATTTCTCTTTAAGTGCTAACTGGACGAAAAATGTCCCATCTAATATTCAAGAACTACTTTTTTTGGATAGACATTTCTCGAACAGATAATCATCTTCACTGTATAACAACAGATGTCATCACCAGACAATCTCCCCAGCTGCAAAAAGTTTTAATTAATTTGAAAAATAAAAATAATAATCAAAAATTCGAAAATTCGAAAATCAGGCTTTGATGTGAAATAAGAAGTGTTGAAATGGACTTCCATGCAAAATTCTGTAGCTCAGCGACCAACAGTTTGCTTACGAAACGTCCAACACACCTCTAAACTTAACTTTTTTATTATTTTATTATTTTTTTGGCATTTTTCATCATCTATACGGTTGAGGATATAATAACGACACTAAAAAAATTTCTTTTATCAATTCACACCTTTCCTATGAATCATCTGCAAAAAGTAACATACTGACTATGGGAGGACCGAAAACACGACCTTCGAGTTATTAGTATGGCGCTCTAAGCAATTGAACTAATAAGCTACTGAAAGACTTTTTCATTTACATTTCTCTTTCCAGAATCGATCATAGATGACTGAATAATTTCCTTTTGAGTAAACCAGGAATCAAACCTGGGACCTACGACTTAACATGCAACCTTAGCTATCGCGAACAGTTCCCATAACAAACCAAATTCTATAGGTACATTGTAAAAATATATTCTGTAATATTCCTGTAGAATTTGGGGTGATTAGTTGCTCCATATTTATCATCAATGTCCCTGGAACATATCCGTAAATACAAAATACAACATTAAAAATTCAGTTCCTGATACCAAGAACGTTTCACGAACGTTCGACCTTTTATTCACATGAACCTGATTCAAACTTATAAAAGTCAGGAACGTTTTTGGTATGGAAGGGTAACGTTACAAAAAATTTTTACAATGAATTCTGCACTGTAAAAAAAAAAAAAAAAAAAAAATCCCGTAAAATTACGTGGAAAGCTCGGCAGCAGATATTCCACACAAAGCCCATAAAAAGAAACGCTTAGACCGTAAATTAAGTATAGAATAACCTAAAATTACGTTACACGCCTGTAAAAAAACATTTTGCCCGAAAACCATTTTTTTTTTTTACGGTCTTTGTCTGAATTCTCTGCTGCTGGGCTTTCCCTGTAATCTTACGGGATTTTTTTTTTTTTTTTTTTTTTTTTTTTTTTTGTGTGGCAAGACAAATGAAACGTTTTTCTGCATCTTAATCTTCTTTATATGAAAGTTTGAACATTCCGCGTCTTTTCAATGTTTTAGACATTTACTCATATGACCTTTCTATTGCGTCTCATTTTCAGTAAATTGAAAACCCAGAGATTTTTTTTTGTGGATTTCTAGACGATGGGCATTTTAGATATTCTTACATATTTTTGTTTCTTAGATATTTCGAATTCGGCTTATTGTTTATTGATATTATGTCATGATTGCATTTCATTTTAAATAAATTACAATCCCAGAGGTTTTTCTCGATCTCTAGACGATTATCTCAATTCTTACATATCTCTGCGTGCCTGATATCTCAAAATCGATTCGTTATCTATTGGTCTGATTTTATTATTGTATGTAATTTTCAGAAAATTACAAGCCCAGAGATCTTTTAGACGGTTAACTCAATTATCAAATATCTTTGTCTTTTGAACACTTTTTAATTTGTGTATTGTTGACTGATGTGATATTATTTTTCTATCTCGTTTCAGTAACTTGCAAGCCCAGAAAATTTTATTGACAACAGAGTGAATTCTTATATGTCTTTGTGTTTTTAGATACTTTGAAATCGATATTATTTACTGACATGATTTCAGAATTGTATGCCATTTTTGGTAAATTGTAAACCCAGAGATTTTTTTTGTCTTTTTAGAAGATGGAATCAATATTACACGTCGCTGAAAAAAAAAAAAAAAAAATGTCGACCCCTGATACCATTTGTCACGTGATTTGTTAGTGGAAAAACACAAAATTAGAGATCTTATATATTACAATGAAATTTTAAGTAATCATTTATATGCCAGGTTCTTCTTTTACATTGAATGGAGGTTATGTCAGAAATGTATGTATATTGAGGGTACTTACCAAATCAGCAGAGTGGCCTTTTTGTGCTATATGCTGTCTTATAAAGAAAAATATAGGCATAACGGTTTGTAACACACTACATGAACCACAAGAAAATCCTTTTGTAGATTTGGATTATTTTATTTCACTTGATTAATTTTGTTTTTTTTTTACATTTCAATTCTACATTAAGTACTTCACAACGCCCTTTTAAAAATTAAGGGACAAAATTTATTATTTTCTGCTGCATTACAGAATTCTTATCGTACCGTACACAAACACATAGTAAGATATGCATAGTATAGATTAAAACCTATAATCTTCTTTGTAGCTTTGATTTACATGATGGTTACTTTGTAACGATTCACTTATATTTATTTTGCACATGATGCTTTAATTTTACTTAGATGACTTTACATTCATTCAATACTGCCATGAGGTTACGAAAATAAGCTACAACGTTCTTTCACATGACGCTATCTCCCCCGTTGGTTCCTCCTTCGTTCAAAATCCCGCAGTCGTTGCCATTCTTGGGGAAAGAATTCAGTGTGGCGGCTCAAGCCACACCCCTTTGAAGTGGTGACGTCAAGGCTCACAAGCAAGTTCATGTAGGCAAAGTGTTTTGCTATAGTATTTCATTCTTGCTGATTCTTATGTAAAATGACCTCCTGAATCCAAATAAGATTACCATATTACCTGTTACTCACCGTTTTATTGAGACAGCCCCCCCCACACCCCTTCTCCTGATTTTATCCCTGTTCGGTAATTTTTTGGCCATTAATTTGATTTGAAGAATGAAAAAGAATTACTTTAACATTTAAAAAGAAAAATATACATATATAATGTTTACTAAATAACATTAATAATAGATTAAAAAATATAAGAAATGTAATACATAATTTCAGCGACAAATCCCCAGCTAAATTTTCCCCTTGCCGCAAAAGTTGATGTTTTAGAATTTTCCACCGCTGTAGCCCCCAGAAGATATTTAACAGTTAAAATAGTCATCCTATTTATAGCCATAAAATTATCGAAAAGTGATAAAAATAAGGGGCCATAAAAAACGGTGGGTTATAGGGCAGAATGAACATCATATTCTCATTCAGGAGGTCATTTTAAATAAGAATTTTCCAAAATGGTGTTGGGGCAATTTTCATGCCTAGCAGTGTTATTATATATATACATATATATATATATATATTTTTTTTTTTTTTTTTTGAGCACATAATTAGAATTTGGTTTTCCTCTTGCCAAAAATATAGCAGTAGAACAATAAACTCATAAAACGATATAAAGCTTTAAAATATAATGGAGGAAAAATGAAAATAACTTTTAAAATCATAAAAATATGCTTAAGTAATGATTTGCTATTATAATATTCCTTTTATGTACCAAAATATTTTCTTTATTCGACTGAAATATGAAATTTTTTATTTCAAAAACCCTTTCTGCATATTTTCTTATTACTAAAAATGATAATACTTAAATATTTATGAACCCAATTTAGAAAATCTTTTAAGATTATTTCAGAACGAATAAAAAAAAATAAAATAAAGGAAAAGTTAAATGTAGTTCATTTCTAGTCGATTTATTTAAACGCTGAAGCATATAAAATTATGTATATTACAAGAAAATGAAATATGAATGAAAAAAGTTTGAATATCTTTCTTAAATGAGGAAATTGGAGATGGATTACTTTAACGAAAAATATTAGTTTTTTTTTTTTTTTTTTTTTTTTTACCATTTAAATGCATAATGGCTCCTTATTTCAATGCCTGTTTATAATGCATGGCGAATGCTTTCAATAGATGAAACGCACATTTGTGTTTTTTATAAAATTTCCTTTATTGAACTTTGTTTCACTTTAAAAGTTTTTTCCTTTTTTTTAATATATATTTGTAATTTATAACATATTAAAACGACAGTTATCAAAAAGTAAATGACGGACTTCGGTCTTAATGGAACATTGATGAAAAAATGTATCATATCATGCACTAAAATACTTAAATATTGATGGATTTTTATGACATATGTAACAATAATTTCTATTTTTGTAGATTGAAAAATGTATTTTTAACTATGCATTCAATAATGCTTTTAAAATGCACCAAAATATTAAATTGAATAAATATTTATTTTAAACATATTACTGTTTGATTTTTAGGTTTAAATGGAGTAATGGTCTTATATTACAGAAATTTATAAATAAAAACATTTTACTATTACTTAAATGAATAAAAAATTCGAAATAATGTAATATTTTATATTTTAAAAAGTTTTCATTAACATTTGTATAGGATTAAAAGCTTTGTAGTGTATCGTTCATTAGATAATAGAAAAGAAGAAATTTCAAATTTACTTATGATTTTTATACATAAATATATAATGTTAAGTAATACATTAAGTTTAATTCGATTTATAATGGATGCAAATGGACATCACTGAATGATTTTTTTTTTTCTGTTTTATTAAATTTTTACATCAAAAACATTATTTAATATTATACTTTCTTTTTAAGAAAATGCATCACCTATTATTTTGTTTGACTTTTTTAAACTAAAGGAACAACTTTTAATCCTATTTATCTAAGTTTGTGTGCTTTAGAAAATTTTGAATATTCCAATATTTAACTTAAACTAGTAATCTGGTAAAAAAAAAATTAAAACTTCGACTAAATATCAACAACATATTTTAAAAGAAGCATTTAAACTCCTTCACTTGATAAACCACCTCACTTTTACATGGGGAAAAACAAAATAACAAAACGAAAAAATAAATAAAAAATAAATAAAAAGTATAAAAAATAAAATAAAATAAAAATAAAAAATAAAAATACAGAAAGACTGCGTATTTTCAAGCCTAAAAAAAAAACAAAGAAAAAGAACTGACACCGATCATAATATGCAGTACAAATAGTAGATGAAAGCATATTAGCTCACGTACAGGAAGGGGAAGGCTTGAGGCTCAAAAATCGTAGACTGGTCTTACTGTTTTACGTATTTATTGCGCACACATAACATAAACTAGTGGATCTGCAGATCAGGAGCCTCAACGTCTTATTTGCATCAGATATTATTCAATAGGTAATTTTTATTTATTCCTTAATATATAATAGTATATATTGATTCGATCGACTTACCACCATAATCAGATACATTCCTGAGTACCCCCTGCTGTATCTCTCTTTGTATACCTATTTGTATATCATATAAAGTGTTACGAAATTGTAAATAATTGCATTTATTTTTGTATCAATTCTTTCAAAGAGGCTTAGTAAGTCGATAAAATGCTAATTTTGTGCATTTCTAGTCGTTTTAGCGTTAAAATAGACTAATTTCCCTTTAAAAACGCATTAAAAAGCTCCAATAAGGGAAGAAAGGGATTTGGCGCCAAATTTGGCGATTGTTTCCCCTCCTTGGCGATTTTTTGGCGACACATTGGCGAGAAAATCCTTAATAGGAATATACCAAATATGGAAGCTCTAATCTCATTGGCTGATGAGATAAGAGAATTTTCCAGAACAGTCTGTGTTCGATAGAATAGTATAAAAGGAGCCTTTTTTTTAGCCAGGGCGGCCAATCTCAGATCTGTGTCAGTTTCGTCAGATGCTTGCTTTGCTTTGAGCCTCTTTGAATGAGACTTGCTTTATGTGTTATTGATAAATTGTTTGTACTGTTGTTTTGCTGTTAATGGCTGTTGATTAAGCTATGTTTACTGGTTGAATTTAAGCTGATACTTGGTTTATAAACCTGTATTTTTTTGGAACTTTCTTTGAATAAATCACTGAATTTTTGAAAGTTTCGCCTTTCATTCTCGGACAACTTACGAACCCCCAAGTACCAAACAATATGTATTCTTAATAAACGACGGTCTTCTATTATTTCCCTGAAATTCATAAATACGAAATTTCATAACTATCAAATTTCATCAAAAATTACATAGCATATCGGAAATATTTTGCGTAACCTTTAAACTAATTATCAATTCTATGCCCACAATTTTCAACAGGAAACATACTTTTAAAATTCTAATAAAATTTCATTATATTTGATGGGGTGTAACCATGTTAAAATACACTTTTAAGAAATACCGACTATAGAACGTAATAGTACGAAATTTCTTGATGTATCCCGGAAAAGTAGCCACAGTCATTATAAACGCCAATAATAAGAATAAACCTAATTAATTATAACCCATTAATTTTTCAAACTAATTTGACATCACTTGGATGATTACAGTACATACTCGGAATTATTTTGTGTGGTCCCATAAATTACTTAGTCTATACATAACCTTTTTTAAGAGTAAACATGATTTTAAGCATCTTTATAATGTATGTTAACTTTATTAAGTTCAATTCAGCATAATCTCATTAAAGTGCGCGCTTAAATAAAAAATTTGTCCATAGGCTCTAATGTTACGAAATTCTTTCGTGTGTCTTTGTAAACGAACCATAAACATTGTATACACCAGTAAAAACTATTCAGCTTATTTTGCGTTTAAATTAATAATTGTTCCAAATTTAACATCGTTTGGATGACTACGTGACATTGTCAGAACACTTTTGTAAGGTCCTGTACATTAATTAGAAAGCTTAAGAGCACATATTTTCTTCAAACAACATAAGTTTAAGCATCTTACTCACGTACGCTAGTTTCATTTTCTTCATTGCAAAGTAATGATATTAAAATGCGTTTAAACGAAATTCACCCCATACGCCGTAATGTTAAGCATTTTGGCGTGTCCCTATACACAGTTTATAAAAAATATAGCAGTAAAAATTATACAGCTGCTTACATGGAAAGCTAGAACGTGTACGCCAATCTGCATGTCAATCGAAGGATCTTTGCGGCCGCTATTGCGGTATATACAAATTCTTCCCATAGGCCGTAAAGATAAGAAAAACTTTGGCGTGTACCTGTACTCGAACGACAAATGGAATACACACCTAACACTATGCAGCTAATTCCGTTGGGCTCATGAATATGTGTACCAAATTGCAAGTCAATAGCGTTATTTTGGGGGCTGCTATCACGGTACAATCAATATCTTCCCATAGGCTGTAATAATAAAAAAACTTTGCCGTGTCCCTGTACACGAACTACAAAGGGAATGCACACCCAAAACTATACAGCTAATTTCGTGGGGATCATGAACATGTGTACAAAATTTCAAGTCGATAGCGTGAATTTTGCGGCCGCTATCGCACGACAGACAGACGGACAGACGGAACCCAAAATCCTTTTGATTCTCAACAGAGGGGCCTCCATTCACGTTTCGGCAAAAATTGGAAGTCAATAGCTTGATTTTTGCGGTGGCTATCGCAGTACATACAGATTCTTCGCATAGGCCATTATGATAGAAAATCTTTGGCGTGTCACTGTACACGAACTACAAATAGAATACACACCTAAATAGATACAGCTGATTCCGTTGGGCTAATGAACATGTGTACCAAATTGCAAGTCAATAGCGTGATTTCTGTGGCCGCAATCCCGATACATACAAATTCCTCCCATAGGCCGTAATGATAAAAAAAAACTTTGGCGTGTCCCTGTATACGAACTACAAATGGAATACATACCAAAAAAAAAAAAAAAAAAAAAAATACAGCTGATTCCGTGGGGCTCATGAACATGTGCACTAAATTTCAAGTCAATAGCGCTATTTTTGCGCCCGCTATCGCGCGACAGACAGACAGACAGACACAGCCCAAAACCGTTTTGAGTCTCAACAGAGGGCCTCCACTGACGTTACGGCAATTACAAATTTCTTCAACAAGAGCCATATGTGAAAAAATCAGGAATTAACATTTTGTCCTTCACATAACGTGCCAATGCTCTACTACTGACAAGGAAAGTATAAATGAGTAAAATTCCGAGTTAAACCAAATCAAGCTTAAATCATAGAGCATGGTCGAAAACATAGGATAGCATTCAAATTTGCTGCAACAACTCCCCAGGGGGCAAGAAATGACCCTTAAACTTTTAGATGGTTTTTATCAAAATCGAAAAAAGAAGACATCAACTCGTAGAAGCGTGGTGCTAGGACTAGGTCTTGGATTCGTGTTACGTAGTACCTGCGTTCCAGCCCCGACGGAACACTTACCTTTTTTTTTTCCCAAATATGCATATACAGATATATTATATGCATACTTTTTTTTAATAAAATAAAGGAAGATAATCATTAAATTTAATTAAAAAATATATTTAAATATTTAATTAAATTATTAAAACTTTTTTTTTTTTCAAATGAAAAAAAAATGTTTTTAATTTTTCTTTGTAATTTATATAAATGACGAGTTTAAGAGAAAATAAATTTTATTTACACATTTTTTTTTTCCTAAAGTTTCAGTTAATTTTTTTTAGTCAATATTTTGCGTCAAAGCCGCTAGTAGCAAATAGTGATCATCTGCTTTTAATTTTGTTATTCTTCGTACATAAAAATTAATATTTTTATTAAAAAAATTAAAACATTTTATTTCAGGCGAAAAAATGCTTTTAATTTTTCTTTCTAAATTGAATAAATGAATAATTCGAAGAAAATATTACCTTTATTTATTTATTTGCTTTATATAAATTCTTAATTAATATTTTTTGCCACCGCTGCTAAAGCATAAATCGCCTCCAAAAGCTGATCGTCTGCTTTTAATTGAATTATTTTTCATGTGGAAAAGAAAGAACTTTTACTTATTATTGTAATAAATTTTCGTTTATACATTGCGCTTATAAATTGAAAAATGCTTATGTTTTGATCATTTTTTTATTTCTAATCATAGTCATTATTAACATGACACTAAATTTGTAAATTTAAGCATATATATATGTATATTTTTTTTTTCCCGTAAAGAGATAATTTTACCCTATATTCCTCAATATTATCTTTGTATAGAGTATATTTATTTTTAATTTCATAATTATTTTCTCTAAAATTATTCATTTATTTTAATATTTTCTTTTATTTCATTTATATATATTAATAATAATATTAAAAAAAATGTGCAGTCGCCTGGGTTATGATCTCACGACCTTTCGCACTGGAATTGGATACCTTAACCACTGTCCCACACCGCCTTGCTAACGAAGTCACTTTCGTAGGTTTTTACAGAAACAACTAAAACTTTTAGGGTCGTTTTCTCGCTCCATGGGGGGTTGTTGCAGCAAATTTGTACGCTACCGTATGTTTTTGACCATGCTCTTTAATTTAAGCTCGGTTTTGTTTAAATCGGAATTTTACTCATTCATACTTCCCGTGTGAGTTAACCTGGTAGACATGCTCATATGTTGGCTGAATGGTTAGCGCTCTAGTTTTCAGTGGCAAAGTGCCAGGTCCAGTCCCGATTTACACATAAGAGAATTGTGTAGTTTCAAACCTATTTTAAGCATTAGGTGCCGGTCTAATTAGCCTTAATGTGCAGAAATTGATAGTAGAGCAAAATAACAAACCAAACCAAAACCGAGTAGAAAGGGTGACAAGAAGCGGAAATATACAAGCGGCTTTAAATCATTTAAAAATTGAAAACATTCATCTGTTTTGAAAATAGCAATGCAGTTTTATGAATAAATATTATTCATATTTTTTAAACTCTAATATTTCTGAACGACACTAAATAATTGAGATTCACGAATTTTGCTACCTAACAATTTTTTTTTTTTTTTAATCATTGTACATAATATAAAATGAACTTGAACTTTTAAAACATATTCACAAAGTAAATATGGCGCTAAATTAAAAATAAAACTAGCCGAATGCAGTTTCCGTAGCGTTAAGCATACCCCCATGAACACAGAATAGCAAAACACATTATTGCTGCTCTATATAACGATGAAGTGGATTCTAGAGCCGGATTTAAGCCAATAGGATTGTGGGATCGGGGATATATTAGCCAACAAAAAAATGGAAATACACTGATCGATGCAAATAGCAAGTGAAATTAAGAAAATGCATATTTTATATATTTCCAACAATTAGACAGAGATTGTTCTTCGAAATTGCAATTAATCACATTTATAGGATTTTATAAATATGGAAAACTTCAACAAAGTTGATTTCATGTAATTATCTAGGTCTGCAGATTATTTTAGCTGAATTAAAGTTTAAAGGATGGTTACTTCTGCAGCGATAATTATCAATCTCTCATTTGTTGATTACTGGATTGTACCCCATAAATTCTTTTACAAAGGTTTTGTCCAAAAGAAGATACAGGTTTCTTATGTTCTTAACTTTTCTGAAAAATTTAAATTAACAATAATAATAATAATAATAATAATAATAATAAAATAATTATTATTTTTATAATTAGAAAAGTAACGTAAAGGTCATTAACACTATGCACTTTTTCGTTGCAGTGAAACATCTAAATTTGTGCTTTTTAAAAATGATTATAAAGTATTTTTTTATTGTCTCTGGGGTGCACATATAATTTTAAGAAGATGTACCGGGCTGCCAATTATTAATCGAAAACAGGAATTGTAAATAATTCCTCATACTCATAAGGTAAATAATGTATTTTTTTTTTTTTTTTTTTAAAGCTAAATATTCATCTTTTTTTTTTTGTATATTTACACATTTTGAGTATAAGTTTACTACTTAAAAAGTTTGATAGATTTCAAGGATTGATCCGTGTAAAAGTTGTATGAATGATTTTAAATAATCTTTTAAATTTAATAACCAATTTGAATTCTTTATAAATGTAGGTACAACAATCAAACGGGGTGGTGGGGTGGGGTGGGGGGTTGAGGATGGTGTTAGCTTCCCCCATACAGAATTATTTGTTAAATAATGCTGTTCTGAAACCTAATTTGAATTGTTTTTACCATAGGTTTATATAATATCACTCGTTAACCTACCCCTTAATCTCCAATCTCTATTTACAGTATTACATTTCAGAGTAAGAGAAAGTCGTGTGAATGCCACACCAGATTATTTATTTGCTCAAATAAACATTAGATTATTCAAATGAAGCAATAATTTCAATAATTTGCTTTCCCAGGAATTTTTTGTCAATTTTTTTTTACGAACAAATACAAAGAAAATGAAAAAGGAAAAAAAAAAAAGAAGATTTTTGTTTTAAAAAGGTAAATATATTAATAATGATAATAAACTTTCAATAAAATTTTTCAAAAGCATTTTTTAATTATTGCGCTAAATTTATATATTTCTAACAGTAAAATTTTCATAGAATTATTTGTTATTTTTAAAAATGTTTGAAAATATTTCAAATTTTTATTTTTATCATTTCCATTAAAAAAATTAACAAATTAATTTACTAAAAAAAATATTTCGATGTAACACAAAATTTGTAGCAAATAAATAAAATATGATGTTTAATTTTCCGCATGAAAGTTTTTCATTAACGAAATATCGTTTATGGTACCCGAGATTTTTCATTAGTGTGTGTAAAAAATTGGTAGTGTTCAAGCATTTTTGAGAGAAAAAGTTCCATTACCTTAAGTGTCTGGCTTCAGTAACATAAATAATTTCTCATATTCATTACTGTAGTTTAAGTATACATGCAGAATTTACATTATTAAGAAAGATAATGGGCGAAAAATAAATATATTTAAAAACTAATTAAAAAACCGTGTGTATAAATTACAAAATATTCTAAAAAATAAAAATTTTTAACATTGAAAATAAGAATGATTGGTTTAATTAAATCATGAAAGGTATTTCTTTTGAGAGCTGGTTATTTTGCTTACATTTATCGGAAAAACTTTAGTTGTGTGTATTGTAAACATGCGTTTAAGATATATATCAATTATATGTAGACATAATTATTTAAAATATGTGTAATTAAAATGGGTGCAAGAATATGAGGATATATCATTCCATTTAAAGGTAAATAGGAAAGATAGACATAAGCTACGTATACAAAAAGTTAATGTGTATAATGTAGGTGAATGCTGTAAGCTGCGTATCATATTTATGTAAGCTGATGTATGTAGTTGTTTTGTGGCGTATTCTCTGGGTATGCTAGGCATTTGCCGCATACCCACTAAAAACTATCTAAAGTTTAAACAGAATTTATTTAAAAATAAATTATTTGAACTAATTTTGTTAAACACTCGCTTCCATTTATACAGTATCCATCATTCAGTTTTGAAAAATTATAGTGAAAAGAAATTTCTTTTGTTACATTATTCCTGGATAAATCCGAGTTTTTTTTTTTTTTTTTTTTTTTTTTTTTTTTTTTTCCCTTACTATTGTTGTTATTTCCCTCCCGCTTTGTTTAGGAGACATTTGCTGACCAGTATCGTCCCGGAGATACCGTCCCTCATTGAGACTCATTGAAACCTTTGGACAGCCCCTGCCTGCCTGGACGAGCCAAGCTTAACGGGTTGGATGCCGTCCGCCGGAGCGAATTATCGCCAGATCACTGCATGATAGCTGCATGATACCGTCCCTCTCTTCTCCTGCTGACCGGTTATTGCTCAGGTCATGCTGCCTTTGTAAAGCATGCCCTGATATAGGGATTTTTAGCTATTTAAGGGAATATTCAACGTCCCTCTAATTTTCAGTCGTATAAACTACAACGGGAGTTCCGCTGTATAAACGAACCAAGGTCTGGAGTTTGGGGGTATTTTTTAAAGCGTAGGGATTTTGTTACCTTTGGTAGAGATATTCGCAAAGAGGAGAGCTGGCTTTTCCGACTGATTGATAAATTAAAACTTATACTTTATTTTACGCAATAATGTGTAACTTCTTCATGTGTGCCTGTATGCGCTATGAAGGTCAGGCCACTGATCGCAGATTTACCAAAAATTGGCAGATGCGTAGCTTTGTTCATGCAGGGGTGCATAGAATTTTCACTCTCTTTATTTTTACTTTATTTTACTTTCTTTCTTTCCTTCTTTTTTTTTTTTTTTTTTTTAGTGTGTTTATTTTCTTTCCTTATTTTCAAATCTGAATTTCTTAAATTAATTATTTTATTTGTATTTATTTATTTTGAATGTTCCGTTAATTTTTCTGCTTTATTTTCTTAAATTTTATTTAAATTGCGTGTTTTTTTTTTTTTTTTTTTTTTTTTTTTTTAAATCTATCTGCATTTCTTAGAAAAGATCGCTATTCTATTTATTTTTCCTTCTTTCGCATTAAGTCATGCGATCAAATAGTTTTTTATGATAAAATTTTAATACTGTTATTTTTTCTTTCTTTTTTTTAATACACATAATAGTTGCGTTTTCAAAAATTGTTTATGTAAAGGGGTAATACCCCCTTTTGAAGAAGAATGTTTATTATTTTTAATGTATTGTTTCTATTGAAATCAAATGGCAATATGGTAGAGAGAATTAAACTTATTAAATTTTTAACTTTATTAAAAATTGTAACAATTAACTTTTTGTGTAAGAACTATCAGAGGTCAGATAAGCCCCTGTCCATTGAAACGCTCGCTTAAGGCGCTGCCACTAGCAGTGGGGTCGTGGAAGACACAGCAGAAAGCAGCGAACACCTGAAGCCAAGTTTTCAGCGATTTCAGTGGCTTTTTTCTTGCCGGTTCTCACTATTTTTTCTTTCTTTCTTTTTTTTTTTCTTCTCTTTTTTGTTTCTAAAGTGATATAAAAAATTGTGATTAAATTTCTTTGAAAATTCATTTAAATACAGCGATCAATGAAGCGACCAAATCGGCCTTCAATAAGTTAATATAAGAGTCCTTTAGATATATGCTTTAAAGTTAAAGCGACAAAATTTGCATATAAAATTTATATACGATTCCAAGAGATTGGAGGCCCACCAGCGGCCGAACGGTTCTGCTCTCAAAGTTGGTAGATGGGAAGTGTCGGGTTCCATGGTTTTCTCCGAAAGTAGCGTAAATAAGGCTAGGACCCCTTAGAAAGACCCACGATGGACGGCATTCCACCCATAGGCCTAGGACCCAAGTGCAGTCAATCGGACTTGAATTCTACCAACCAACCAACCATAAAACTGGAAAAATGCAAGCTTAGATTTGATGAAATGATATAGTCTTGATCGGTAGTGTTCTTTCCATAGTTCGCTTCAGAGCATGCCCAGATTCAAATGTCACGCTACGCCACTGTATTCGACCCATAGTAAAAATGTTGTATTTAAGTATTTACAGCTATTGATAACTACACCCTAATTGTATGCATATATATTCGACACTTATGCGTACGTGTGAAAGCCATATATACATAAAATAAATGTGTATAAAACGTATGAAAACCGCTAGCTGTATATAAGCTGTGTAAAATTCTATAAACAAGTAATATCAACGTATATATAAATACAAGCATGTAATATCGGCGTATATAAATGTATAATCATGCAATAACAGCTCAATAATAAGTATGCAAGTAGCATATAAATACATCGGGCAATAAATGAGATAAAACATTATAAAATCTTGGAATACAGTACTAAATTAATACGGAATATAGATATTGATTAAAAACTATGCACTATTATCTAATATGAAAACCAAATAAAAATCCTTATTTGGACAGTTTCCTGTTTTAATTTTATTGATTTTATTTCTCACAAGCAGGCTACGCCCGCTTCGCTGGTCACTATTTTTAAAAGAATCACTATAATTAATGGATTCTCAAAATTGAATTAGTTTTTATTATGTAAAAAAAAGAGAGAGAGAAAATAATAATAATTTCTGATCGGGAAAAATTTCGCACCGGGTCCCCACTGCCTTCGGCAGCGCAGGTCATTGCGTGCTGCGTGCGCGCATTTATGTTCGATACTCTTAATGAATCACTATAATCATAAGGGAAAAAACACAAATAATAAAAAAAATAAAATAAAATAAACTCTTCTCGTATTGGTGGAATAATTGGTCCAGACCCTCACTGCCTGCGGCAACGTATACACGCCCACACGGCGCGCGTGATCCTTCGTCCATCCTTCCCGCCCTCGTAATTACACTGCGCTGAAACAAAATAGAGTCCTGATACCATTCTTGATGATTCTTATGTAAAATAACTTAATCGGAATTTCGAAAAATAGTGAAACACGGGTTCAATAATTCAATAGAGTCCTCTTTTGATGAAACACCTTTGTGCCCATTAGGGCTAGGGGGCAACGCTAGGGTGGACAACTTTAAAATATGTGATACAATATTGTGATACATTCCTGGAAACGTCTCTACAAGACAATGAATTTGATATAAATGGTTTTGTTCTGCGATGATTTTTCAGAGATACATGGATATAAAATCCACATTTAAAAACTGGAAAATCTCATGTATCTCCTTTAATATTATCATAGGAAAAAACTATTCACATCAAATTCATTATCTTGACGAGACGTTTCCAGGGATGTGTCACAAGACACACCTAACCATTTGAAATTTTGCCCTCCTTAGACCTTCCCCCACGGTACCCATTTCTTTTTTTCAACAAAAGAGGTTTACCTCAGATTCAAGGATCATGTATTTCGCCATTTTTCTAATTCCAACGCATTTTCGAGAGAGGATGAGAGGATGTGAGACTCAAGTTTTGAAATGTGGAATTTATACTCATGTAACTCCTTTAATAATCATCGCAGGACAAAACTTTTTATATCAAATCTATTGTCTTGAAGAGACGTTTTTATTGATGTATCAGAAGACATACCTTCCAATTTGAAATTTTAAAGTTGAGTTCCCTAGCGGACCCCCTAGCCCTCATCGGACCGAAGTTGTCTCACGAAAAGAGGTCCTCCTCTAATTAATTGAACACGTGTTTCACCTTTTTTCAAAATCCTGATGCATTCACGAGATAGAAGGGATGTGTAGGATTTTTGACGGACCCATTATATATATATATATACATATATATATATATATATATATATATATATATATATATATATATATACATAAGTTTTAAGCTCGTGCTTTTTTCTTTTCCCTCTTGACTTTTAATGTTTTCTCTGCTTTGTAGATTTTCATAATTAAAATAAGATGATTTAATTCATAAGTATAGTTGTGGAGTTAAATTCTATATCCTATGAGAATAGTTGTTAAATCCCAATTAATTATCAAAACAATAACGATCGATTCCTATTATATAAGAAACCTTTTTATTTTATAAAATAATACCAAAGATTAATAAAAAATAAATAAATAAAAATAAAATAAAAATAAAGAGCTTTTTATGGGATCAGCATTTAAATATTTTTCGTTTGACTTAATATGTTTATCAAGTTTGAAATATGGAATTGTTGTTGCTTGCGATTAATAGACCTTAACGTCTGGGTATTAACGAAACATCTTTTTCTTCGCTTTCTTAAACAGGCTAACAAGAACCGTATAATTGAACGCTACATTTATTTTCCAATGACCACCTAGAGATCAATTTTTAAAGAGAAGCTTCCGATTTTCTCAACCGCAACAAAGTTACTTTTATATAACTCCTGTTGATTAAGGAATAATTCAAAACGACTGCCTTCCAAATACTGAAAACCAACAGCCAAGATCTCTTGGGTGATGTTGTTTTTCAAACTATTTAGCGAAAGGTAGTTTTATCATGGCATAATATCTCTTTTTGCTATCGTATAGTTTCTACATTGGTACAGAAGAGAAATAGACCCTGCAACTTAAAGATTATATATATATATATAAATTTCTAAATTTTACTCCAAAGTAATTTATGTAGGGTAGAAAAATGTGAGAAAGTTAAGGGATTAAAAATGAAGAATCTGGCAATGACTGTTTCATATCGAAATAACTTAGTACGACACTTCACAAGGAAAAAAGTAAAATAAGATGAACTAAATGTAGGCACGAGTTCATTGGAAATGCAGTAATTATTTCTTTTCGGTGACGAAATGTTGTATGGAATTAACTCTACCAGAATTAATTTTAACGTGCATATGATTTTTTTTTTAACTCTCATTTTTAATCCTTTCACACTAGTTTGTCAGTGCTTTTTCTGCTACATGTAATATAAGAATATTTCCTTAATGGGTTATCTTATTTACTCTTCAAAGCAGCAAAAAATATAAATTTCATTTGAAAACGTCATAGTTTGTTTGTAAATCAACTGAATTTATACGATGTTAGTGGTGAGGTGTGGGTTAAAGCCTGTTATATACCCAAAATAACTAGTATTGAGTAAAATTCTTTTTGGGGAAAGGGGAGGAGTGGTTAAAGGATCTGTTTATATATATATATATATATTCAAGCTAGGTTATAAGAAAATCATAGAAAACTCTGAACGGCAAAGCTGACGATTGAAACCTGGGAAAGAAAATTAGCAACTTACGTATACTAATTACTGAGAGAAGAACCTCTCGACTGCTCCATGTGGGTCCTGAATATACAAGAAATAGAAATTTTGAGATTTTACAAAAGATATTTTTGTGATTTTTTGATAATGTAATTTGTTCTCGACACCTATTTTTTTTTTCGATTATCTGTATTCATTTATGGAAGTTATTACTCTAGTATTCGAAATATTTGAAAACATTAGCGAGCGTATAACAAAAGCAAAATTGATAATAAGCTAAAAACTGTATGGGAAAATGCATAACATAATATGTTGCATAAAAGTAGATTTCCATTATACAAAAAGGAAAACGTATTTGTTACTAAAAAGTTATAGCTACGAATTTAATGTATTATGATTATTTTTATTTGCCAATTTCAAAGATTTACACATTAAGTGCTTTTATCGCCTATTTTGTTTTAAATTTGCAAAATAAAATATACTTTTAATTTTTTCAATGTCACTGAATTACACCATACTTGATTACTTTCTGTGTTGCTGCAACTGTAACCGTATGATACTAAAATAAATGTGAAATGTCTGGTTGCAGACACTGTGTACAAAATTTTCGTTTATATGGTAGATTTATATATTTTCTTTTCTTTCTTTCTTTATTATTATTGTATTTCTTTATATTACATATATTGTTTCTTCCACGTTTGAATAAATAAATAAAATCGATTTTATGATTTCTTTTTGTTATGGCATGGAATTTAAACAATTAAATTTAGATATATAATGAAGAAAAATACAATTTTCATTTATATATATACATACATATACACACACACACACACACACACATATATATATATATATATATATATATATATATATATATATATATATATATATATATATATATATATATATATATACATATATAAATATATATATATATATATACATATATATATATATATATATATATATATATATATATATATATATATATATATATATATATACATATACATATATATATATACATATATATATATATACATATATAAATATATATATATATATATATATATATATATATATATAGATAGATATATATATACATATACATATATATATATATATACATATATATATATATATACATATATAAATATATATATATATATATATATATATATATATATATATATATATATATATATATATACATATATATATATAATTTTAATATTTAAACTGTATGCATAAAGAGATAATAGATTTTTTATCTCATGGTACATTCATAAGATATAAAACAAAAATCTGTAAATAATTCATTTTTGTTAATGAATATAAAAAATAAATAAATAAATATTGTATTTATATATTTTCTAGCAGGCTACGCCCGCTTCTCTGGTCACTATATTTAAATGAATTTTCAAAAGAATTGGATCAGTAATTATTTTTTGCATCACATTACAAATTTATAAAAAAAAAAAAAAAAAAAAAAAAAAAAAAAAAACCACTGAAATCGCTTTAGATTTCTCTTCTTCGGGTACCCGTTGCCTAAGGCAGCTAGCTCTTTTTTCTGCCCGTACTGCATCGGGCCCAGTTTCTCACTGTCTACAGAAAGGTCTTTCCCATGCACTTCAATCTGGGTATTTATCGACGTCTTGTGGATTTTCTGTTATTTAAGAACTATGATTTTAAAGATGACTGTATCTCAGCATCTATTATATAATTTAGTTTTTGAACCATGTGTTTTATAGCCCCAGTTATTTACACTATATTACGATTTGATTCCAACCAGTGCAATAAAATAAAATAAGATAAGTATATTTTCTTTTAAAAGGAATTAAATACATGAAAAACAAACGAATTTTAATCAGTTTAATCCTTTCTACTATAAACAACCACTTTTTTCACCCAATAAATATTATAAATAGAAAAAAAATAAATAAATAAAGATTTTTCTTTTAAAGGAATTAATAAAAAAAAATGAAAAATAAAAAGTTGCTATACTATAAAATTATACATAAACGTAACAATTTATTGCTATTGTATTACCGTTTGGTTTTTAATAAATATAATAATAATAATAATAAAAAAAGAAAAGAAAAAAGAAAATCGCCTTCAAATGAATGTATTAAATAAAAAATTAATTTCGTAATAGCCGTTGCTAAGATACGCAGACGGTTACAATCGAAGAATAAATTCATGAAAAATGAAGCATTAAAGCCAATATTTAAAATCGAAAAAACAATAATTTAAAAAATTCAAACTCGAAATTCAAAAAATTATCGATGAGGTGCACACCTGCAGGGACCCAGGTACCTATATGCCAAATTTGGAAGCTCTGCGATCAATAGTGTGAGCACCAGAGCGCAGACAGACAGACACACACACAGATACACACACAGACACTTCTCTTTATTTATATAGATTTATTTTTGTGTGTGTGTGTTTAATAAATATTTCAATGATGTTGTACAATCTACTGCTTAACTCAAAAAGAAATAATTCTAAATTCTAACAAAAGACTCCTTTCTAAAAACTTATATAGATAAGAAAATGCAGTAAAAACAAAAGAATGGTAATAGAAAAGGTATGCTGTCATTAAAATCCCAGACATTTTTCAAATAAAATTCTTAAAGAGTGATGAGAAACGCATAAAATCAGATTCATTTTATCATATTCATTAGTAAAATAAAAATTCTTGGTAGAATTAGAATTTTATATTTGTTATATGATTTTACACTTATGATATATTAAATTTATCAAGATAAATAAATATATATTTTAAAAAATAATAATGGAAGAATAAATATCTTGGTAAGTTATACAGTTAATAAATAATAATAACCGGAGACTTGGCGTTGGAATATTAAAACCCGAATGAACTACTACGTCAGAAACGCCAAAGAAAAATATTGGCAATACATACAGCTGTTTCGGTAGCCTTAAGCGTACCGTCTTCAGTGAAAAAGGATTCTGAATCTGGAGAAGTGCTCGTATATATAGGAGAGGGGCCGAATTTAGTTCAACCAATAGGATTACGGGAAAGGTGGGGAGAGTGGCAAATAGGAATTTAGGAAAGTTAGCTGTGTAAACAGTAGAAAATTTAAGGTAAATGTGAACTGAATATAAAATTTCCAACAGTCAGACAAACAGGGAATAGCAAAATCACAATTTACAAGATTTTTAATTTTTTTTTATAAATATGAAAAGCTTCAAAGAAATCGAGTTCATGAATAGATTTAGGTCTGCAAATTATTTTAGCTGAATTAAATTTAAAATTATGATTTTCCTTCCAGCAATGTTTAGAAATAGGCGATTTATTGGTTTCTTGTTTGCGGACGTAATTCATATGTTCTTTTAGACGAAATTTAAGACTGCGTATAGTTTAGCCAATATATGATAAACCACACTGACAGGAAATACTATAAATACCCCAAGAATTATACAGTTCCCTGTCTTAAATGATGTTATATAATATCTCAACTCCATTCATCCTCATAAATTCGAGCATTTTCTCTTTAATCAGATAAATTAAATTTTAGAGTATATCCTTACAAATGTTATGCAATTCTTTGATAATTCTGATCTCGAGTTCCTATGTGGAAGTGAAATGTGCATTATTGATAAGTACACTATAGCTGAAAACACCACACCACTGATAGATAATATGTGCGATTCAGATCTTCGGTTCAACAACAACAAAAACAAAATAATAAATAAATAAATAAAAATAAATAAATAAATAAATATTGATAATAATGACAGTTTCATTTTGTTATTTATTTATTATTCATTTCATAATAAATATTCGAAAGAAAGTTTTACAGATTTTTACACTTTTCGGTATGTGCCTGACATAAAGTTAGTATTCTGTAAATTTGGTCGATTAGTATAAACATTATGTATCGTTAAAAAAAAGTTTATTTTGTTTATGCTGCAAAGAAAAAAATTATACTGCCTTCATCTACAATGAATAACTATTCACTTTTTGAACCCCTAAACTAGAAATAGAAAGATAGACATTTTGAAAATGCGATGACTACACGATGCATTAAATTAATTAAATAAATTTATTAAAAATCTTTTACTTGCTTCATTCTTGGCCGAACTATCTTAGCCAAAAAAAAAAAAAAAAAAAAAAAAAAAAAAAAAGGAATAAAAAGGACTTTATAAATTTCTGCAATCAATAAAAATGATTTTATAAATATGAATCAATATATATTTTATTGATAATAATAATTAAAAAGAAAAAAAAAAAAAAAAAAAAAAAAACTAAATGCTTCAATGAAGGAGAAGTCAAAATAGTCTTCGGTATCTTTACAAAACTCTCAAACTATAATAACCATAAATATGCCATGTTCCGTGAAACAATTGATAAAATTAAACTACTAATCTTCGTGAAACTACTAATCTTAATTCTTGAAACTACAACGACGCAAAGGGTTTAAACAGAATGTGGCGCCACCTTCTGGTCGGAGCTACTCATCGATGTTCACAACATCGAACACTTACAGAGAAAGAAGACTACAGCACAGTTGTAGTCAACGACGAGAGTGGGTCAAGCTGCTGAAAATATCCCGGCAGTAGATGGAAAATGAGAGTTCAACGCCATGAGGAGCAGGAGGAGCCGAGCAGCCGAGGAGCGAGCAGTGCAGGCGGAGGAGGAGGAGCCGCGTTATCTTGAACGATAGGTTTGAGAGAGGAGCGTTATCTTGAACGGTAGGTTTTTCGCGATAAGAATTTTGGACTGATAAGAAATTTTTACGAGACATTTTTTTGAATAAGGGGACTTAGAAATTTTTCGGTAAGAATTTTTCGGGACTTTAAAAATTTTTTCGAATTTTTGCGGGGGGTTAGATGACGTCACGATCTTTTGAGACTTAACCTGAAAAGAGATATATACATACACAATTTGAGAAGTAAGTGAAAGAAAAATGTATAGAAAAAAGTTAGAAAGAGAATACAAAATTTAAGAAATGAGAGTTAGAAAGAATAAAGTTAGAAAAAAAAAAAGAGAAGAAAGAGAAAGAGAAAGAAAGAGTTCACCTTGAGCGCCTGGGAGACTGCCCTCCCGAGGCCCTGCGGTGCCCCTTTTCGTTCCGTAGAACAAGGCGGGAGTTAGTTCCTTAAAAAAAAAAAAATAAAAAATAAATAAATAAATAAATAAAAAATAAAATAAAATAAAAAATATCAACCTGATGAACTCATCACATAGTTTTCTTTTTTGTCTTCCAATGACCGTGCGCCATGACTTAGTATTTTTTTGTGGAATTTCAAGGAGTTAGATTTATTTTCATAAATTTCGGACTTAGTGTTTTTTTCACAATTTCGGAGACTTAGCATTTTCCGCAATGCACAGCGAAGTTGATTGACTGAAACAAAGGTAGATGAGTATTATCTAGTTAAAAACAGGGTATAGACTTTAAAATTTAGGTGTTGCCACCGGAAGAATAGAAACTTTTGAAGAGTTGTCATTCGGGGATTATAAATTAATTACAGAATTAAATAGAAAATTTCCTATGTATTTCAGGGAATTTGACAAAATGAAATAAAGGTTGATGTGTATTACAGAATTAAAAACAGGGTATAGACATTAAAATTTAGGTGTTGCCATTGGAAGAGTATAAATAATTTCCGGTGGGACTTAACATTTTTTACTGAATGAAACAATGAATGACTGAAGTTAATTAACATCAGTAACAATTTATGTGTATTTTAGAAACTTAGCATTTTTAGAGATTAAAAATATATTGCGTTAAGATAATAAATAAGGAATTTAAATAGGAGTTCATACTTTTAGTGTTATCATTGTAAATTTATATTTGGAAAATTTTTACAGAATTTATAGAAACAAGATGATTCTAATACTGCATTCTAATTGGTTAATGAGTACACTTAGTATTTTAGAGCTTGAAATTTAGAAATTTTTACAGATTTAACTAGAAATTTTCGTATTTTGAGGATAAGTGTCATCAGTGGATTAACACACAGATTTAAAAACAAAACAATAATAAATAATTTAAAACACATATTTTTCAATAATGAATGTCATACAATTATATGTATAATTAATTCTTTTAAAACAAAAACGATACGCATAGATTTAAAAACAATAATAAATAATTTAAAACACATATTTTTTAATAATGAATATCATGTAATTATACGTATAATTATTTATTTTAAAACAAAAACGACATTATAAGCAATAAAGTTGTTTAAACTAAACTTTATACACATCATGACTTTATGTTAACACTAAATAAGTTTCACTTTTAAAATTTCTTTAAGCTCTAACTTATAAATACTATTAATACAATCGTTAAAATTGAACGCTGAAACAAAGGTAGATGAATTTAACGAATGGTATAGACTTTGATCTTAATATCTGCGCATTACCATTCGGAGATTATAAATTTATTACAAAATAAATAGAAATTTTCCTATGTATTTCATGGAATTTGACAAAATAAAACAAAGAGTTGGTGAGTATTATATAATTAAAAACATTGAATGTGAATGTTATAGACTTTGATATTAAAATTTGGGTGTTACCATTGGAAGAGTATAAATAATTTATATGTTATAAATTAAACTGAATACAATAAAAATTATTTAAATTAAACTAAATATAATAAAAATTAAACTTTATATTCTCACTAAATAAGTTTCACACTTATTTAAACTCTAACTTACATTCGTTAAAAATTGAACACATGCACTTTAAAAAATGACTATCATATAAATTTAAAAAAATTACTATCATATAATAATATTAATTAAAAAAATGCATACAAAGATATATAGTAAAGTTATAAATTAAAAAAAAATACTATCATATAATAATATTAATTAAAAAAAAAAATTACTATTATATAATAATATAAATTAAAAAAATTACTTTCATATAATAATATTAATTAAAAAAAAATTACTTTCATATAATAATATTAATTAAAAAAATGCATACAAAGATATACAGTAAAGTTATAAAATAAATAAATAAATAAAAATAAAAATAAAATAAAAATGACTATCCTATAATAATATTAATTTAAAAATACATACAATGTTTAAAATCAACAATTAAATTTTATATACATTATAATTAACTAAACTTTATGCTGTAACTATTAAATAAATTTATCCTAACACGAAAACTTTACATAAATTTTATAAGCAAAAAAGCTATAAGTACATGAATATGTTATTTAAATTAAGCATTATATTGATACTACACAAATATTATTTAACATTTATTCGAGTTTAACGCTGTAATATAATTTAAACTATCTTAGTTGATTTAAATGAAACAGGTAAATACTTTTAAACTTGAAATAATAAAAATAAGTTCTTTTTATAAAATAATTGATATAAACTATAATAATAAAAAGGATTAGTTATATTTAAAAACTATCAGTTACTAAAAGTTATTTTGTATTAAACATTTCTAAATAAATTGCATAAAAATTCAACGTATCATTTTAAATGAAAATAAACAGTTTTCTTAAAAAACAGATAATACGGAATATTCTATGAGTCAGTTATCACCTGCAACGGAAAACCCCTACAGCTGATGAATCATGCATTATATACGCTGGCGAGCCATACATATTAGTAATCAATACTATCTCATACAAAGATTAAGTTAAAATACAGCGGATAATTAGGAAAATGCAATATTTTTTTCACAAAGCATATCATACAATGAGTTTAAACGATTATTACCTACGTATCACTTAAACGGTATTGAAATAAATAAATATAAAAGTAAGTTATAGTTAAAAAATAAAAATTCGTTTGTGAAAGAGTTTTATATATTGCAAAATTTAGTTTTACTCAGATAATTTCTGAACATACACAATTTAAATCGAAACTTTTCTAGATTTCATTTAAGCAGTAAATATTCGTTTGGGAAAGTAGTTTGATATGTTATGCAAATTTCTTAAATTGATTTCTCTCTTCAATAAATCAATAAAAATTGTCTTATGTAATGTTTTAATAAAAGTTATGTTTTAATAATTTTTTTATGATATAAACAAATAAATTTACTAGAGTATACATATTAAGATATTACGTATAGAGTAGAGATACATATTAAGTTAAATAAATTATCAAATAGTAATAATAAATTATGAAACTTACTTAAAATTGAAGAAATTTCCCTTAGCGAAATACAACCTTCAGCCTTGCACACAAATGTGACAAACTGTTTATCGCTACACGTTGACTCACATACAGATAAGAATGTTGAATCCTACCTATCTTAGTAGAATGTTGTTAGAGTTCTGTGTTTTCAGAGTAATATAAAATAGTTTATAGAGATCATTTATTTAATATCAGTTGTAAACTACATTTAAATATTGCAATAAGAGTTGAACTTTGCAATTAACCTGTTAAAATGCGGTTTTTAAAATTATGCTAAGAAAATAATGTGCGTTAAGTCGCGCTTTTTATGTTTAATAAATAAAGTTTTAATAAAATATAAGTGTAATTTTTAATAAATTGTTTTAAAATCACTTAATGGGATAAAATAAAATCTTATTGTTTTAGTAATTATTTTCTCTAGTTATAAAACTAAGTAATAAACTATCTATAAATAATCGGATAGCAAGAGAGATTTTTGTATAATAACTATATAGTATTTTAATATATGCATTACATCGCAGGGTAAAATTTTCAACTTATTTATAGCGAGTGAACTATAAGTAATAAAACTTAATCATTTGCATAACCGCTAAATTTTATAAGTTTGGTATATGATTTAAAATACTAAACAATAATCCTGGTAAGAGAATTGGGATGCCACTTTCACAGAAAGAAATTGTCCTTTACAATAAGATTTGTTCAGAATGTCTAAGTAAAAATAACTTACCGTGAGGCATACTGGTATCATGCTGTTGTATTGAAATTCATTGTTTTTAGTTAATGGCTGGTTAAACTTCTAATGAGACAATTAATTTTACTAGCACATAAATGTAATTTTTTATATTATTCCTGTATAGATAAAATATTAAATAATTCATTAAGTGTTAAACTTTGCATTTAATCGATTAAATAAATAAAGTTTTACTAAAATATAAGTGTAATTTTTAATGTAAGGGATTAAAATCACTTTAACTTTATAAGAAAAAAACAAAAAAAAGAGGTTTTAAAATTACTTATTAGGATAAAATTAAAAATCTTATTGTTTTTTAGCAATTATTTTATCTAGACTAAGTAATAAATTTTTAAGTTATTTATAAATGATCGGATAGTAAGAGATTTTTGTATAATAACTATGTAGTATTTTAATATATGCATTACATCGCAGGGTAAAATTTACAACTTATTTATAGCGAATGAACTATAAGTAATAAAACTTAATCATTTGCATAACCGCTAAATTTTATAAGTTTGGTATATGATTTAAAATGCTAAACAATAATCCTTGTAAGAGAATTGGGATGACACTTTCATAGAAAGAAATTGTCCTTTACAATAAGATTTGATCAGAATGTCTAAGTAAAAATAACTTACCGTGAGGCATACTGGTATCATGCTGTTGTACTATATTTAAAAGTTTTACTATAGAATAAACATTCACATATGGATATTCATAAGGTTTAAGACTATATGAGGATCCTATAAGCGAAATGCATGAGAGACTTTCTAAGGAATCCTATTGCATATTTAAGCAGGTTTTAGAGAAAACCATGAAATACTCCAGTCGACTAGGTTGATGAAATAGATTCGAACCCAACACTTCCCCTTTTACCATAGAATCGTGCACTAATCACAAGGTTAATGAGTCATGCAGTTGTATTGAAACTTATTGATTACAAGTCTAAACTTATACCATTAAATATTTAACTGTTGGTTCTCTAAGTGGATTGCTCTGTGTGTGAGTGTTTGTAACTTATAGTTAAACGAGTTTTAGTGAAAACCAAGAAAAACTACAAACGGGTAGATTGTTAAGTTGAATTCGAACCTAGCATTAAACATAGAATCGTTTGATCTTCTAAAATCCTTGTAACAACATGTTTATGAACTTTATAAAAAAAAATGCTTAATAGGGTTTGCATGCGTTAGCTATATTAAACATCTATTAGATGTACATTTTTTTCAATATATATTGTTTAAACTATGTTTATACACCATGCAATGTATAATATTTCCTAAAGTAAAAGTTTAAACTGAGTAACTAATCATCAACATAAGTGTTAAATTGAATACATAAGACAGTATATGAATAAACAGTAATGTGAAAATGCTGATTTGTAAAACTTTTTGAAAGTAGTAACTTCTAAATTTATACTTATGAACACACATGGTTAAGAGACTTATATAAAACAATACTATGATTAAAAAATTTTTCAGTATACAATAAAATAAATCGTAACAGATATTCATTTACAATAAGTAATTTAATGATTTAATGCTTTCATTAAAAGATTAAAATTACTAGATTTCAGATTTTTGTTTAATATTTTATGAATATAGTAATAATCTTTCACTAATAATATATTTCAATAGGTATAAGTTAAAAAAAATGTTTTAAAGTTTCACTTACCTGAAAACATGTCTGACCCCAACAGCAGTCTTAAGAGAAATGAGCGATAAGGATAGTTCTTATCAGCAACATCAGGTCACGTGATTACGGTGACGTCACGAGTCATGTGATTGGTGACGTCAGGTCACGTGCCGAGTCTCTTATCTTATCAGAGATTGCTTATCAGCGATCACAGCTCATTCTGCCATTTGATTTCGTATTTGTTGGTTGCTTCAAAATGTCTGCTGTGAGTTTTATGGAAAACGAACTGAATGTCTACTATGTTTCAAACTTTATCGAAAAGGAACAAGCGGATCAGTATTTTGCTGAGTTAAAAACTTTACCTTTCTACACGCCAACGTTTAAAATTCATGGAAAAAGTATTAAACCTAAAAGGCAAGTTCTAGGATACGGCGATTCGATTTTAAGTTATGCCTTCAGCGGAACCCATGTGCCAGCTAACCCTTGGACACCTCTGATGTTACAACTGCGGGATCGAGTGGAAAAATGGACGGCTTCTACCTTCAACTATGTTCTGTTAAACCTCTACATCAATGGATACAGCTACATAGCTCAACATAAAGACAACGAAAGTGGATTGGATACAACTTTCCCCATCGTAGTCCTTAGCTTTGGTGCCGAACAAACAATTGAATTCAAGAGGCCTAAAACACCATCGACTTTGATTTCATTAGAACATGGTTCGCTCTGCGGTATGTTAAAGCCTACCAACGAACTGTTTACCCATGGCATTGCACCGGACCCTAACATTAAAGATGTGAGAATCAGCCTGACTTTTCATCATTTAATATACAACCCCATCATGTCACCTTTAAAGAAACCAAGACTTGATCTAAGTGATGCTTCATCCAGTGCATGTGATACACCAAAAAACTCTTTATTCATTGATCTGAATACTTTAAAAAACTCTCATTGTGATGTGTCTACAACGAGTGATACTTCTATAAAAAACTGTTCAAAGGACTTGTGTGAAAAACTTACTCCAAACGATTGGTTAAGTCAATGGGTACGAGAACACCCTCTACACCCCATCTGTACTGAATGGAATTTAAAATGGAATACATTTGTACAAATTGTAGTGGAAAAGAATTTTAATGTGAGAATTCATATTCGTAATTTTAAAGAATTACCCACGGGTGAGTGGGTACACACTAAACAAGGTATTGTAATGACATCTCAGACTTGGTATTATTTTCAAGATTTGATTGAAAATTTTAGTTTCAACTCAGTAAGTGATAGTTTTATTAGTAATAACCAATTATTGATGCTTTGTATTAATAAGAATTTCTGTATACTTCAACAAATGTTTACCTTAAACACATGTGAATTTTACTTAAAACCCAATGTCATTAAATTATTTAAAGAGCAAATTTTGAAACTTAGAGAAATCAAAATTAAAATAACTGATTCTATCATTGATGCAATATTTACAATTCAACTTCCTATGTTAATTCTAAGCAAAACCCCCTTTTGTTTATATCATGTTAATGAAGAAAATGCTAAGAGAATCTTTTTAAAGTCTATTGTTCATGAAGTTCGATTATGTATAGAAGATTTGTTTCACTGTGATGAGTGTTTATTTAATTCTTCTCATCAAAGTTCCCTAGATTATTCAACGATATCATTACTTGCGAAATTTCAATTAAATCGCGACGAGATACTTTTAAAATTAAATATATTTGCTATTGCTCAAAATATAACCTGTACATGTCATTACAATATTTCTTTCTTTAAAGAACTAAATATGAAACTGTATGAAAATCATATTGAAGCTGCTTTATCTAAATTGTAAATTAATCTGTATATATGTTATGCATTTTTAATAAAGAAATTGAAACTGTATATATTGTGTCAGTAGTCCTTTGTATATATTTACAACTATACATAATAATATTCAATTCTTATTAGTATTAATATAGTTAATACAATAAATAATTTAAGAATAAGGTATTAATAATTTTAAATAAACAAAAACTTAAATCCATATTTATTAGTTTTATAAAACACACTAATGAAGCAAAGGTTTAACTTCAATCGCGAAAAACTTAAAAATATAAAGAAAACCAAAAACATATTAATTAATTATTATTATTATTTTATGTAAAAGATTGTTGAAGTAAACTTTTAAACGTACCACAACACGCAGTGAAAAATATTCAAAGTCCACAGGACATTACTCGAAACGATTCCGTTGTCTTATACGGTAAATTGAATTTCTCCCGTATATGTCGATCTTTTTTCCGTGTGTTATATTTCAATTTACCGTATAAGACAATGGAATCGTTTCGAGTAATGTCCTGTGGACTTTGAATATTTTTCAGTTAGATTTATTTTCCTAAATTTCAGACTTAGTATTTTTTCACAATTTTGGGGACTTCAAAATTTTTCGCGATAGAAAATATATTTCAGGGAATGAATAGGTTGGGTTGACTGAAACAAAGGAATGATGCGTGTTATATAATTAAAAGCATTTAATGAGTGGTATAGACTTTAAAATTTAGGTGTTGCCACTGGAAGAATAGAAACTTTTAGACCGCTGACATTGAAGATTATAAGTAATTTCCGGTGGCAACACCTAAATTTTAAAGTCTATACCCTGTTTTTAACTAGATAATACTCATCTACCTTTGTTTCAGTCAATCAACTTCGCTGTGCATTGCGGAAAATGCTAAGTCTCCGAAATTGTGAAAAAAACACTAAGTCCGAAATTTATGAAAATAAATCTAACTCCTTGAAATTCCACAAAAAAATACTAAGTCATGGCGCACGGTCATTGGAAGACAAAAAAGAAAACTATGTGATGAGTTCATCAGGTTGATATTTTTTATTTTATTTTATTTTTTATTTATTTATTTATTTTTTTTTTATTTTTTTTTTTAAGGAACTAACTCCCGCCTTGTTCTACGGAACGAAAAGGGGCACCGCAGGGCCTCGGGAGGGCAGTCTCCCAGGCGCTCAAGGTGAACTCTTTCTTTCTCTTTCTCTTTCTTCTCTTTTTTTTTTTCTAACTTTATTCTTTCTAACTCTCATTTCTTAAATTTTGTATTCTCTTTCTAACTTTTTTCTATACATTTTTCTTTCACTTACTTCTCAAATTGTGTATGTATATATCTCTTTTCAGGTTAAGTCTCAAAAGATCGTGACGTCATCTAACCCCCCGCAAAAATTCGAAAAAATTTTTAAAGTCCCGAAAAATTCTTACCGAAAAATTTCTAAGTCCCCTTATTCAAAAAAATGTCTCGTAAAAATTTCTTATCAGTCCAAAATTCTTATCGCGAAAAACCTACCGTTCAAGATAACGCTCCTCTCTCAAACCTATCGTTCAAGATAACGCGGCTCCTCCTCCTCCGCCTGCACTGCTCGCTCCTCGGCTGCTCGGCTCCTCCTGCTCCTCATGGCGTTGAACTCTCATTTTCCATCTACTCCCGGCCAAGAATGAAGCAAGTAAAAGTGTTTTAATTAAATTATTTAATGAGAAATATTCGTTCCCCAATTATGTGTATAAGGTAGACAAATAATCTGAATAAACGAAATGATCGAGAATTTTAAATCTATATTTTTCTAGATGGTGAAACAATATTATGAATATTATAAATGAATCCTTTGTATTGCGACCAGTTATTGATTGATTTCCTAGAAGTGGGTGATAAACCAAAGTTATAGTTACTGAAAATTGCTTCTTGTGTTCGATTTTATTTGCAGTCTGACTACGATAATATAGGAAAACGATCTAGAAATCTAATAGGGTTTCTAGAACTCAGAAGCAAGGGAAACTAGAATTTATAAGGATGATATGGAACTATTTTTATTAGAGCTAAAATTTGTTTTCTAGAAGTCAGTCACACAAATTTTTTTTCAGTGTGATGCAAAAGTGAACTTTATGAAATGTTAAGTATTGTCTCTCGATTAAAAATTTTTACTCCAAGAAATATTTTTGTTCATTTATTTATTTATATTTGTACATGTCTCCATATATCAATAGCAAAAGAGATTTTACTTATATAAATATTCCATAGTTATATGTACGTATGTAATGTAAAACAAAAGTTCTGCAAAATTTATATATTAGAATAAAATTGAAATAAATCCCGAGAGTAAAAAAAAAAAAAAAAAAGTTACAACATTTTACCATTATAGCTTCAGCAATGTACAAAAGTAAAATTAAATAAAATTTCTTTTTTCAAGCATGTTCCTTTTCCTTGATACAAATGCAAAATGAAAACTTTGGTAGGAGAGAAAAAAGTTCAATTTTCTGGAAAACTCCTTTTTTTTTTTTTTTTTTTTTTTTTTTTCCCTATGTAGTACCCTAGCAGCAGATACAATTTATGTGTTCCAAAACAAAACATAAATCATGTCCAAAAAATCTGGGAAATAAAAAATAGCTTCTGTTTAATTTTTGTGACACTTTTAGAATTTGAAAAGTGAATTAATATGTTGTAGTAATGTACTTCTTTGAATAAAAATCTATTCAAAGTTTTATTGTTGTAAAAATTAACTTTTCCCCTCTTATATTCGCACATTATTCTTTTTTTTGTCTTGATAAAATTTGAAAATGATCGAATTTAAAGCTTAGCAAAACTGTTATTCTATGCTAATATTATTAAATCTTTTATAGTGTTTTTGAAGATACTTTAATTATTTTTTGTAACAATAGAAGACTCTCATAATTCAAATTACTTTCTTTGAAATTTGTAAGCAGATTTATAAAAGGTATTATGGCATAGAATATGTTTTTTAAGTAACTAATACAATTTCAGAAAAGATAGACCTTTAGAGGATCTTTAAAATAGTCATATTAATACATTCCAAAACAATGGATTTCTATATAAAAGTAAAAATGTAAAGTAGAAAGTCAGAACGTAGGATAAAAATTATATTTTAACTCAGGGAAAAAAAAAACTATGCTATAAAAAATAATTAACCTTTAAAGAAAAGTTTTTATCCATATTTCCTTTAAAAATAAAAATAAAAAATAAAATTGGTTAAAGTATTAAATTAATTAATTTATTTATTTATTAAAGTATTATATTTATTAATTAATGTACTCGCATGGGAAGAAAACATTCGATAAAATTAGATACTAAATAAATTAGAAAACACGCTTTATAAAAACATATATCAAATAAATGCCCACGGTTTTATTTTTTATAGATAATATTCTTTCAAACATGAGTATGTTTTAATAACAACTTTTAAAACACAACTATTATTTAAAATAATAATAATAATAGTAGAAAATAAATAAAAGTTCTGTAGTTGAAAATATTTATGGGTATAATATTAATTTAGAATAAGTGGAATGAGATTTATTTCCTTAATTTTTGGTACATATCATATTGAAGCAAATAAATGACATATTATCCCTATATAGGAAGTATAATTTCAAAGAAATAAGAAGTATCCATATACACAGTGCTTAGTTATATGGATCTTTAGAGATTCAATAACAAGCTATTGTAAAATCCCCGCAGATAAAACGAGAGTGTATTACATTTTATGAGATTATAATTCACTTAAAAAAATAAAAATAAAATAAAATAAAATAAAAATTCTAGAATATCTATTGTAAGTAGGGTATGAACTCCAAAATTTAAAATTTATTTCTTGCCATTTCAAGTGTGTTAAGCATTTTCACATAACGGTATATTTATATATTTCAAATATTTAACAAATTTATGAAGACAGAGTAAAATAAAATCTGTTATAAAATTAAATAAATCATGAAAAGAATGATGAAATAAATACTGTAAAGGGCTTTATGAAAATCTTAAAACTCTGAACAATACAATTTAGCATATAATAAAAGTGTAACAAAAAGCTTGAAACATGTGTAAAAAAAAAAAAAAAAAAAAAAAAAAAAAAAAAATGTTTGAGCCCACCGTTTATTATAAAATTTTTCATATACGTTGAATATATATATTTAATTTTATTTTGCGTACCGTGCTTCTATAGGATAAAACAGATGGAAAAAGAAAAATATAAATAAAATTCACGAAATATATTTCAGTCAAAAAGAATTACGTTTCGATGTAAAGTTTCATCTAGCAATAATAATAATAATAATAATAGTAATAAAATTGAATAAATTTACTTTTCTTTTGCATGTATTTTTCCAATTACATTCAAACGTAAAATTTAAGCTCTGTAGGTAAGAATGCACACTTTTTTGAGCGAGATTATACAATTTTTGTTTCAAAAGAAAATATAAATCCCTTCCAAAAAGACTAAATTATAAATACATGCTAATTCTATTTTATTTATATTATTAGCTATAAAGCTTTTTCTTTCTTTCTTTTTTTCTTTTTTTTTTTTTTTTTTTTTTTTTTTTTTAGAAATCATTTATACAGAATTTATTTATATCGCGTACAATTTTATCATTTTTTAGTTTAATGAAAAAAAAAATAATAATAATTAATTAACTAATTAGCTGTGGCGGCAGTAAATTATTTTTTTATATACTACTATACTGTTAAGAAAGTTTGATTTTATTTTTCTTTTCAAATTAGGAGACAGTATATGGATCATACAATGAACCACTCCCTATAATTTATTTATTTATTTATTTTTATGTTTCGTATTTTCGTACATAGATAGCAGCACTGCAGTGATGAAACGTAGCCAGCAACTTCATGCCTAACTAACAATTTAGCCATTTTATTCGTGAAGTTTAGTTTACGGTAGCCAAAAGTAAATTTTTTTAGTTAATTTTTTTTTTATTTTCGTCTTTCAGGAATAATGATCTGGAACAGACTAGTTAGCACAATAAAGAGCTAAGATCGTCTATTATTATATTTAATCTCATTAGAAGATTTTTTAAGAGGATTTTTTATTTTTTTTAATCATTTGCTGTCAGAAGTCCAGACGGTGTACAATGGACCATGGTCCATTTACTTCATTTTTCTGTCATAATAAACTGATTTACGAAATCTGCATTTTTGTAGTGTTAACTATAAATTATATATAAAAATTTCAGAGTTAAACTTAATTAGATCTATTATGTCTTCAAAGATGAAAAAGAAAGCAATTTACTTTGAGGTTTCTTCTTATTTATTTTTAATAACCATTCAATTACTTTTCTGTTCTTATAATTTTACAAATATCACTCAGCTATAACAAACTAAATTGAATAATGCAATTAAAAAATAATAATACAAATAAATTTGACGAAAAAGACGGTTTTATATTTTGTCGGTTTAATCACATAAATAAAATATTTCTATATAAAGAATCTGTTCTATTAAAAAAAAAAAAAAAAAAAATCTATAAAAAGAATTTCTATAAAATAATTTGTTTTTATGAGGTTCATGCAACGAAAACTTAATTAAGATCTCTACATTTCTTTCCCCTGAGAGTGTTACTATATCTCATGCAAATTTTTAAGCTATTGTAGTGATGAGTTTTCCAGAAACTACAACTTCACAAGAAAACAGCAGATTTTCAGTGACACAAAAATTGCTTGGTGTATCATTTTCTAATTTTAATGTCCATTAATTTACGTTATTTGTATGAATCGAAGACATAAATAGACAAATATAATATATTCTACATTTTATAATATTACAAAACATACTACATTAGTATGCTTTTTAAATTTGACCTGTGGTCCATAGTACCCTGCGGTCGGGGTACAATGGTCCATTTTGTCAGTTGTTATTAAACAATTTATATAAAAAAAAAAGTAAACATAATAATTCCTTTTGATTAAGTGCCACATAAGATCCAATATATAGGTAATATGCACAAATATTTTCAATAGCGAGAAATTATTACTTTGTGAGTAAACACCTAAAATTTCCAAAATTGGTTGATTGTACCCCATTCTCCCCTACTAAAGAAAAAAAATAGGCGTTTTAATATTACTGTAATCATGTTTTGCATTTGTATTCCCCCAAAATCTGAAAATAATAATAATAATATATAAAGAAGAAAAGAGTTTATTTTACATTTATTCTTATAATATTTTTATTATAGTACAGCGTGACTAAAAATAAAGGAGATTAAAAGTTTTAAATATATTTTTTCTGGAAATGCATTATTATTAGGACTGAGGGCCTATTAGTCTCAGTCTGGGATTTTTGCGTTGTCGTTTTCGATAGTTGGACATTTGTCGAAATCATTTTTCCATAGTTGGACATTTATCGAAATCTAAAATTTATGGAAAATATAATTGAATAATTTGAAAGCGATGTTATAATTAGGAAGAAAAAAAAAAAAAAAAAAAAAAAAAAACTAATAGTCCTCCGTCCTAAACTAAATTCTGCTTTTGCCAGAATTATATCAAAATCTTTTTTTTTATTATTATTATTGAAAGAAAAAGAAAAGAAAATTAACAATAATCAGTACCGTTACAATTGAATTAGGAAATAAAAAGTGCGCGTGAAATAATATGAAATAAAAATAAGAAAAAAAATGAATTTAATGATTTAATGATTTTGTTTTTCGGGGGCTGCTCATGCATATAAAAATGCGTATTAAAACGAGTCGAAGAAGGAAGCGAAATAAGTATTGAGTTATATTCTGAAATACGCGCGGTGTTCGTAGATTCCATTTCTATCAGAGATGGTTTTAAAATCAAAAGCGATAAATCCCACACAGTTCGCATTCTATAATTTTAATGGCGTAAGAGCTTACCTGAGTTTCTTTCTTTCTTTTTTTTCTGTAACAATAAGTTCTAGATCAGAATTTTCATAAAATATTTTTTAGTAGCATTGATATGTTAATTTTATTCATTGTTATGTTTTCTGAAATACGCGCGGTGTTCGTAGATTCCATTTCTATCAGAGATGGTTTTAAAATCAAAAGCGATAAATCCCACACAGTTCGCATTCTATAATTTTAATGGCGTAAGAGCTTACCTGAGTTTCTTTCTTTCTTTTTCTTTCTTTTTTTTCTGTAACAATAAGTTCTAAATCAGAATATTCATAAAATATTTTTTAGTAGCATTGATATGTTAATATTATTAATTGTTATGTTTTCTGAAATACGCGTGGTGTTCGTAGATTCCATTTCTATCAGAGATGGTTTTAAAATCAAAAGCGATAAATCCCACACAGTTCGCATTCTATAATTTTAATGGCACAAGAGCTCACCTGAGTTTCTTTCTTTCTTTCTTTCTTTTTTTTTCTGTAACAATAAGTTCTAGATCAGAATTTTCATAAAATATTTTTTAGTAGCATTGATATGTTAATTTTATTCATTGTTATGTTTTCTGAAATACGCGCGGTGCTCGTAGATTCCATTTCTATCAGAGATGGTTTTAAAATCAAAAGCGATAAATCCCACACAGTTCGCATTCTATAATTTTAATGGCGTAAGAGCTTACCTGAGTTTCTTTCTTTCTTTTTCTTTCTTTTTTTTTTTCTGTAACAATAAGTTCTAGATCAGAATTTTCCTAAAATATTTTTTAGTAGCATTGATATGTTAATTTTATTCATTGTTATGTTTTCTGAAATACGCGCGGTGTTCGTAGATTCCATTTCTATCAGAGATGGTTTTAAAATCAAAAGCGATAAATCCCATATAGTTCGCATTGTATAATTTTAATGGCGTAAGAGCTTACCAGAGTTTCTTTCTTTCTTTCTTTTTTTCTGTAACAATAAGTTCTAGATCAGAATTTTCATAAAATATTTTTTAGTAGCATTGATATGTTAATTTTATTCATTGTTATGTTTTCTGAAATACGCGCGGTGTTCGTAGATTCCATTTCTATCAGAGATGGTTTTAAAATCAAAAGCGATAAATCCCACACAGTTCGCATTCTATAATTTTAATGGCGCAAGAGCTGACCTGAGTTTCTTTCTTTATTATTATTTTTTTTTTTTCTGTAACAATAAGTTCTAGATCAGAATTTTCATAAAATATTTTTAGTAGCATTGATATGTTAATTTTATTCATTGTTATGTTTTCTGAAATATGCGCGGTGTTCGTAGATTCCATTTCTATCAGAGATGGTTTTAAAATCAAAAGCGATAAATCCCATATAGTTCGCATTCTATAATTTTAATGGCGTAAGAGCTTACCTGAGTTTCTTTCTTTCTTTTTCTTTTTTTTTTTTTTTCTGTAACAATAAGTTCTAGATCAGAATTTTCATAAAATATTTTTTAGTAGCATTGATATGTTAATTTTATTCATTGCTATGTTTTCTGAAATACGCGCGGTGTTCGTAGATTCCATTTCTATCAGAGATGGTTTTAAAATCAAAAGCGATAAATCCCACACAGTTCGCATTCTATAATTTTAATGGCGCAAGAGCTTTCCTGAGTTTCTTTCTTTTTTTTTCTGTAACAATAAGTTCTAGATCAGAATTTTCATAAAATATTTTTAGTAGCATTGATATGTTAATTTTATTCATTGTTATGTTTTCTGAAATATGCGCGGTGTTCGTAGATTCCATTTCTATCAGAGATGGTTTTAAAATCAAAAGCGATAAATCCCATATAGTTCGCATTCTATAATTTTAATGGCGTAAGAGCTTACCTGAGTTTGTTTGTTTGTTTGTTTCTTTTTGTTTTCTGTAACAATAAGTTCTAGATCAGAATTTTCATAAAATATTTTTTAGAAGCATTGATATGTTAATTTTATTCATTGTTATGTTTTCTGAAATACGCGCGGTGTTCGTAGATTCCATTTATATCAGAGATAGTTTTAAAATCAAAAGCGATAAATCCCATATAGTTCGCATTCTATAATTTTAATGGCGTAAGAGCTTACCTGAGTTTCTTTCTTTCTTTTTCTTTCTTTTGTTTTCTGTAACAATAAGTTCTAGATCAGAATTTTCATAAAATATTTTTTAGTAGCATTGATATGTTAATTTTATTCATTGTTATGTTTTCTGAAATACGCGCAGTGTTCGTAGATTCCATTTATATCAGAGATAGTTTTAAAATCAAAAGCGATAAATCCCATATAGTTCGCATTCTATAATTTTAATGGCGTAAGAGCTTACCTGAGTTTCTTTCTTTCTTTTTCTTTCTTTTGTTTTCTATAACAATAAGTTCTAGATCAGAATTTTCATAAAATATTTTTTAGTAGCATTGATATGTTAATTTTATTCATTGTTATGTTTTCTGAAATACGCGCAGTGTTCGTAGATTCCATTTATATCAGAGATAGTTTTAAAATCAAAAGCGATAAATCCCATATAGTTCGCATTCTATAATTTTAATGGCGTAAGAGCTTACCTGAGTTTCTTCTTTCTTTTTCTTTCTTTTTTTTATTTGTAACAATAAGTTCTAGATCAGAATTTTATAAAATATTTTTTAGTAGCATTGATATGTTAATTTTATTCATTGTTATGTTTTCTGAAGTACGCGCGGTGTTCGTACATTCCATTTCTATCAGAGATGGTTTTAAAATCAAAAGCGATAAATCCCACACAGTTCGCATTCTATAATTTTAATGGCGTAAGAGCTTACCTGAGTTTGTTTGTTTGTTTGTTTCTTTTTGTTTTCTGTAACAATAAGTTCTAGATCAGAATTTTCATAAAATATTTTTTAGAAGCATTGATATGTTAATTTTATTCATTGTTATATTTTCTGAAATACGCGCGGTGTTCGTAGATTCCATTTCTATCAGAGATGGTTTTAAAATCAAAAGCGATAAATCCCACACAGTTCGCATTCTATAATTTTAATGGCGTAAGAGCTTACCTGAGTTTCTTTCTTTCTTTTTCTTTCTTTTGTTTTCTGTAACAATAAGTTCTAGATCAGAATTTTCATAAAAAATATTTTTTAGTAGCATTGATATGTTAATTTTATTCATTGTTATGTTTTCTGAAATACGCGCAGTGTTCGTAGATTCCATTTATATCAGAATTGTTTTAAAATCAAAAGCGATAAATCCCATATAGTTCGCATTCTATAATTTTAATGGCGTAAGAGCTTACCTGAGTTTCTTTCTTTCTTTCTTTGTTTTTTTTCTGTAACAATAAGTTCTAGATCAGAATTTTCATAAAATATTTTTTAGTAGCATTGATATGTTAATTTTATTCATTGTTATGTTTTCTGAAATACGCGCAGTGTTCGTAGATTCCATTTATATCAGAGATGGTTTTAAAATCAAAATCGATAAATCCCATACAGTTCGCATTCTATAATTTTAATGGCGTAAGAGCTTACCTGAGTTTCTTTCTTTCTTTCTTTCTTTTTTTTCTGTAACAATAAGTTTTAGATCAGAATTTTCATAAAATATTTTTTAGTAGCATTGATATGTTAATTTTATTCCTTGTTATGTTTTCTGAAATACGCGCGGTGTTCGTAGATTCCATTTCTATCAGAGATGGTTTTAAAATCAAAAGCGATAAATCCCACACAGTTCGCATACTATAATTTTAATGGCGTAAGAGCTTACCTGAGTTTCTTTCTTTCTTTTTCTTTCTTTTTTTTTCTGTAACAATAAGTTCTAGTTCAGAATTTTCATAAAATATTTTTTAGTAGCATTGATATGTTAATTTTATTCATTGTTATGTTTTCTAAAATACCCGCGGTGTTCGTAGATTCCATTTCTATCAGAGATGGTTTTAAAATCAAAAGCGATAAATCCCACACAGTTCGCTTTCTATAATTTTAATGCCGTAAGAGCTTACCTGAGTTTCTTTCTTTCTTTTTCTTTCTTTTTTTTATTTGTAACAATAAGTTCTAGATCAGAATTTTCATAAAATATTTTTTAGTAGCATTGATATGTTAATTTTATTCATTGTTATGTTTTCTGAAGTACGCGCGGTGTTCGTACATTCCATTTCTATCAGAGATGGTTTTAAAATCAAAAGCGATAAATCCCACACAGTTCGCATTCTATAATTTTAATGGCGCAAGAGCTGACCTGAGTTTCTTTCTTTATTTTTCTTTCTTTTTTTTCTGTAACAATAAGTTCTAGATCAGAATTTTCATAAAATATTTTTAGTAGCATTGATATGTTAATTTTATTCATTGTTATGTTTTCTGAAATATGCGCGGTGTTCGTAGATTCCATTTCTATCAGAGATGGTTTTAAAATCAAAAGCGATAAATCCCATATAGTTCGCATTCTATAATTTTAATGGCGTAAGAGCTTACCTGAGTTTGTTTGTTTGTTTGTTTCTTTTTTTTTTTGTTACAATAAGTTCTAGATCAGAATTTTCATAAAATATTTTTTAGTAGCATTGATATGTTAATTTTATTCATTGTTATGTTTTCTGAAATACGCGCGGTGTTCGTAGATTCCATTTCTATCAGAGATGGTTTTAAAATCAAAAGCGATAAATCCCACACAGTTCGCATTCTATAATTTTAATGGCGTAAGAGCTTACCTGAGTTTCTTGCTTTCTTTTTCTTTCTTTTGTTTTCTGTAACAATAAGTTCTAGATCAGAATTTTCATAAAATATTTTTTAGTAGCATTGATATGTTAATTTTATTCATTGTTATGTTTTCTGAATTACGCGCAGTGTTCGTAGATTCCATTTATATCAGAGATAGTTTTAAAATCAAAAGCGATAAATCCCATATAGTTCGCATTCTATAATTTTAATGGCGTAAGAGCTTACCTGAGTTTCTTTCTTTCTTTCTTTGTTTTTTTTCTGTAACAATAAGTTCTAGATCAGAATTTTCATAAAATATTTTTTAGTAGCATTGATATGTTAATTTTATTCATTGTTATGTTTTCTGAAATACGCGCAGTGTTCGTAGATTCCATTTATATCAGAGATGGTTTTAAAATCAAAATCGATAAATCCCATACAGTTCGCATTCTATAATTTTAATGGCGTAAGAGCTTACCTCAGTTTCTTTCTTTCTTTCTTTCTTTTTTTTCTGTAACAATAAGTTTTAGATCAGAATTTTCATAAAATATTTTTTAGTAGCATTGATATGTTAATTTTATTCCTTGTTTTGTTTTCTGAAATACGCGCGGTGTTCGTAGATTCCATTTCTATCAGAGATGGTTTTAAAATCAAAAGCGATAAATCCCACACAGTTCGCATTCTATAATTTTAATGGCGTATGAGCTTACCTGAGTTTCTTTCTTTCTTTTTCTTTCTTTTTTTTTCTGTAACAATAAGTTCTAGTTCAGAATTTTCATAAAATATTTTTTAGTAGCATTGATATGTTAATTTTATTCATTGTTATGTTTTCTAAAATACCCGCGGTGTTCGTAGATTCCATTTCTATCAGAGATGGTTTTAAAATCAAAAGCGATAAATCCCACACAGTTCGCTTTCTATAATTTTAATGGCGTAAGAGCTTACCTGAGTTTCTTTCTTTCTTTTTCTTTCTTTTTTTTATTTGTAACAATAAGTTCTAGATCAGAATTTTCATAAAATATTTTTTAGTAGCATTGATATGTTAATTTTATTCATTGTTAAGTTTTCTGAAGTACGCGCGGTGTTCGTACATTCCATTTCTATCAGAGATGGTTTTAAAATCAAAAGCGATAAATCCCACACAGTTCGCATTCTATAATTTTAATGGCGCAAGAGCTGACCTGAGTTTCTTTCTTTATTTTTCTTTCTTTTTTTTCTGTAACAATAAGTTCTAGATCAGAATTTTCATAAAATATTTTTAGTAGCATTGATATGTTAATTTTATTCATTGTTATGTTTTCTGAAATATGCGCGGTGTTCGTAGATTCCATTTCTATCAGAGATGGTTTTAAAATCAAAAGCGATAAATCCCATATAGTTCGCATTCTATACTTTTAATGGCGCAAGAGCTGACCTGAGTTTCTTTCTTTATTTTTCTTTCTTTTTTTTCTGTAACAATAAGTTCTAGATCAGAATTTTCATAAAATATTTTTAGTAGCATTGATATGTTAATTTTATTCATTGTTATGTTTTCTGAAATATGCGCGGTGTTCGTAGATTCCATTTCTATCAGAGATGGTTTTAAAATCAAAAGCGATAAATCCCATATAGTTCGCATTCTATAATTTTAATGGCGTAAGAGCTTACCTGAGTTTGTTTGTTTGTTTGTTTCTTTTTTTTTCTGTAACAATAAGTTCTAGATCAGAATTTTCATAAAATATTTTTTAGTAGCATTGATATGTTAATTTTATTCATTGTTATGTTTTCTGAAATACGCGCGGTGTTCGTAGATTCCATTTCTATCAGAGATGGTTTTAAAATCAAAAGCGATAAATCCCACACAGTTCGCATTCTATAATTTTAATGGCGCAAGAGCTTTCCTGAGTTTCTTTCTTTTTTTTTTTCTGTAACAATAAGTTCTAGATCAGAATTTTCATAAAATATTTTTAGTAGCATTGATATGCTAATTTTATTCATTGTTATGTTTTCTGAAATATGCGCGGTGTTCGTAGATTCCATTTCTATCAGAGATGGTTTTAAAATCAAAAGCGATAAATCCTATATAGTTCGCATTCTATAATTTTAATGGCGTAAGAGCTTACCTGAGTTTGTTTGTTTGTTTGTTTCTTTTTGTTTTCTGTAACAATAAGTTCTAGATCAGAATTTTCATAAAATATTTTTTAGAAGCATTGATATGTTAATTTTATTCATTGTTATGTTTTCTGAAATACGCGCGGTGTTCGTAGATTCCATTTCTATCAGAGATGGTTTTAAAATCAAAAGCGATAAATCCCACACAGTTCGCATTCTATAATTTTAATGGCGTAAGAGCTTACCTGAGTTTCTTTCTTTCTTTTTCTTTCTTTTGTTTTCTGTAACAATAAGTTCTAGATCAGAATTTTCATAAAATATTTTTTAGTAGCATTGATATGTTAATTTTATTCATTGTTATGTTTTCTGAAATACGCGCAGTGTTCGTAGATTCCATTTATATCAGAATTGTTTTAAAATCAAAAGCGATAAATCCCATATAGTTCGCATTCTATAATTTTAATGGCGTAAGAGCTTACCTGAGTTTCTTTCTTTCTTTCTTTGTTTTTTTTCTGTAACAATAAGTTCTAGATCAGAATTTTCATAAAATATTTTTTAGTAGCATTGATATGTTAATTTTATTCATTGTTATGTTTTCTGAAATACGCGCAGTGTTCGTAGATTCCATTTATATCAGAGATGGTTTTAAAATCAAAATCGATAAGTCCCATACAGTTCGCATTCTATAATTTTAATGGCGTAAGAGCTTACCTGAGTTTCTTTCTTTCTTTCTTTCTTTTTTTTCTGTAACAATAAGTTTTAGATCAGAATTTTCATAAAATATTTTTTAGTAGCATTGATATGTTAATTTTATTCCTTGTTATGTTTTCTGAAATACGCGCGGTGTTCGTAGATTCCATTTCTATCAGAGATGGTTTTAAAATCAAAAGCGATAAATCCCACACAGTTCGCATACTATAATTTTAATGGCGTAAGAGCTTACCTGAGTTTCTTTCTTTCTTTTTCTTTCTTTTTTTTTTCTGTAACAATAAGTTCTAGTTCAGAATTTTCATAAAATATTTTTTAGTAGCATTGATATGTTAATTTTATTCATTGTTATGTTTTCTAAAATACCCGCGGTGTTCGTAGATTCCATTTCTATCAGAGATGGTTTTAAAATCAAAAGCGATAAATCCCACACAGTTCGCTTTCTATAATTTTAATGGCGTAAGAGCTTACCTGAGTTTCTTTCTTTCTTTTTCTTTCTTTTTTTTATTTGTAACAATAAGTTCTAGATCAGAATTTTCATAAAATATTTTTTAGTAGCATTGATATGTTAATTTTATTCATTGTTATGTTTTCTGAAGTACGCGCGGTGTTCGTACATTCCATTTCTATCAGAGATGGTTTTAAAATCAAAAGCGATAAATCCCACACAGTTCGCATTCCATAATTTTAATGGCGCAAGAGCTGACCTGAGTTTCTTTCTTTATTTTTCTTTCTTTTTTTTCTGTAACAATAAGTTCTAGATCAGAATTTTCATAAAATATTTTTAGTAGCATTGATATGTTAATTTTATTCATTGTTATGTTTTCTGAAATATGCGCGGTGTTCGTAGATTCCATTTCTATCAGAGATGGTTTTAAAATCAAAAGCGATAAATCCCATATAGTTCGCATTCTATACTTTTAATGGCGCAAGAGCTGACCTGAGTTTCTTTCTTTATTTTTCTTTCTTTTTTTTCTGTAACAATAAGTTCTAGATCAGAATTTTCATAAAATATTTTTAGTAGCATTGATATGTTAATTTTATTCATTGTTATGTTTTCTGAAATATGCGCGGTGTTCGTAGATTCCATTTCTATCAGAGATGGTTTTAAAATCAAAAGCGATAAATCCCATATAGTTCGCATTCTATAATTTTAATGGCGTAAGAGCTTACCTGAGTTTGTTTGTTTGTTTGTTTCTTTTTTTTTCTGTAACAATAAGTTCTAGATCAGAATTTTCATAAAATATTTTTTAGTAGCATTGATATGTTAATTTTATTCATTGTTATGTTTTCTGAAATACGCGCGGTGTTCGTAGATTCCATTTCTATCAGAGATGGTTTTAAAATCAAAAGCGATAAATCCCACACAGTTCGCATTCTATAATTTTAATGGCGCAAAAGCTTTCCTGAGTTTCTTTCTTTTTTTTTTTTTTTTTCTGTAACAATAAGTTCTAGATCAGAATTTTCATAAAATATTTTTAGTAGCATTGATATGCTAATTTTATTCATTGTTATGTTTTCTGAAATATGCGCGGTGTTCGTAAATTCCATTTCTATCAGAGATGGTTTTAAAATCAAAAGCGATAAATCCCATATAGTTCGCATTCTATAATTTTAATGGCGTAAGAGCTTACCTGAGTTTGTTTGTTTGTTTGTTTCTTTTTGTTTTCTGTAACAATAAGTTCTAGATCAGAATTTTCATAAAATATTTTTTAGAAGCATTGATATGTTAATTTTATTCATTGTTATGTTTTCTGAAATACGCGCGGTGTTCGTAGATTCCATTTCTATCAGAGATGGTTTTAAAATCAAAAGCGATAAATCCCACACAGTTCGCATTCTATAATTTTAATGGCGTAAGAGCTTACCTGAGTTTCTTTCTTTCTTTTTCTTTCTTTTGTTTTCTGTAACAATAAGTTCTAGATCAGAATTTTCATAAAATATTTTTTAGTAGCATTGATATGTTAATTTTATTCATTGTTATGTTTTCTGAAATACGCGCAGTGTTCGTAGATTCCATTTATATCAGAATTGTTTTAAAATCAAAAGCGATAAATCCCATATAGTTCGCATTCTATAATTTTAATGGCGTAAGAGCTTACCTGAGTTTCTTTCTTTCTTTCTTTGTTTTTTTTCTGTAACAATAAGTTCTAGATCAGAATTTTCATAAAATATTTTTTAGTAGCATTGATATGTTAATTTTATTCATTGTTATGTTTTCTGAAATACGCGCAGTGTTCGTAGATTCCATTTATATCAGAGATGGTTTTAAAATCAAAATCGATAAATCCCATACAGTTCGCATTCTATAATTTTAATGGCGTAAGAGCTTACCTGAGTTTCTTTCTTTCTTTCTTTCTTTTTTTTCTGTAACAATAAGTTTTAGATCAGAATTTTCATAAAATATTTTTTAGTAGCATTGATATGTTAATTTTATTCCTTGTTATGTTTTCTGAAATACGCGCGGTGTTCGTAGATTCCATTTCTATCAGAGATGGTTTTAAAATCAAAAGCGATAAATCCCACACAGTTCGCATACAATAATTTTAATGGCGTAAGAGCTTACCTGAGTTTCTTTCTTTCTTTTTCTTTCTTTTTTTTTCTGTAACAATAAGTTCTAGTTCAGAATTTTCATAAAATATTTTTTAGTAGCATTGATATGTTAATTTTATTCATTGTTATGTTTTCTAAAATACCCGCGGTGTTCGTAGATTCCATTTCTATCAGAGATGGTTTTAAAATCAAAAGCGATAAATCCCACACAGTTCGCTTTCTATAATTTTAATGCCGTAAGAGCTTACCTGAGTTTCTTTCTTTCTTTTTCTTTCTTTTTTTTATTTGTAACAATAAGTTCTAGATCAGAATTTTCATAAAATATTTTTTAGTAGCATTGATATGTTAATTTTATTCATTGTTATGTTTTCTGAAGTACGCGCGGTGTTCGTACATTCCATTTCTATCAGAGATGGTTTTAAAATCAAAAGCGATAAATCCCACACAGTTCGCATTCTATAATTTTAATGGCGCAAGAGCTGACCTGAGTTTCTTTCTTTATTTTTCTTTCTTTTTTTTCTGTAACAATAAGTTCTAGATCAGAATTTTCATAAAATATTTTTAGTAGCATTGATATGTTAATTTTATTCATTGTTATGTTTTCTGAAATATGCGCGGTGTTCGTAGATTCCATTTCTATCAGAGATGGTTTTAAAATCAAAAGCGATAAATCCCATATAGTTCGCATTCTATAATTTTAATGGCGTAAGAGCTTACCTGAGTTTGTTTGTTTGTTTGTTTCTTTTTTTTTTTTTCTGTTACAATAAGTTCTAGATCAGAATTTTCATAAAATATTTTTTAGTAGCATTGATATGTTAATTTTATTCATTGTTATGTTTTCTGAAATACGCGCGGTGTTCGTAGATTCCATTTCTATCAGAGATGGTTTTAAAATCAAAAGCGATAAATCCCACACAGTTCGCATTCTATAATTTTAATGGCGTAAGAGCTTACCTGAGTTTCTTGCTTTCTTTTTCTTTCTTTTGTTTTCTGTAACAATAAGTTCTAGATCAGAATTTTCATAAAATATTTTTTAGTAGCATTGATATGTTAATTTTATTCATTGTTATGTTTTCTGAATTACGCGCAGTGTTCGTAGATTCCATTTATATCAGAGATAGTTTTAAAATCAAAAGCGATAAATCCCATATAGTTCGCATTCTATAATTTTAATGGCGTAAGAGCTTACCTGAGTTTCTTTCTTTCTTTCTTTGTTTTTTTTCTGTAACAATAAGTTCTAGATCAGAATTTTCATAAAATATTTTTTAGTAGCATTGATATGTTAATTTTATTCATTGTTATGTTTTCTGAAATACGCGCAGTGTTCGTAGATTCCATTTATATCAGAGATGGTTTTAAAATCAAAATCGATAAATCCCATACAGTTCGCATTCTATAATTTTAATGGCGTAAGAGCTTACCTCAGTTTCTTTCTTTCTTTCTTTCTTTTTTTTCTGTAACAATAAGTTTTAGATCAGAATTTTCATAAAATATTTTTTAGTAGCATTGATATGTTAATTTTATTCCTTGTTTTGTTTTCTGAAATACGCGCGGTGTTCGTAGATTCCATTTCTATCAGAGATGGTTTTAAAATCAAAAGCGATAAATCCCACACAGTTCGCATTCTATAATTTTAATGGCGTAAGAGCTTACCTGAGTTTCTTTCTTTCTTTTTCTTTCTTTTTTTTTTCTGTAACAATAAGTTCTAGTTCAGAATTTTCATAAAATATTTTTTAGTAGCATTGATATGTTAATTTTATTCATTGTTATGTTTTCTAAAATACCCGCGGTGTTCGTAGATTCCATTTCTATCAGAGATGGTTTTAAAATCAAAAGCGATAAATCCCACACAGTTCGCTTTCTATAATTTTAATGGCGTAAGAGCTTACCTGAGTTTCTTTCTTTCTTTTTCTTTCTTTTTTTTATTTGTAACAATAAGTTCTAGATCAGAATTTTCATAAAATATTTTTTAGTAGCATTGATATGTTAATTTTATTCATTGTTATGTTTTCTGAAGTACGCGCGGTGTTCGTACATTCCATTTCTATCAGAGATGGTTTTAAAATCAAAAGCGATAAATCCCACACAGTTCGCATTCTATAATTTTAATGGCGCAAGAGCTGACCTGAGTTTCTTTCTTTATTTTTCTTTCTTTTTTTTCTGTAACAATAAGTTCTAGATCAGAATTTTCATAAAATATTTTTAGTAGCATTGATATGTTAATTTTATTCATTGTTATGTTTTCTGAAATATGCGCGGTGTTCGTAGATTCCATTTCTATCAGAGATGGTTTTAAAATCAAAAGCGATAAATCCCATATAGTTCGCATTCTATAATTTTAATGGCGTAAGAGCTTACCTGAGTTTGTTTGTTTGTTTGTTTCTTTTTTTTTTCTGTTACAATAAGTTCTAGATCAGAATTTTCATAAAATATTTTTTAGTAGCATTGATATGTTAATTTTATTCATTGTTATGTTTTCTAAAATACCCGCGGTGTTCGTAGATTCCATTTCTATCAGAGATGGTTTTAAAATCAAAAGCGATAAATCCCACACAGTTCGCTTTCTATAATTTTAATGGCGTAAGAGCTTACCTGAGTTTCTTTCTTTCTTTTTCTTTCTTTTTTTTATTTGTAACAATAAGTTCTAGATCAGAATTTTCATAAAATATTTTTTAGTAGCATTGATATGTTAATTTTATTCATTGTTATGTTTTCTGAAGTACGCGCGGTGTTCGTACATTCCATTTCTATCAGAGATGGTTTTAAAATCAAAAGCGATAAATCCCACACAGTTCGCATTCCATAATTTTAATGGCGCAAGAGCTGACCTGAGTTTCTTTCTTTATTTTTCTTTCTTTTTTTTCTGTAACAATAAGTTCTAGATCAGAATTTTCATAAAATATTTTTAGTAGCATTGATATGTTAATTTTATTCATTGTTATGTTTTCTGAAATATGCGCGGTGTTCGTAGATTCCATTTCTATCAGAGATGGTTTTAAAATCAAAAGCGATAAATCCCATATAGTTCGCATTCTATACTTTTAATGGCGCAAGAGCTGACCTGAGTTTCTTTCTTTATTTTTCTTTCTTTTTTTTCTGTAACAATAAGTTCTAGATCAGAATTTTCATAAAATATTTTTAGTAGCATTGATATGTTAATTTTATTCATTGTTATGTTTTCTGAAATATGCGCGGTGTTCGTAGATTCCATTTCTATCAGAGATGGTTTTAAAATCAAAAGCGATAAATCCCATATAGTTCGCATTCTATAATTTTAATGGCGTAAGAGCTTACCTGAGTTTGTTTGTTTGTTTGTTTCTTTTTTTTTCTGTAACAATAAGTTCTAGATCAGAATTTTCATAAAATATTTTTTAGTAGCATTGATATGTTAATTTTATTCATTGTTATGTTTTCTGAAATACGCGCGGTGTTCGTAGATTCCATTTCTATCAGAGATGGTTTTAAAATCAAAAGCGATAAATCCCACACAGTTCGCATTCTATAATTTTAATGGCGCAAAAGCTTTCCTGAGTTTCTTTCTTTTTTTTTTTTTTTTCTGTAACAATAAGTTCTAGATCAGAATTTTCATAAAATATTTTTAGTAGCATTGATATGCTAATTTTATTCATTGTTATGTTTTCTGAAATATGCGCGGTGTTCGTAGATTCCATTTCTATCAGAGATGGTTTTAAAATCAAAAGCGATAAATCCCATATAGTTCGCATTCTATAATTTTAATGGCGTAAGAGCTTACCTGAGTTTGTTTGTTTGTTTGTTTCTTTTTGTTTTCTGTAACAATAAGTTCTAGATCAGAATTTTCATAAAATATTTTTTAGAAGCATTGATATGTTAATTTTATTCATTGTTATGTTTTCTGAAATACGCGCGGTGTTCGTAGATTCCATTTCTATCAGAGATGGTTTTAAAATCAAAAGCGATAAATCCCACACAGTTCGCATTCTATAATTTTAATGGCGTAAGAGCTTACCTGAGTTTCTTTCTTTCTTTTTCTTTCTTTTGTTTTCTGTAACAATAAGTTCTAGATCAGAATTTTCATAAAATATTTTTTAGTAGCATTGATATGTTAATTTTATTCATTGTTATGTTTTCTGAAATACGCGCAGTGTTCGTAGATTCCATTTATATCAGAATTGTTTTAAAATCAAAAGCGATAAATCCCATATAGTTCGCATTCTATAATTTTAATGGCGTAAGAGCTTACCTGAGTTTCTTTCTTTCTTTCTTTGTTTTTTTTCTGTAACAATAAGTTCTAGATCAGAATTTTCATAAAATATTTTTTAGTAGCATTGATATGTTAATTTTATTCATTGTTATGTTTTCTGAAATACGCGCAGTGTTCGTAGATTCCATTTATATCAGAGATGGTTTTAAAATCAAAATCGATAAATCCCATACAGTTCGCATTCTATAATTTTAATGGCGTAAGAGCTTACCTGAGTTTCTTTCTTTCTTTCTTTCTTTTTTTTCTGTAACAATAAGTTTTAGATCAGAATTTTCATAAAATATTTTTTAGTAGCATTGATATGTTAATTTTATTCCTTGTTATGTTTTCTGAAATACGCGCGGTGTTCGTAGATTCCATTTCTATCAGAGATGGTTTTAAAATCAAAAGCGATAAATCCCACACAGTTCGCATACTATAATTTTAATGGCGTAAGAGCTTACCTGAGTTTCTTTCTTTCTTTTTCTTTCTTTTTTTTTCTGTAACAATAAGTTCTAGTTCAGAATTTTCATAAAATATTTTTTAGTAGCATTGATATGTTAATTTTATTCATTGTTATGTTTTCTAAAATACCCGCGGTGTTCGTAGATTCCATTTCTATCAGAGATGGTTTTAAAATCAAAAGCGATAAATCCCACACAGTTCGCTTTCTATAATTTTAATGCCGTAAGAGCTTACCTGAGTTTCTTTCTTTCTTTTTCTTTCTTTTTTTTATTTGTAACAATAAGTTCTAGATCAGAATTTTCATAAAATATTTTTTAGTAGCATTGATATGTTAATTTTATTCATTGTTATGTTTTCTGAAGTACGCGCGGTGTTCGTACATTCCATTTCTATCAGAGATGGTTTTAAAATCAAAAGCGATAAATCCCACACAGTTCGCATTCTATAATTTTAATGGCGCAAGAGCTGACCTGAGTTTCTTTCTTTATTTTTCTTTCTTTTTTTTCTGTAACAATAAGTTCTAGATCAGAATTTTCATAAAATATTTTTAGTAGCATTGATATGTTAATTTTATTCATTGTTATGTTTTCTGAAATATGCGCGGTGTTCGTAGATTCCATTTCTATCAGAGATGGTTTTAAATTCAAAAGCGATAAATCCCATATAGTTCGCATTCTATAATTTTAATGGCGTAAGAGCTTACCTGAGTTTGTTTGTTTGTTTGTTTCTTTTTTTTTTTTTCTGTTACAATAAGTTCTAGATCAGAATTTTCATAAAATATTTTTTAGTAGCATTGATATGTTAATTTTATTCATTGTTATGTTTTCTGAAATACGCGCGGTGTTCGTAGATTCCATTTCTATCAGAGATGGTTTTAAAATCAAAAGCGATAAATCCCACACAGTTCGCATTCTATAATTTTAATGGCGTAAGAGCTTACCTGAGTTTCTTGCTTTCTTTTTCTTTCTTTTGTTTTCTGTAACAATAAGTTCTAGATCAGAATTTTCATAAAATATTTTTTAGTAGCATTGATATGTTAATTTTATTCATTGTTATGTTTTCTGAATTACGCGCAGTGTTCGTAGATTCCATTTATATCAGAGATAGTTTTAAAATCAAAAGCGATAAATCCCATATAGTTCGCATTCTATAATTTTAATGGCGTAAGAGCTTACCTGAGTTTCTTTCTTTCTTTCTTTGTTTTTTTTCTGTAACAATAAGTTCTAGATCAGAATTTTCATAAAATATTTTTTAGTAGCATTGATATGTTAATTTTATTCATTGTTATGTTTTCTGAAATACGCGCAGTGTTCGTAGATTCCATTTATATCAGAGATGGTTTTAAAATCAAAATCGATAAATCCCATACAGTTCGCATTCTATAATTTTAATGGCGTAAGAGCTTACCTCAGTTTCTTTCTTTCTTTCTTTCTTTTTTTTCTGTAACAATAAGTTTTAGATCAGAATTTTCATAAAATATTTTTTAGTAGCATTGATATGTTAATTTTATTCCTTGTTTTGTTTTCTGAAATACGCGCGGTGTTCGTAGATTCCATTTCTATCAGAGATGGTTTTAAAATCAAAAGCGATAAATCCCACACAGTTCGCATTCTATAATTTTAATGGCGTAAGAGCTTACCTGAGTTTCTTTCTTTCTTTTTCTTTCTTTTTTTTTTCTGTAACAATAAGTTCTAGTTCAGAATTTTCATAAAATATTTTTTAGTAGCATTGATATGTTAATTTTATTCATTGTTATGTTTTCTAAAATACCCGCGGTGTTCGTAGATTCCATTTCTATCAGAGATGGTTTTAAAATCAAAAGCGATAAATCCCACACAGTTCGCTTTCTATAATTTTAATGGCGTAAGAGCTTACCTGAGTTTCTTTCTTTCTTTTTCTTTCTTTTTTTTATTTGTAACAATAAGTTCTAGATCAGAATTTTCATAAAATATTTTTTAGTAGCATTGATATGTTAATTTTATTCATTGTTATGTTTTCTGAAGTACGCGCGGTGTTCGTACATTCCATTTCTATCAGAGATGGTTTTAAAATCAAAAGCGATAAATCCCACACAGTTCGCATTCTATAATTTTAATGGCGCAAGAGCTGACCTGAGTTTCTTTCTTTATTTTTCTTTCTTTTTTTTCTGTAACAATAAGTTCTAGATCAGAATTTTCATAAAATATTTTTAGTAGCATTGATATGTTAATTTTATTCATTGTTATGTTTTCTGAAATATGCGCGGTGTTCGTAGATTCCATTTCTATCAGAGATGGTTTTAAAATCAAAAGCGATAAATCCCATATAGTTCGCATTCTATAATTTTAATGGCGTAAGAGCTTACCTGAGTTTGTTTGTTTGTTTGTTTCTTTTTTTTTTCTGTTACAATAAGTTCTAGATCAGAATTTTCATAAAATATTTTTTAGTAGCATTGATATGTTAATTTTATTCATTGTTATGTTTTCTGAAATACGCGCGGTGTTCGTAGATTCCATTTCTATCAGAGATGGTTTTAAAATCAAAAGTGATAAATCCCACACAGTTCGCATTCTATAATTTTAATGGCGTAAGAGCTTACCTGAGTTTCTTTCTTTCTTTTTCTTTCTTTTTTTTTTTCTGTAACAATAAGTTCTAGATCAGAATTTTCATAAAATATTTTTTAGTAGCATTGATATGTTAATTTTATTCATTGTTATGTTTTCTGAAATACGCGCGGTGTTCGTAGATTCCATTTCTATCAGAGATGGTTTTAAAATCAAAAGTGATAAATCCCACACAGTTCGCATTCTATAATTTTAATGGCGTAAGAGCTTACCTGAGTTTCTTTCTTTCTTTTTCTTTCTTTTTTTTTTCTGTAACAATAAGTTCTAGATCAGAATTTTCATAAAATATTTTTTAGTAGCATTGATATGTTAATTTTATTCATTGTTATGTTTTCTGAAATACGCGCAGTGTTCGTAGATTCCATTTATATCAGAGATGGTTTTAAAATCAAAAGCGATAAATCCCACACAGTTCGCATTCTATAATTTTAATGGCGTAAGAGCTTACCTGAGTTTGTTTGTTTGTTTGTTTCTTTTTTTTTTCTGTAACAATAAGTTCTAGATCAGAATTTTCATAAAATATTTTTTAGTAGCATTGATATGTTAATTTTATTCATTGTTATGTTTTCTGAAATACGCGCGGTGTTCGTAGATTCCATTTCTATCAGAGATGGTTTTAAAATCAAAAGCGATAAATCCCACACAGTTCGCATTCTATAATTTTAATGGCGCAAGAGCTTTCCTGAGTTTCTTTCTTTTTTTTTTTTTCTGTAACAATAAGTTCTAGATCAGAATTTTCATAAAATATTTTTAGTAGCATTGATATGCTAATTTTATTCATTGTTATGTTTTCTGAAATATGCGCGGTGTTCGTAGATTCCATTTCTATCAGAGATGGTTTTAAAATCAAAAGCGATAAATCCTATATAGTTCGCATTCTATAATTTTAATGGCGTAAGAGCTTACCTGAGTTTGTTTGTTTGTTTGTTTCTTTTTGTTTTCTGTAACAATAAGTTCTAGATCAGAATTTTCATAAAATATTTTTTAGAAGCATTGATATGTTAATTTTATTCATTGTTATGTTTTCTGAAATACGCGCGGTGTTCGTAGATTCCATTTCTATCAGAGATGGTTTTAAAATCAAAAGCGATAAATCCCACACAGTTCGCATTCTATAATTTTAATGGCGTAAGAGCTTACCTGAGTTTCTTTCTTTCTTTTTCTTTCTTTTGTTTTCTGTAACAATAAGTTCTAGATCAGAATTTTCATAAAATATTTTTTAGTAGCATTGATATGTTAATTTTATTCATTGTTATGTTTTCTGAAATACGCGCAGTGTTCGTAGATTCCATTTATATCAGAATTGTTTTAAAATCAAAAGCGATAAATCCCATATAGTTCGCATTCTATAATTTTAATGGCGTAAGAGCTTACCTGAGTTTCTTTCTTTCTTTCTTTGTTTTTTTTCTGTAACAATAAGTTCTAGATCAGAATTTTCATAAAATATTTTTTAGTAGCATTGATATGTTAATTTTATTCATTGTTATGTTTTCTGAAATACGCGCAGTGTTCGTAGATTCCATTTATATCAGAGATGGTTTTAAAATCAAAATCGATAAGTCCCATACAGTTCGCATTCTATAATTTTAATGGCGTAAGAGCTTACCTGAGTTTCTTTCTTTCTTTCTTTCTTTTTTTTCTGTAACAATAAGTTTTAGATCAGAATTTTCATAAAATATTTTTTAGTAGCATTGATATGTTAATTTTATTCCTTGTTATGTTTTCTGAAATACGCGCGGTGTTCGTAGATTCCATTTCTATCAGAGATGGTTTTAAAATCAAAAGCGATAAATCCCACACAGTTCGCATACTATAATTTTAATGGCGTAAGAGCTTACCTGAGTTTCTTTCTTTCTTTTTCTTTCTTTTTTTTTTCTGTAACAATAAGTTCTAGTTCAGAATTTTCATAAAATATTTTTTAGTAGCATTGATATGTTAATTTTATTCATTGTTATGTTTTCTAAAATACCCGCGGTGTTCGTAGATTCCATTTCTATCAGAGATGGTTTTAAAATCAAAAGCGATAAATCCCACACAGTTCGCTTTCTATAATTTTAATGGCGTAAGAGCTTACCTGAGTTTCTTTCTTTCTTTTTCTTTCTTTTTTTTATTTGTAACAATAAGTTCTAGATCAGAATTTTCATAAAATATTTTTTAGTAGCATTGATATGTTAATTTTATTCATTGTTATGTTTTCTGAAGTACGCGCGGTGTTCGTACATTCCATTTCTATCAGAGATGGTTTTAAAATCAAAAGCGATAAATCCCATATAGTTCGCATTCTATAATTTTAATGGCGTAAGAGCTTACCTGAGTTTGTTTGTTTGTTTGTTTCTTTTTTTTTCTGTAACAATAAGTTCTAGATCAGAATTTTCATAAAATATTTTTTAGTAGCATTGATATGTTAATTTTATTCATTGTTATGTTTTCTGAAATACGCGCGGTGTTCGTAGATTCCATTTCTATCAGAGATGGTTTTAAAATCAAAAGCGATAAATCCCACACAGTTCGCATTCTATAATTTTAATGGCGCAAAAGCTTTCCTGAGTTTCTTTCTTTTTTTTTTTTTTTTTCTGTAACAATAAGTTCTAGATCAGAATTTTCATAAAATATTTTTATTAGCATTGATATGCTAATTTTATTCATTGTTATGTTTTCTGAAATATGCGCGGTGTTCGTAGATTCCATTTCTATCAGAGATGGTTTTAAAATCAAAAGCGATAAATCCCATATAGTTCGCATTCTATAATTTTAATGGCGTAAGAGCTTACCTGAGTTTGTTTGTTTGTTTGTTTCTTTTTGTTTTCTGTAACAATAAGTTCTAGATCAGAATTTTCATAAAATATTTTTTAGAAGCATTGATATGTTAATTTTATTCATTGTTATGTTTTCTGAAATACGCGCGGTGTTCGTAGATTCCATTTCTATCAGAGATGGTTTTAAAATCAAAAGCGATAAATCCCACACAGTTCGCATTCTATAATTTTAATGGCGTAAGAGCTTACCTGAGTTTCTTTCTTTCTTTTTCTTTCTTTTGTTTTCTGTAACAATAAGTTCTAGATCAGAATTTTCATAAAATATTTTTTAGTAGCATTGATATGTTAATTTTATTCATTGTTATGTTTTCTGAAATACGCGCAGTGTTCGTAGATTCCATTTATATCAGAATTGTTTTAAAATCAAAAGCGATAAATCCCATATAGTTCGCATTCTATAATTTTAATGGCGTAAGAGCTTACCTGAGTTTCTTTCTTTCTTTCTTTGTTTTTTTTCTGTAACAATAAGTTCTAGATCAGAATTTTCATAAAATATTTTTTAGTAGCATTGATATGTTAATTTTATTCATTGTTATGTTTTCTGAAATACGCGCAGTGTTCGTAGATTCCATTTATATCAGAGATGGTTTTAAAATCAAAATCGATAAATCCCATACAGTTCGCATTCTATAATTTTAATGGCGTAAGAGCTTACCTGAGTTTCTTTCTTTCTTTCTTTCTTTTTTTTCTGTAACAATAAGTTTTAGATCAGAATTTTCATAAAATATTTTTTAGTAGCATTGATATGTTAATTTTATTCCTTGTTATGTTTTCTGAAATACGCGCGGTGTTCGTAGATTCCATTTCTATCAGAGATGGTTTTAAAATCAAAAGCGATAAATCCCACACAGTTCGCATACTATAATTTTAATGGCGTAAGAGCTTACCTGAGTTTCTTTCTTTCTTTTTCTTTCTTTTTTTTTCTGTAACAATAAGTTCTAGTTCAGAATTTTCATAAAATATTTTTTAGTAGCATTGATATGTTAATTTTATTCATTGTTATGTTTTCTAAAATACCCGCGGTGTTCGTAGATTCCATTTCTATCAGAGATGGTTTTAAAATCAAAAGCGATAAATCCCACACAGTTCGCTTTCTATAATTTTAATGCCGTAAGAGCTTACCTGAGTTTCTTTCTTTCTTTTTCTTTCTTTTTTTTATTTGTAACAATAAGTTCTAGATCAGAATTTTCATAAAATATTTTTTAGTAGCATTGATATGTTAATTTTATTCATTGTTATGTTTTCTGAAGTACGCGCGGTGTTCGTACATTCCATTTCTATCAGAGATGGTTTTAAAATCAAAAGCGATAAATCCCACACAGTTCGCATTCTATAATTTTAATGGCGCAAGAGCTGACCTGAGTTTCTTTCTTTATTTTTCTTTCTTTTTTTTCTGTAACAATAAGTTCTAGATCAGAATTTTCATAAAATATTTTTAGTAGCATTGATATGTTAATTTTATTCATTGTTATGTTTTCTGAAATATGCGCGGTGTTCGTAGATTCCATTTCTATCAGAGATGGTTTTAAAATCAAAAGCGATAAATCCCATATAGTTCGCATTCTATAATTTTAATGGCGTAAGAGCTTACCTGAGTTTGTTTGTTTGTTTGTTTCTTTTTTTTTTTCTGTTACAATAAGTTCTAGATCAGAATTTTCATAAAATATTTTTTAGTAGCATTGATATGTTAATTTTATTCATTGTTATGTTTTCTGAAATACGCGCGGTGTTCGTAGATTCCATTTCTATCAGAGATGGTTTTAAAATCAAAAGCGATAAATCCCACACAGTTCGCATTCTATAATTTTAATGGCGTAAGAGCTTACCTGAGTTTCTTGCTTTCTTTTACTTTCTTTTGTTTTCTGTAACAATAAGTTCTAGATCAGAATTTTCATAAAATATTTTTTAGTAGCATTGATATGTTAATTTTATTCATTGTTATGTTTTCTGAATTACGCGCAGTGTTCGTAGATTCCATTTATATCAGAGATAGTTTTAAAATCAAAAGCGATAAATCCCATATAGTTCGCATTCTATAATTTTAATGGCGTAAGAGCTTACCTGAGTTTCTTTCTTTCTTTCTTTGTTTTTTTTCTGTAACAATAAGTTCTAGATCAGAATTTTCATAAAATATTTTTTAGTAGCATTGATATGTTAATTTTATTCATTGTTATGTTTTCTGAAATACGCGCAGTGTTCGTAGATTCCATTTATATCAGAGATGGTTTTAAAATCAAAATCGATAAATCCCATACAGTTCGCATTCTATAATTTTAATGGCGTAAGA